>VZRE01011564.1:78546-169349 GCA_013396775.1 Cephalopterus ornatus
AAAAAAAAAAAAAAAAAAAAGGTGTATTTCGGGTTTTGGAAGAACATCTTGGTGGTGGGTCAGGAGTGCACCCTAAAGGCGGCAAAATGAAAAGGCAAATAAGAATATGATCCTTGGGTTTAAAACCCAAATCTGTGTTTGATGCCACGTGTAGGACAGATCCTTGGAAACAGGCAGATGGGATCTGTGTTATAACCTCCTCCAAAACGGAAGAGGGAATTTTTTATTTCTGAGTTGGTCCCATTTTAGATGTTGCTTTGAGGTCCAGTTGATATTCTTAGCATCCTTGATAAAAATTGCATTAATGCAGAGCTTTTTTCTCTGTCTTACAAACTCTGTGTGCAGGAAGCTTTGGTCTGAGGCCACATGGCTCATGAGAGTGGTGAGAGGGAGAAGGAAGGTCATTTTGCAGTGGAAGAATAAGGCCTTAGTTATTAATGGCAAAAGCTGAAATTTTCTCTTGCAGCCTTAATTGATTTTAGCAAATTTAACTGGGGGAGAAGGGAGAAATTGGCTTAGAGATATCAGGCTGTAGTACTTAAATATATATTAAATCTATTGTAGAGAAATGAGGAGACAACCTTGTCAGACATTTATTCTAAGTGGCTTCTGTTAGATGAAGGCGAAGAGAAAAATGCCAGATCTCTAACTTTGACAAAGGGGACTTGAAAGGCTCTTCAGAAAGATTTGGAAAAACTGTATTTGAGAAAGTCCTTCTTTGAAACCTAATAGCAAAGACTACTTTTTTTTTATTATTATTTTTTTCCCTCCTCGCTGGAGTCTGAAGGCAGGAGGGTGAGATAAGACATTCCACCACGCAGGCAAGTGGGGAGAAAAAAAAAAAAAAGAAGAAAGGAAAAGTTTAAATGATACTGCTGCAGGCTGAGGGAAGTGGAGAGCTCTCAGGGTGACCATTATATGCTGCTTATCAAGATACTGTGAGCCTTGACTGTGAGAAAAAGCAGAGTGGAGTTAAGGAGATGCTCTGTGCCAGCGCGGATCTGGTTAGCAGTGGTTGTACTGGAATAACATCAAGTAACCAAGGTCTTGGGGATAGACAGATAAATTTATACTAAATAAGCAATAAAGTTCCCCTGGTTGGACATTTCTAATTTATGAAGCAGCAGAAGAAATGTTTAAAGCACAGGTAAGGGGAGCAAGTTTTTTACCAGGTACCAGGCCAGCTAATAAGTAGCACCCTCAAACCAGGCTGTGATTGCTCCAAACCAGCCTTCTCATTAATGCATTTTTTCAGTCATCACTCTCTGCTGGCGACCTGATTCGGTTTTGGAGCCTAAAGGAATAAAAATAACAAATAAATAAATACAAATTTGCTCCCATGGGTTTCTCTTGGCAAAGCGGAGAAAGTAGCAACGTGTAAAAGCACAGAACGGCCCCCTCGTGGTTTTTATTTTCTTTTTTTTGTTATTTTTTTTTCCTTCTAATATGGGTTTCATTTTCACCCTAATGGGGTGTGACACGATGCTGTGAAGTGGTTGTGCTCTCCACTGCCTCCTTCTGAGGCCACATGAGTTTGTACCAAATCCCAGCAACGCCAGAACCACCCCCCTCACCAAAATCCCACGTGGCAATGAAAAGCTGGGATGTGTGTGTGCTTCAAATGGGATGAACCGGCAATCCTGGGGCTCCCAGAAAAGCCTCACCCACCTGAGAGACAACCAGGGCAAATTATAAGCAAATATGGGACAAGGCATCACATCAGCTGTGGAGTGAGAAAGCAAAAATCATCCCCTTGAGCCCGTTTTCCAAGTGTGCCAGAGTTGATCTCAGCCCACCATCACCTGGGGTAATTCCCATGCCAGAAAGGCAATGAGAAGTGCTAACCTCTTTGGCACAAGGAATAAATTTTCCTGTCCTGAACAGTCGTGTGGAATACTGTGGGGAAAAAACGTTTAGAGATTAATACAACACCCTATTACAGAAAATTCTTTTATTTCCTTAACATTTTCCCAGATGGCTAAAAAAAGCCCTCCAGGCTCTCAGTCTGTGTGATTTGGGAGGCTTCTAAGATAGTTCCTGCCCATGAATGGCACCAATAAATCCCCATTAACTTCATTCCACAGGAGAATGATCTCTTTTTTCTCATTAAAACCTCACAAAGGGTTCAAACCCTCATTTTGTGGCAGGGTGCTTTGATTTAAATTGATGTGGCTTAAATTATGAATTTTAATCACGACTTTAAAATACGGCAGGAGAAAGTTGGAATTTGAATGATTTGATTTTAATCATGTTTTTCATTTGCAATTCACGGCCACATCCCTTCAGCAGGGCTGATTCTCCTCACTGTAAAACTTGGAGATTTACAGCCCACTCTTGCCTTTCAACTGTGTTTTCCAACCAGGTTGACACACTCCTGAGCATATTTGTTTAAGCAATTTTATAGCCTGATGCCTCCCTGTCTTGATTTCTAATTTATGCATCTCTGAAGTCTTCCTTGGTACTGATGAATAAAACTAATTTGGGGTTTATTGGTGGAAACCGCTCTTTGCTTGTAGAGGAAATTGCAGTCAAACCGACAGATGCAAAGCAGCACTTAAAATTCCTTTAAGTCACATCAAATAACCCAGGGCCTGGTTACCTAATGAATAAAGTTTTCAACGTACTTTGGGGTTTAGTGCTGAGCAATTCGCTGAGCAAATCTCAAGCTTAGTGATGGGGTTTAGTGACTGAAATGAATTGTTTCGTGTCCCTCGAGGGTTCTGAATAAACAGGAGTTGTTCCCTTAAAATTCACTTTTGCTGTTTAAAATGGGAGAGGAAACAATTTTATTTTTCAGCTGCCAATTTCCAATTGTTTTCGCAGCTTGGAATTAACTGTGGATGGGAGCGGCTGGCCGTGTCTCCCCTGGATCTGGAGAGGGAATTTCAATGGATAGCTGGGGTTTATATGTGTAACTTCTGACAGAACCCCACGCTGAGTGTCTGGATACCCTGGATATCTGCCCATAGTGTGGGCAGAAGGCAATTAAAGGAAAGAGAAGCAAGAATTAACAAGGCTTCCTTTAATTGACTGCCCAGTTTTTGTCCCATATCAAAAATCCAATCCTGTTTAGCATTAGAAAATCCAAATTCCTCAAGCGCCGTAAGTACCTTGGTTGGGTTTGGTCTTACTGCAGTATATTTAATTTCTTTTTTTAATTATTTTTTTAAATTTGGCCTTTTACAAATTAGGGAGAGATCTGGCCTTGACGGGTTGTGGCTCATGGCAGCGTGCACACCCATTCCCAATCGGACAAACCCAGTTTGGAAAAATCCTTCTTGTGTCCAGGAGAGCAACATAGCCTGGCAGATCCTGGCGGACCTCCATCCACCCACAGTGCATGCCCGTCATGGCAGTTTGGTGATGATGGCAGTGACAACCCGAATTCCCCCTCTTCTCTCCCAAGTGAAACATTATTCACAGACAATTCCACAAAGCCTGGTGAATCCTGGATCTCCTCATCCAGCCTATTTTGATGCATCTCCTTGCTGACCCGACATGTGAGCTTTTTATCCAGCAAGGCTGAGAAATAAAGCTTTGCTATTTAAGGCAACAATCACGGCGAGGGGTGTAAGGAAAATAAAATGATCTTGAGATGATTGTGATGCCACTCCTGCCATCACTGCTCTGCCATGGCCAGTGACACAAATGTTCTGTTTCTGCTACGACACGTCAGTTTAGGCTGATAAAGTTCTCTGATAAGCTGCAGTTAAACCCAGCCTAAGGTGGAGGATGCACTAGCAGACCCTGGGCAAGACCCTGCAGCCCTCACTCTGCATTTTGTTAGCCCAAATCCCTCTCAGGAGGTTGGGAGGAGCAATATCCCCTAATGGCCATGGGAGCCAGAGGCTCTTCCGTAGGGAGCGGTTCTCCAAACCTGGCTGATAATTTACTATCTCACCCCAAACCTTATTTACTGTGGAGTTTTCCAACCAGGAGAACGTCAGTGGTGGATGGGGTGGTGATCAGCAGTTCCTAATGAGGGAAAGGATGGCCAAAACAGCCACCACTTTGGGCTGCACAGCAAAGCACAAGGCCTGTCACCCACCAGTGTCCACGTTACCATGTTATTTCAGGTTTCTCCAAACCACGGCTTCAGTTTCTGGGGGATGATTTAGGGCAGCTGAGTTGGGGGGAAAAAAAGCTTTTATTTTGGCAAAGCAAGTGGCACAAGAAGAAGAAAGGCGGACTGGTGGGAGGAGGGTGAAATGTAGACATGTAAGGTGGTTTGGTGGCAGGAGAAATAAGGGACCTCGTGGTCAACATGTACATTGTGTGGCCCTTTATGAATGCCCTTTACAGAGGGTTAGAGGGGGGGAGAGACAGGAATCCAAACTGATGGGATGAAAAAGTGAAGAGATTGTTTTCTGCTTTAAAAAATCCGACTTTTTGTGTGCTGCTGTTATGCATCTGGCCATGGGTAGCTGACAGCTGTGCTGGGTAAAATTCTGCGGGGTTTAAAGGAGTTTTGGTGGCACAGGAAACCCCAAGGGAGTGGGGTTTTTCTTCCCCTCATCACATTAAAAATGAGATTACAGCATCTCATCAGCATCTTGCCCCACCAGCAGCTCCTGCAGAGCCCTCTGCTTGCTCTCCCTGGCCAGTGCAGAATCTTCCAGCACTGCAGGACGTGGTGGGGACAACTGGATAGGCCTCGGGATGGGTAGAGAGCCCCAGCACGATGATTATTGGTGAGAAAGTCGGGGGGACACTGTGGAGGGGGGGTGTATTTTGGGCTAGACCCAAAGCTCGGGGGGTTGTGGCTGCTGAGGTCCCACTGTGCAAACTCTCTGTGTGCTCTCACACAGGAAAATCCTGCTAACAGTCCTGATAAAAAACTGCATCATCATCATCATCATCAAAAGAATAAATATGTAGATAATTAATAATAATAATAAATAAATAATAAAAATAATAATCAAAGCAATCAGGAAACCACCAAAAGACGCTGCGTGTGCCTCGCAGGTCTGGGGAGAAGCGCTCGGGGCCGGCCGTGCTGAAGGAATGCTGGCTATTTCGGGGCCGTGTTTGTGTTCGAGCTGGCGGATGAGGGTGGCAGCTCCACTCTTTGTCTTCCGTGAGAGCATTTTGCGTGTCTGGCAGGACCACTCCAATCTGATTAGGAGGGGGCTCGCTGGAGGGGGGTGACAGCAGCGATGCCGGGATGAATGTAAAGCTGCTTTCCCTGGGAGCAGGGGCTGCCCCGAGCCTGCAAACACAGCCCAGCTGGCCTTTTAGGGAGGGTTTCCTTATAATCCAGCTCAGAAGCAGTTTTGGGGCACGGGTTTATCTCTGTCTTGGCTGGGAAAATTGGTACCCTGAGGTGCTGGAGGAAGAGGGTTGATAAAGCGGATGGTGAGTAGGACTAGCACTGGAAAACCTCTGTAGGAAAACTGGCTTTGAACTGGCTCCTGGATTTTGGAGAGCACTTTTAGGATTGCACTGTATTTACTCCCATCCTGAAGGCTGACACTCATCAAAGTGTGGGGCTCAGGGAAGGGAAGGGTGAGAAATGTGCAGCCCATGAGCTGTTCCTGCAAGGATTTCGGCTCAGTCTGAGCAGGGGCACTCACCCCACTGAGGGACAGGAGAGAAGGGGTAGTAAGATTTTGCCTCTGCCCAAATCTGTCAAGACCAGATGATCACAGGCTATGTCTGAAGTGATAAGTGTTCCCGATGCAGGAATTTGTTTCATAGAGGCAGAGAAAGACCCTCAGATCTCTCAGCTCCTGTTTTTAAGCAAGAACTCTGTTCTTTGCTGAGGTGGACAGATGTGCCCAAGGTGCCTGTGGGCAGATTTCCTGTATTTCTCCTCACAAAAGGCAGGGAATGGCTTGTTACAGGAGCTTGGTGCCACCTGGACCTCTCAGGACTTTGCAAAGTCTGACAGTTGCATATCATCCCAGCCTGCTCAATCCATGGATTTTTCCATGAAACTACCCAGAGTGGGCAAAGGAGGAGCCCTCTCCTTGATAATATAGATTAAGAATAATGCATTTGTTTTGTAGCGATAAAGATCAATTTTTGGAGCTGGTTGGATTTGGATTTGAGCCACCTTCCCAAGGGCGAGGGTCTAACATACAAATGTCCTGCTGCTGTAACTCGTCTCCATCACATTCCCTTTTCTCCAACACTGTTCTGCTCCCTTTTGGGAGATCTGATCCAAATGCTGCAGCAGCGCAGGACTTGTCCATCTGCTCCGTCACCCACAGCCCCAAAACGCAATGCCTGGCTTCCACCACGTGTGTCCCTTTTATTTTGCTACCGCGCTGTGCAGAAGTTTGCTGGACAAAGGACTTGGTGCTGTTGATCTTCAGGGTTCCTTTCTGTGATTCTGTGGTGATTCTGTGCCAGGTAAGAGGGGCCAGGAACACGCCTGCACCAGAGAGCAGTGTCTGTAGTAGTTAGGCTTGCAAGTTATTAATTATTCAAAGCAATCAGTTACCGAGGATTTAAAGCAGCCAGCAGTCAATTACCGAGAATTGTCAATAATCATTGCTAAAAGTCATTGTTTGCTTTCGGTGGCTCAGCTCTTTCTTGCCTCCATGCTCAGCAGGCTCAGGGCTTGGTTTCTGAGTGGTGTCTCAGCAGCATTTTGCCCAGATAATAATTTCCAGAGATGTCAGGATGAGGTGGGACTCAGGTCAATGGGAGGGTGTTTTTGCACAGCTGATTGTTCTTCTCCAAATGTGCATTTGAAATCCGTGTGTGGATTTTTCAGTCATCACTTCTACCTTTCCATAATCAGGGAAGCAGTTTTCTTGTATCTCATAAAATCGGGTAGTTTCTGCAGCAAATCCATGCTTGGATCTGTCAAGGGGTCACTTGCAAACATGACAGGGCTATTCATGTAGCTTCAGCCTTCCCCAGTGGAGCACATCCCCAAAGTGGGGCTGCATTTGCTCTCCCTCCAAACTCCCCACTCCCGGATTCCAACCAGCTGCACCCACTGAATCCCAGTTCCATGCTCTCTCCCTCCTCTGCTCTGCTGATGCCCTTCTGTGGGTCCCATCACAGACCTGACCTGCAGTCCCTGCCCTCTCTTCCCATCCCCAACTCCACTGTGACTCCAGCTCAGTTTTCTAAAGGAAATGTCCAAGCGGACACTCCAGAGCTTCACTGCTGAGCCAAAATCAGGATCTGGCCTCTGCTGTCTCAGGAGCAGAAGAATTTGAATATTATCATCAAGGCCAGCCCCACATCCCACCCCTGCACCCAGAGCTCCTGGGCACCTCCATGGATCCCCTCCAAGGTGGGAACTCAGCCTGGTGTTTGCAGACCTGATGGCTGCTTTTAGGAGAAAGAGGAGGATGATTAACGGCAGGGAGGGGATGCAGTTCCTTCTTCCTTCCTGCTTCCTTTGCTCCCTCCCCTTGCCCTGCCATGGCCTGCCCTGCGGCACAACCTCCAGGCACTGCCCTGGAGAGAAGGCTTTTGATGGAAGGGAGGTATTTTGGTGGCAGGAAGATGTCAGCAAAGCTCTGAGCTCAGAAGGTGACATGGACAGGGGTCTTTTCCAACCAGGCCACCGTGGGCGTAGGTGTTGCAAGCTTTCCTTCCCATGAGATATCATTTAGGATTTTCCTCCCTAACCAGTGAGTCTCTTCATGCTCAAACTCACTACCTGGACCTACCTGTCCAGGGAGTCTCTGGGGAGCTGGCCACTGTTTCGTGCTATATTTGTATTATAGATTATATTTTTTGGCTGGAGTTTCTCAGCACGCAATGCCATTGAAACCCAGCGAGTGCAAAGCTTTGGATCCCCATCCCGGTGACATCTCACAACTTCCCATGCTCTTCTGCTCAGCTGTAACAACGCAGGAATCTCACTCCTTGCTGGGCTGCTGGGTGGACAACATTGTTCCCCTATTGAGTCATAACAATGAGGTCACTGGGCTGGAAAGACAATGTCATTCAGCAGCCAAGAACCCAGCTGGCTGATCCCGGTTGTGTCTCATCTCCTATGACAAAGCCACATTTAATTAACTAATTGAAGCCTTTGCAGGCTCCATCTTGGAAGGGGTGAGCAAAATAGGCATTGTTCTTTGTCAGCATTAAGTCAGGCCAGTTGGCCGATTAATAAGCAAGACCTTTCTTCCTTCTCCACTTTGCTACCTGCTGTGTAGGCCCAAATTCCTGGTCCTGGCAATGGGAAAACATCCTCAGAGACATCCCACCATGTGTTTCAGAGCAAGCTGTCTGAATGAGGACCCAAGGACCTCAAGAGAGCCCAACCAAAGCCCACTCTGCTCTGAGGTGACCCAGCTCAAACCACTGTTGTGGACTTTTGTGGAGCCTTTTGTTGTACGCTCAGTATTTGGGGTTCCCAGCTCCCTCTAGGAGTTTGATATTCACCCACACCTGTGGCATTGGGGTGCTCCCATACTCTGTACACCCTACAAAGACAATTTTGTCCACTGGCTGTGGGCCAGGAGCATTTTTCCTCCCATTTATGTGTCATCTTTCCCTTTGCGCACCTTTTGGGTGGTGCAGGACGGGTGCCCACAGCGTAGGCAGAAAGCAGGGACGTGTCCAAGCACTGGCACTGAAAACAATAAATCTCTGCTTCCCTCAGCTGAGCGCTCTTGCAGTGCCAGGGCCTTCCCCACTCTCTGGATGAAGATGTTTTGAGCCCTGAGACCAATGGGCACCTTTGCTCTCGACATTTCTTGCTCTTATTGCCGATCTGCGTAAGATCATCCAGAAAACAGTGAATAAATGTGCCCTAAGGGACCTTTCAGGGTAAGAGCTGTTTCGTGCTGCTACGTTGCCATTTCTATTAAACCCTCTTTTTTTTTTTTTTCTTTCTTTCCTGCCCTCAATGTGATTGTCTTACATCAGATTTATCTCCTTTTTGCTGCCCAGGCCCAGCTGAGCAGGGTGTATGTTTACCACGGCCGGTGTCCCAGCCCTAAAGCACAGCAGCCGCTTCTTTTGAAGAACATACAAAGCAAGGAAGAGGAGCAATTGTTTGGGAGGAAGTTGAACCATAATGTAATAGACTCCCATGGGATTTACTATTAGTAATTATTTGTATTGCTCTGGCACATCACCAAGGTTGGGGCCCCGGTTAGAAAGGTGCTGGACCGGTCTGTGAGTGAAGACAGCTCCTCTTATCCAAAACCTGTCCACTCTTGCATGTAGAGATGGGGAAACTGAGGCAGGGAGAAGGTTAAGAAATGTAATGAGGTTTGTTCTGGAGAGTTGTGGTTGAGCAAGGATGTGAGCCAGCACATAGTGCTTCCAGGAGCATCCTTCCTCTCTGGGGGTAAATCCTAGAACACGGATTCATGGAGTGGTTTGGGTTGGAAGGGACCTTAAAGATCATCTCATTCCACCCCCTGCGATGAGAAAAGATACCTTCCACTAGACCAGTTTGCTCAAACCTCATCCAACCTGGCCTTGAACACTTCCTCTGCCTGTGCTGCTCTCAGTAAAAGGCCACTGAGTAATAAATATGCTGTGCTGGAGAACCTTTCATTGAGACAGCACTGAAAAAGGTCATCACTCACTATTCGTGCCTTTAATCAGTGATTCCTGTGATCATGTGTATTATTTTAAGGAGGGGAAGAGCAGGAGCTGTTGAAGAACACAAGTTCTTCAAATAGAAACTGAGTCCTAGTGGTCCTGAAAAACAAAATAAACCAAAACAACGACGACAACAAAAAGCTAAAATGGATAGTCTTTTTCTGTAAAACCGACTGTTAAATAATGAGGCAATTATGAATTTGCCAACAATAGAGGTTGATCAGATTACACAGCCTGTAAAGCCAGATCGTCACTGGAGCCATTTGGTGGGAAAGAAACTCAGTGCCAGACAGTCTTTAAATAGTTTTGAATAGGAGGGAGGGTTTGCTGTGTCCTTCCCTTCCTAGGCCCTCCCCACCTAAAGAATAGCACCGAGCCTCCTGCCAAGTCCTCCGTGTCCAGTCAGTGCCCGAGGGCTCAATTCGCAGGCACAGCTACATAAATATATGTAGGTGCATATGTACACACGTGTGTATATATAGAGCTCCCAGTTATCCAGGAAGACCCCACCCTGAGGGAGGTGTGGGTGTGGAACTGAAGGAAAAAAAAGGAGGGGCCCAAAATAGCACCGACACACAAAGGATCCCAAGGAAATGTGGAGCTCTCCTCACGGCATTAACAGGAAATCTCCAGGCTGCTGGCTCGGTAACCCTGGCTAGCCAAGGTCATGGGGGACTGCTCGTGTTGGGGGGATAGATGCTGACATCCATCTTCAGCAAAAACGTGGAGTGAGGGGGGTGTGGTGGCAGCTTTTATGTCGGTGAAGGCTTGCAGGTGTCCCAGATGTGCCCGCAGAGGAACCTGTCCCCAGCACGGCCTGAATGACCAGCCAATTCTCACGGTGGGGTGAGTATTTAACTAGGAGTCACCCAGAAGTTTACTTAGAGAGGCTGGGGTGCTTGAGGAGGTCACCAGTGCCTGTTGGATGTGGCTCCTATGTCACTTGGCATCAGTCGTGTCTTTCACCCCGTCACATCACGGCACCTTTGAGTCTTGATGGACCAAAGATCACAGAATCATAGAATGTCTCAAGCTGGAGGGGACCCATAAGGATCATCCAAGACATTTCAGCTTGTCATCTTTGGATCCATCCTGGCTTGGTGGTGGGTGACGTGTGAGACGGGCTGGGGGAAGCAACATGACTCACGACCCCCAAAAAAGGTCAAAACTAAAGTTGCTGCTGGAGGGCGTAAATTTGGGCTGACCTGTGACTCACCAAA
Source organism: Cephalopterus ornatus (assembly GCA_013396775.1). NCBI lineage: Eukaryota > Metazoa > Chordata > Aves > Passeriformes > Cotingidae > Cephalopterus > Cephalopterus ornatus. The sequence continues at coordinate 89,295 of VZRE01011564.1, forward strand.
GGTGCCGGGAGCACAAAGGAGGGTGAGGCTTTGGGTCTTATCGTGTCCCCACCATCTCTTTTCCGCTGGTCCTTTCTGCCCTCGAGGTGGGCGAGCAACCTCCGAGTCCTGCCCAAGCCTGGCCCTGGGGGTCTGGCCACCTCCCCACCAAAAGCCTTGGTGGCAGGAGCAGGCAGAGGCTGCTGAGCGAGGGCGATTCCTGCTGTAAATCTCTGGGAGAGGTGGAGAGGAAAGGGAGGTGCAAGGAGCAGGGGACAGCGTGTTGCAGCACCACAGCGGTGCTGTGCCAGCACAAACTGACCTTCCAGTCACCTGGCTCCAGTTTTTTTTCCCCTTGTACTGAAGCTGCCCGTGACCAGGCTGAGGTCTCCTTATTCCTTTGGGTTTGGAGTATCTCCTCTTGATTTCTGACCTTTAGGGCTGCAGGTTGGACCCTCTCCATGCTGGGCCTGCAGCAAGTGTCAGCCTCCAGCTGAGGGTGGAATTGTCTGTATTGATGGCACAAGTTTGGGCATTAGATCCCTGCTGCTAATGCCAGCTTTAATGCCCCTCTGTGGTCTGGCTTTGTTGGGCTGTGAGATCTCAGAGGAACCAATAGCCCCTATTTGGGTTTGGGGTTAATCCTTTTCCTTTAGGAAGTAACCCTATCATAAGAAAGGGCATATTCCCTCCGCTCCTCTTCCTCACTGCAAAGTGGGGGCTCATGAAAAGTGGGGGCTTTTGGGCTGCAAAACCTCACCACGGGAGCTCTGCTCTGCTCGAGCCTTGAGGCCCTCATCCCCCATGGATAAAGTCTAGACACATCACTGATGCTCGGCGCCCAACTGGACTGACATGAGATGTGACAACTCCTCCCCGGCGCTTGCCAGCTGGCAGGGCTTCAGCTGGCAGGATGAGTAGCTCAGGGCCAGCTCCTTCCCTGCGTGGCCCAGTGTGAACCCAGATGTGAACCCAGCCAGCTGGAGAGGAGCAAGGTGATTAATTTCGTGTCCCTGTGCCCCTCAGCAAGACCGGGCTGGTGAGCCCACCTTGCCCCTGTGTCCTCCTGCCCATCCTGTCCTAGAAGACAGTGGGTGATCCCACTGCCCTGTGCACCCACTCCCCAGTCCTGTGGTGTGCTCTCTCCACTGTCTCCTTAATGTCCTGCCCGACAAAAACTGAGCAAAACTGAGCTCCAGGGAAACCTTATTGTGGCCTTTTGGTACTTCAGGGGGCTTGTAAGAAAGATGGGGACAGACTCTTTAACGGGGTTGTTGTGATAGGATGAGGGGCGATGGTCTCAAACTGAACAAATTGATTATCTAATCAACTTAGATTAGATATAAGGGAGATCTTTTTTTATTATAAGGATGGTGAGGTGGTCGCACAGTTTGCCCAGAGAGCTGATGGATGTCCCATCCCTGGAAACATTCAAGGCCAGGTTGGACATGGCTCTGAGCAACCTGATCTGGTTCAAGATTTCCCTGCTTGTTGCGGGGGGGGGTTGTACAGGATGGCTTTTTTCTGGCATCAATCAGAGCTTTCCATGCCCAGGAATCACAAAAGGCTGACCTCAGCCAGGGAGGCAAGTGTGCCCTATCCCTGATGTTTGGTCAGTGCAAAATTTGGGAGCTTTTTTCTGTGGGGACCATCACCAGACTTCTGAATTAACTTCCTTAAACTTCATCAGTTCCCTCTTGTCAGCTTTCAGAGCTGAGGAGACTTTAATTTGATTTAACCTACTTCATTTTGGCTAAATTAATAAAGACTGATTTAAAGCTGAAGCAAGAGTGGCCACCTGGTGGGTTGTGTGCATTTTGACTAATCCACTCTGAAATCATACCTCCTTTTAATTTTAGATTAATTTTTCCAAGTACCTCGGTGTAGACAAGCCATCAGGCTGAATAAAGATCAGTTCCTGTCTCGCGGGCTCACGTCCTCACTCCTCCTCAAGTTGTCTGGAGTGAAGTCCTCCAGGAAAAGCCAGCCAGGGATGATTCATCCTTCTGGGGCGGGAAGCAGGGGGAGGAACTTTTGCTCTGTCTTAATGAATAAATCTATGTCCCCAAACATCTTCACTGGTGAGCAGCAGCTCCGTGGCGGGGCTGGAGAAAGGAGGTCAGGTCCCCAGGGGAAGGGCTGCTGAGATGTGACAGTTCAGCCCTCAAGAGCAAAGCAGATGCTTTGGCCGAGCAGCTCTTAGTGTTGGCTTCTCCAGAGGTCTCCCTTCCCACCACCTTGCCAACAGCTTCACTTCTCCTTAGTTCTGGAGTCAGTTCATGGCCCAGCCTTCAACTTTGGAGAGAGGTGGTGAACTCCTTCAAACCGGGAGAAAGATGGTGAAGCTCCTTCAACCCCCTGAACCTCTCACCACACCTCTCTGAACCTCCCTGGGGTTCGGAGAGAGGTGGTGAAGGAAGCTGGGTGGCCTCCTCGTGGAGCCAAAGTGGAATTGTCAGTCTGGTAGCTTTAATCATCTCCCTGTCCTTCTTATGGACCCGAGATTCCTCTCCAAATTCACACAAATCTAGACTTTTCATCTATTTTATTTTTGTTTTTAAAAAGGCCTTTATAGCACTCGTGTTCACTTGACAAAAGCCCCAAAAAAATATCTTAAAGACTTACAACACTGAAGTTATGCGAGAAAACCCCCAGATGTTCAGTGTAGAACAAAGTCATGTGGTCTTACAGAATTCCTGTGGATTTAAGTGTTGTGTTGATTCTGTTTTGAGACAGAGGTACCTGGGCCTTACCTTGCTGCAGAGAGATTTCCTAACCCATGACTCAGTGTAAACCTTGAGTTTCTTCCAAAGTCCTGGGTGAGTTTTGCAGGAAAAGAGGGGTCTCGGGGCTGAATGTACCAGACATGGTGTCCTTCAGCCGATGGGTGATTGATGCTCAATCACTGCCACAAATCCTGCTTCAGAGCAGCAAGGTCATCACAGGATAACTCCACTCTTAATGGCATAAAGGATTCCGGAGAAGGACAGGAGCGTGGCCACATTCTGTGCTTTGAGGGTCTGGTCAGGCTGGGACGTGAGGCTTTTTTTGGCTCGTGCTCCCCACGTTTCCGCTCCAGCAGCTCCGCCACCATTTCCTCCGCGATGAGGTGTTTCTGTTCAGGCTGCAGAGCCCCCAGTTGATTGTGCAGCCTGGAAAAGGTGCAGGGCTGGAGCCAAGCCCCTTAAAAATCCCATCGGCTCCTGGTGAAGAGAGGATGTTTCCAGGCTCGGTGATCAAAAATATCTGGGGGTGGCGGGGACAGAGGGGTGCACATGTGTTCGTGTTTGTTTGCCTCCCTGACAACCTCTTGTGAAGCTTTCATTTTCCACAGTGCTCTTCCTGTCTCCTTTTGATTATTTTTTTGTCTTTCCCTTCGCTTCTTAGACAGCTATAGATTTTCCATGAGAAGAATCGTGGAGACACAATCCTAAATAGGATGTCCTATGTTTACCCTTAAGAGAGGCTGGACTGGTGCTTCCTCCCTCTGCTGGCATTCCTCACCTCTGGCTGGGGCTGGCCATGGGATGGAGCACTGCCTGGGATGAGACTTGATGATTCTTGAGGGTCTTGAGGGTCCCTTCCAACTCTTCTGTGATTCTGTGATTTGTGTCTCTCATCACAAACCTCTGGCAAAAACAGTCTTTGAGGGGAAATTCAGGAGAGGTCCAAGCATGGCACGGAAGACGTTTTTGAGAGGGTGAGAGTGAGGAACACTGAGATATTCCTGCTCCCTCAAACCCACCGTCTGGTCATTAATTAGTGCAGCAAACAAACCCATTTCTGCCTCCCCAAATGTGGTGTTCAGAGGCACCAAAGGAGCGAGGAGGAGACGTGTTGGGGCTGCAGGGGAAGAGGAGTGTGGGGAGACGTGCCTTGGGATGATTATGTTTAATATTTGTCATCCTTCCAAATGAAACAGCAGACAAGCTGAGCTGGCTCAAATACTTGCAGAAAGAGCTGATGGGGAATTTGTTAATGAAGCAGCTTTCTCATCAGAAATGCCAGTTCATCAGAACCTGGATTTTGGGGACATGTGTTGCAGTCCTGGCAGGAAAAGTGTATCAGGCCGTGGATGAGTATCTTGGTTGAAACAAAAGAGATTTAAAGGCTGCTGTGTGAATTAAATAAAGTCAGGCAGATCTAACAGGAGGGACAGAGCAGCCAAATTCATGTGGGGTTTGGTTCAAGTCCTGCTTCCTGGGCTTCAGGGTTACTTCTATCTGGTAGAAATAGGGACAACTTAAATTCTTCCCAATTCTGGAAGCCAAATGGCTTTTGGCTGCTGTAGGGATGTGACTGACTGCAAAATCCTGCAGGCTGGTAAGACTCCTCAGGACGATGCTGAAATTCTTTGGGGACATGCCCCAAATCTGCAGCCAAGGGATATCTCCAGGCTGGCAGAAGGGGAGAAAGGCCTGGATGCTCCTCTCCATCTGGAGATGAAGCAAAATTGCTTGGGGCTTGAATCACATATACTTTGCCCACTTCCATGTCCAGCCAGCAAGGGTTTATTGGGAAAGTCTTCCAGAACGGAGGCTGTGGTGCAGGTTCCTTTCATTTGACAGCAGAGAAAAGGGCAATTGTCAGCATTATTGCCTTGAGCTCACTGTCACTTGCCTGAAAGATCTAAACAGCAGCAATTTGAAGAGTCATTTCAACAGAGTCTTTTCACAGAGGGGTAAAGGAGGTTCCCTGCTGAAAACAAACCCAGTGGCTTTAAATCAGAGTCCAGCATCCTCGTTTCATAGAACCATAGAATGGTTTGGGTTGGAAGGGACCTACAGATCATCCCATGGCCAGGGACACCTTCCACTACACTAGGTTGCTCCAAGCCTCATCTAACCTAGTCTTGAACACTGCCAGGGATGAGGCTGTCCCAGCTTCTCTGGGCAACCTGTGCCAGGCCCTCACCATCCTCACATAAGGAATTTTCTCCCAATATCCCACCTAACCCTGCCCTCTGGCACTGGGAAGCCATTATCTGTGTCTCCAGACACTTGTCCCCAGTCCCTCTCCAGCTCTCTTGGAGCCCCCTTAGGCACTGGAAGAGGTTCTCAGGTCTCCCTGGAGCCTTCTCTTCTCCAGGTGAACACCCCCAGCTCTCCCAGCCTGGCTCCAGAGCATCTCTGAGCATCCTCTGGACTTGCTCCAGCAGTTTCACATCCTTCTGGTGTTGAGGACCCCAGAACTGGAGGCAGCTCTGCAGGTGGGGTCCCACCAGAGCACAGTAAAGAGGCAGAATCCCCTCTCTTGACCTGCTGCCCACAGTGCTTTGGGTGCAGCCCCTTCCCAAGTGTTACTGCAGCACTAATCGGGTTTCATCTTTAATATTTTGCAGAGCCATTCTATCTAAACTGTTTTGCAGCAGTTCTTATTCTCGCAGCGTTTTGGATAGGATAGACATCCCTGCACTGGATAATTGGATTAGAGTCTAATGCTCTGGCAGCTGCTGTTGGACCTCTCCCCATTCCCCATTCCCTAACCCAGGAAGCCAAGTTGGTCTTTGGCCTGGGTGAAACCATTTCATAATGCTGATGGTGAGCCTGGCAGCAAAGGGGTTGGGTGACGCTGGTTTGGAAGCGCATCTTATGAGGTGGAGAGTGCCATTTTTCTAGGGTGAAGGGTGCTGTGTACACTGACAGCATCCTCGCACCACCTCCCTCACCGAAATCCCAGCAGGCAGCTCAGGAGGACGGTGCTGTTTGGATCCCACCTATCCCTGAGCTGATGGAAGGGAGAGAGAGCCCTCTGCACAGGCAAAATTAAAAGCCTTGTGAGGTATTTGCTCTGGTAGCCCAGCTTAATTCCAGGATAAATAACAGCGTTCTGTGATATTCTGCCAATCTGATCGCTCTCACAGTTTCAGAAGGAGGTGACAAATTTCCTGTCCTCTGCAGCAACCGGTCCCTGCTCCACCTCAGACACGGCTGCATTAAAACACCCCTTTTGCCCAGGGGCTTCTTTTGATGCAAAGACAAGTCAAGGAGCCTCCTCACTGGCTTTGGCAGATGCTCTTCCCTAGGAAAGGCCACCCCTGGAGCCTCAGCCCCCGCTTTCCCTTTGATGAACTCAACCTGTTGCCCCTGTTCAATCAGGAAAGGCTGAAAAAAAAGGGGAGGAAAATAGGAACTTCCTCGGGCCTGGCTCACATCCCTTCCCCTTCCCTGGGTTGCTCAGGCTCCTTGGCTTTCTCATCCCGCCTTGGGAGGAGCAGGAGCCGGCTGGCGTAAGGCTCTGAGCCGGGCTCAGCCCGCCGGCGTGGGGTGTGTCACCCAACATTTCCTAAGTTATTCTTTTGAGTTTCCTTTTCTCACTATTAATAGAATTTCAGCCAATATCTGAGCTGTTTCAACAAGGTGGACAGGGGGAAGGGGGGGAGAGCGGGAGAGGCGTTACCAAAATAGGAAGCGGGAAGCTGTTGGGCAGGGAATTAATCAGAGGAGCTGTGTGGAGAGGGAAATAACCGCTGGCTTCGGGTGGGCTGATGGGAGGATGGACAGGACATGTCCTTTCACTTTGTGTTTTGCACTGATTTCATTCTCTCTCTGTGCTCCAAGCTGTGACCTTTCCAAACAAGCTTCTCCCCTGAGCACCTTCCCCAGCCTGCAAAACACCACGTACCCACTGCACCAAGGGTACAGCCTGAGCATCGCTCCATGGCATGGTTAAACTGAAAGAGAGAAGCTTCAGATTAAATATTAGGAAGAAATTCTTGGCTGTGAGGCTGGGGAGGCCCTGGCACAGGTTGCCCAGAGGAGCTGTGGCTGCCCCATCCCTGGAAGTGTCCAAGGCCAGGTTGGATGGGGCTTGGAGCAACATGCTCTAGTGGAAGCTGTGCCTGCCCGTGGTAGGGGATTGGAACTGAATGATCTTTAAGGTGCCTTCCAACCCAAACCAGTCGATGATTCTGTGATGAGTGGTGGTGCACAGCAGCTCAAAATTCTGCCTGTAACTGCTATTGCAAGGAGCTGTGTTGGCACAGACCAGCACATTTTTCCTTTGACATTTGGGGTGGCTTTTCACGTCCCATCAGCTCCTGACCAGAGAACTCCCGCAACAGCCCCATCCAGGAGCACCCATGGTGGCACTTCCAGCCTCCCAAGCACTGCTCACTGGGGGCCGAACAAGCCCATAGGGATAATTAGCAATAAGGGAAAGTTCTCTCCCCTCCTCTAGGGGCTGTCCCCATCACAGCCACACCATATCCCAGGCACAGTCATGGGATACACATATCCGGACATGAAATCATGTTTATGCAGTGGACTCATTTCCTCCGGCCTGTTTGGCCACTGTGCTCACGGATGCGCGTGTGGAGGGCTCACCCTCTCCTCCTGTGGGTCTGCCCCACTCCCAGCACAGAAGGTTTGGGTTTTCTGAGTGATCCATGCGAGAGGAGCAGTGCAGACCAAAGCTTTAGACTCACTGCAACCAGTGCTCTCAAAATACCCCGGTGTCTGCTCTGTTCCTCTCCTTTTCCCTAAAATGACGAGTTGGTGACAGTCCAAAAAAAGTGAAATCAAAGAAGTGGCCTTGTCGTGCCAAAATGCAGCCAGGAAGGTCAGGGGCAGGTAGTATTTTTTTCTGCCTTTTGGAAAACAGGGTGAGGGACTCTGGCTGAAATTCAAGTGAACTTTCTTTTGGAAAGCATCTCCTCCTGGTACGGGGAGCGATAACTTGGAGGATCTCCTCTCTCATGGCATGTGTTAAATCCTTTTATCTCCGTGAAGGGGTCACTCTATTTCCTGCAAAAGGAACTTACTGTATCTTTTGTGAGTGATTTTCATGCTGAAGGGGCACTGAACATAATCCTGTCCTGTCTGGTTGTTCTTACCACCAGTCTGTGGTCACAGGGCTTTTCTCCTCCTTCAACCAGATTCCTTTTTGATTCCTCTGTTGAGCACATTTGTCAGGCAATACTGGCCACCAGCCCAGGCAAACAGGGACTTGTCACCAGTTCTTACCCCTGGGTCCACTGGCAAAATTTGGCACAGGTGGCCAGTGAAGGAGGAAAAGATAAAACCCCCGTTCTCTGGCATTTAAAGAGATACAGCACATGTGGAAGGAAAACAGTGACTCCTGGGATTGTTGTGCTCTCACTGCTTGTTCTGTATTTGTTTCTGCTTTGGATTTAAGTTTGCAGTGATTTTTGCCTTCTGCGGGTGGTGAACCTGCAAGACACCAAAAAAAAAAAGATGCAGTTTTTCTGAGTAAAATACATTTTTCTCCAATGCTGCAGTGAGAGAGTCCCTGGGCAAACACCTAATGTTGAGCTCAGAGAAATAAAACTGCAGAAGGGTTTTGAGCTCCGTGACGGCAGCAGCACTTGACTCCTTGAACAGCAGTGAGAAAACACATTAATCCAATGCAGATGTAGAGAAATTGTAAATTAGGCTGAGAGAAAGGTGCCCAAAAACCCACAGCACAGGTGTGGGGATGGATACAGGTGTTGGTCCTCCATGGGAGGAGGATTTCACCCACTCATAGCCACACTCTCTCCGTTGGCACGCTGTGGGTCCAGCCCTCGGTGCTGCACATTTTCTTGGAGTGCCAAGTTTGCAACCTGCCTGGATTTCCTCTTCCCATGGCTGCTGCATTTCAGCCAGCAACAATCATTCTTTAAAAGTCTGCTTTGAGACAAGCAAGCTGTGGAGGAAAAAAAGGGGGAAAGGGAGGATTTGGTAGCAGCCCAGCTGAGCTGGGGTGGAGGTTATTGAAGAAACATCACCTTCAGATCAAGTTTGGGATGGGAGGTATTTTGCAGGGGGCTTTCCAGTGGTCCCATCGAGCCTGATAGAGCAGAAGCAAGTTTGTGTGGCCACTTGCCAAAGAGATGGAGGTCATTACCCACCAGAGGAGAGTGATTTCTACCTCTTTGACACTAAGCATTGCGGAGTTTAGCCAGGGCCATGTAGTAGGATGCACAGTGTCACACTTGCCCGTGTGGTTGGCACCCATTGAGTCCATCCATCCATCCCCCTACATGGTGGCTCACCACTTCCAAGCAGGAGTGTGCTAACTCCTCAAGTTGCTTAAATCCCGCTTAAATCACTGGTCCTGGCTTAATGGAGAAGAATAAATTTTAACATCTCTTGACCTTAGCAAAGAGGAACACTAGGGGTGGATGCAGGAAGATAAAACACCAGTGAGTTTTGTGGGCATCAACTTGAGTCTTGGTTCTTCTCCCAGTTATTTTTTTGGGCTGTGTCACCCCATGTGCCTCAAAAGTGGTCCTGCTAGCACCCCAGCCAGGGCAAGCCTGGAGGATCCCACCACATTTCTCCATCAGCAGAATAACCCCTTGCTTTGGGCTTTTGTCTCCATTTCCGGTTTAAAGTGGTAAAAAAGTATCTGCAGCTCCCTGGGTTGAGATGGGGAAGTGCTGGGACAGGGATCCTGGTTTCTTGGATCACAAGGTCCCAGCTGGCCACCAGGTCTGGCCCAGAGCCAAAGCATGGTCCCTTCTCTTGTGGACAGGGTTGAATGGAATTGTCCTTCTGGCCACTTTTTGGTGCCTGTGCTTTCTGACTCTCCGGGACGGGGCTGTGGCACAAGGAGGAAGCGAGAGCAGTGGGTAATTTCTTCTTTCCTTCTAACCCTTTCTTTATTTACATCTCTTTTATGTATTGTTTCTACCTTTAGGGGATATTTTTTCTTGGCCTCTTTTGTTGTCAACCCTCCTGTCGAGTTTTACACCCTATTTCTGGGACAGACCCATTTTGTGGCTCACTGGAATGCCTGGTCTCTCTCTAATGATGGCACAGCCATCACTGAGGATTCAGATTCAAGCCACACAAGTTGATAAATACAACTAAGGAGGTGGGTAGATCAAAACTCCCTCCTGTCTTTAGCAGTTGGGGTTTATCTGTCAGATCCCTGTGCCAGTGTTTTGCTTCCTTACCTCTCCTTCTCCTGCAGACAGTGGTCGGCCTATAGGAAATAAGACTTATCTCCACAAAAGCTCTTTTCCTGCAGATATAATGGAAATGTTTTCTCACAAGCCAAGTGTTTCCTAAAATAATTCATGCTGCGAGTTTCTGTTAAATTCACATCTTAATGGTGTTTCCAGGAATGGGAATGGCTGCTCCCAGAGGCTGGTGGGGAAATAGGAATAGGAACCGTGTTTCAGGAGGAGATCTGCACTTTTATGGAGTGACAGGACAAGGCGGGGGGGCTTTAAACTGACAGAGGACAGGATTAGATGAGTTATTAGGAGGAAATTCTTCCCTGTGAGTGTGGTGAGACCCTGGCACAGGTTGCCCAGAGAAGCTGTGGCTGCCCCATCCCTGGAAGTGTCCAAGGCCAGGTTGGATGGGGCTTGGAGCAACGTGGTCTAGTGGAAGGTGTCCCTGCCCATGGCAGGAGATTGAAACTGTAAAATCTTTAAGGTCACTCTCAACCTAAACCTCTCTTCTCCTCTCCTCTCCTCTCCATTCCATTCCATTCCATTCCATTCCGTGGGACCTCAAATCTGTTGCAGCCTCCCCATCCCAAATCCCACTCCCTGGGTCCTTCACAAACATAACTCCGCCACGCCAGGTCCTGACATGGTGGGGTTAAATTTTCCCATCAGAAACTTGAGCTTTCATCACGTCCTTGACACACAACCAGTGCTAATGGGCAGGTTGTGTGAGAGCAAATACTTTGCTGTTATGCTGGCACAGAGGAACGAGGCAGATCTCTGGAGAGCAGCATCAGGCTGCAAATCAAACCTTGGAAGTGTGTCTCCTGTTTGGGAGGGTTGGAAATAATGTACAAATGCTTCATGAAGAAGCATTCCAAATGGAAGACCTCCCCCACCTCCCGAAATCAGGTTGTTGCCTTGACTCCAGACAGATCCGTGGATAAAGTGCTCAGTGCAGCCTGCGGTTCCCGAAAGGTGAAATATTGGTCAAACCTTTCCTGGGGTGAATTTGAGCAAGAGCCCAGAGCTGGTGGTTACCATGTGGAGAAATTATCTCCGTGGCAGTTGATGGAGCTCCTGCAGTGATTACAAACAGAAAAACAGACCCAAGGTTTTATTACTGGTCTGGTAGTGAAAGTACCACCTTTTAGAGCTGTGGGATGTTGCAGAGCTCTCTGCTGTCAGAGGGTTCTCTCTTGTCAGGCAAGCTGTCCTTCAGCTGAATCCCTCACTGAGAAACAGCTTCATCATCTGAGAATTCAAAGTATTCTTCAGAAACCAACCACAGATCTTATGTAGGATAATGTGAGGTAGTTGGTTGGACTTGATGATCTTGGAGGTCTTTTCCATCCTTAATGATTCTATGATTCTGAGTGTCATCTTATTTATCATCGCCACTTCAGGGATGTAAGAGACCCTCATAACAGGGTGGGACAAACCCACTCGGCACATCCCTTGCTGGCCCCTTTTAAGGGCTGGATCTGCTTCATTTTGGGAATCACTTGCAAGGCTTTGTGTAGAAGCTGGTGGACCTGCCATGGGAGAGAGAACTGCCTTCTGGGAACCAGCAGGTCTTGTCCTCCTGCTCACACTTTGAAGTCCTGTGAGTTTGTCATGGGAGGTTCCTCGGGTTTCCTCCTCACAGTGATACCAGAATGTGGAATTTGATATGACTTCAGAGAGCACAAGGCAAGCCCTGAGTGAATGACTCAGGGTTTATGGGCAGCGTTTATTTCTACAAATACCTGTTCTGGGTGGAAATGAGGGGCAGTTTCCTTAGTTCATGGTTTATCTTGGCATTTTTACTTTTACACAGGTGCCAGCTCTCAGGATGATCCAGATCCTGCACCTCCAGAAGGAAGCGACAAAATCACCATGACCACAGGCACCAGCAAGGCACAAGTGACCACCCCTACAAGAAGAGCAGGAGGCACACCACCCAACTCTAAGTCACTTGCCACAGTTCAAACGACCACCACAACAACCAAGCCAGAAAACCCTGCGCCCTCTGCCGCATCACCCACCACTCCTCAAGGCATCACTGCTACAAACACTCTGAGAACCACCCCATCCACCCCTGCATTGTCACCTTCCCCAGTGCAAGGGGCCACCACCACCACCATCACCACCAAACAGGGGAACCCAACACCTGCCCCCACCACGTCATCCCCCAGCTCTGCAGCAGCCAGCTCTGGAGCATCCACAGCCGCCCCTACTGCAGCCCCCGCTGCTGCCAAGCAGCAGACTAGTCCTGCAGTCAGTTCGGGAAGCTTGGGGACCACCACTACTGCAAACTCTGTCCTCACTCACGTGAGCAGCCCCCAAGCCACCCAAGGAGGTTTAGGGGCTGCTGCCACATCCAGGTCGGACCCTCAGGGAAGCCAGCCTCCGGATCATTTGGCCAGTGCCACCAAGAGCACCGGAGTCCTGAGCAGCAGCTCTGCCCTTGGCCCCAAGGACCATCGCCCTTTTACTACACATGTCACCAAGCAGCCTCATCCTTCTTCCAGTACTCCAGTCCAGGGCCTTGCCTCTTCCACCAGACCTGGAAGCACCACTGTTACCCCTTTAAGTGGATCTCTGCCCCTCCCCACCAGTAAAACATCTCCGACTTCACCACCTGGCAAAATCCACAAGAGCCCAGAGGCAGCCACCACACTGACTCCTGGAGCAGGTACCAGAAGATGAGAACCTCGATTTCTTGTGCTGAGAGGCTGTTTTGTGGTCTTTGTCTACCCTGAACACCTGCTGTCATTATGGGATGTCATCACCTCATCTCATTTTAGGACTTCCCAGCGTAGTTGTCTCTGTGACATTCCTTGTATTTGGGTCCCCATTGTCATCAGCGGAGGTCGAGTCAATGCAGTCAGTGAAACTCAAGGCAAGAATCAACTGACAAAGCATTTACATTGCCCAGGGCACCGTCAACTGCAGTGACTCGATCTCCAGTGATGGCAGACAGGAGACAGCAGCGATGGGTTCAGGGGTGGGGACCGATGCTGTGGAGCTGGTGAAACAGTCTGACAGCACCCGGAATGTTGAGTGTAGGAGATCCCTAGTACAGCTGACAGCTTAGTGAAGGCTGTCTGGGCATGCACAGCAAATGAGCTTTAGATGACTAAGGAGATTTTGTGGCTAAACTCTGAGTCTACAACCTCTAAAAGAGTCTAAGCACTTGGGGAGGACATTCTTCACTGCTGCGGGAGGGGTCTTGCTGCTGACTTCTGTCTAAGCAGCATTAGGAGTGCCCATGTGGTGTTCAGGATCTTGCTGAACACCATTAATATGTTTTCTCTGGATCTCTGGAGCTTTACAGAGCCATGTGAGTTACAGGTGCCCTGGTGAGGCACAGTTTAGAGTCCCCCTTGGCATATTCTCTGGTAGCATCCCCAGGGAAGGAATCACCCTGTGGGAGTGTGAGGGCTCCATGGAGCCTTCCAGACTTGGCTGGGATTGTGGGTTCAGCTCCCATGTGGCTCTGAATAAAAGCTGTGATGACACTGAAGCCCTTCATTATCTTCCCCTGAAGAATGTTGTTCTCGAACCAATTTCCAGTTACCTGGAATACAGAAGCCACTCTAAAACCATCTCCACCCCCCTCAGCTGTTGGCATCACCGAATGGGCCAAGGTCTTAGTGCAAGACCATCTTCACTGGCTTCACCCGAGTCATGTTTTGTGCATTTTAGCAGCCATAAGGAGGTGAAATGAGTATCATAATGAAGGATGTTTCATTCCCCTCCTGCTCCACAGGACTGCTCTTCATTAAAGGATGATATATGAAAATATGTTAATTCAAATTTGACCTCAAGCATTAAGCCTGAAGAGGTCTAAGAAACCCTTTGTATTTAATAACTAGGTGAGGGAAAGCAAGAGAAACAGATGGCTTTGGAATTAATTCTCTCCTGGAGCCTTCAGAATGTGTCTGCGAGAGAAATATCCCTCATCTTTTCTGTGGAAGAGGCAGGAGTCCCAAAAGCAAACAGGCTGTGAACATCCTGTGGCATTTTATTTCTCTTTGTCACTATTTAAGGATCAATTAGGAACCCAGGGATGAAGATCCATGTCTTCAAAGGGAACTGGGGAGGCAGGAGGCTGCTTTGCTCCTTGCACTGCTCCCATTGCACAGATAATTCTAAGATGCTCCAGACCTTTATGAAATCATCTGAGGTGATCTCAGGTGTCTCAGACACCTGCATGGGGCTGGAAGACATGGGGCTTGTGCCCTTGTGGAGTAACAGGCAGGCAGGACACCCCAGGCTGTCTCACTTAGCACCAGGCACTACTTCTAAACACGTCACCCTGGACTTCTTCCACGGAGGTGCAGCCAACAGAGGTTGTGGCACTTCATCCCCTCCTAATGGAGGTGGTTGGGAGATCCTGGGTAGCCAGGTCTACCTCTGTTGAGGAAACCTTTGTGAAAGACACCCCAGATCAAGTGAAATGAGGGTCATCCCATACTTCTTTTTCAGCTTGATTACCCAGCTACCCACACACAGCCATCATAGCCTTTGGGTTGAACTCTCCAGAACACTCTGATGGGTTTCAGCAGCAGAAAGTAAAATCAGGAATGATATTCTCTCCATATCAAAGTTAATCTAAAAAAAAAAAAATAAATTAAAAGGAGCAACCCAAAGCCTCTCCGAGCTTTGGCACAATGATCCTCAAGGCAAGGCTAGAGCTGAAAGCTTATTTTCAGCGGATCCCTAACACAGCTGTGTCAGCTGTATCCTCTGTGCTGTAACAGTGTCTCCCTGCTTGTTTTTTTGGTGCGTGTAGAGGACCCAGACCAGGGAAGCCACGGTGTTGGACCTACGCCAGCCAAACCCACCAGTGCCTCCCGGGGCCCTGACAGTGCCCAGCCATCCCCCCCAGCCCCAAGGGACCAGACAGTGCCCAGCAGTCCCGGCCACCAGCACCTGAACACTTCTTTCCAAAATGAGGTAAAGACACCTGTGGGAAGGTGGGCACTTGGCAGTGGTGGTTACGGGGCTGAACATCCCACGTGTGCGTGAAGTCTGCAGCCCTTCCCGTGTGTTTGTGTCGGAGAGATCTGCTTTGGGGTCAGCAAAATAATTCCAGGTCGTAGAATTATAGAACTGTTTGGGTTGGGAAGGGCCTTCAAAGGTCATTTAGTCCCGTCCCTTTCTCCTGTAGCTTTCCAGTGAAGAGACACAGAGGATGGAGGTGAAGGGGAGCGTGTCCAGAGAAGGGAAAGGAGGTGGGGAAGGATCTGGGGCATGAGTCTGATGAGGAGCGGCTGAGGGAACTGGAGGGTCTCAGCCTGGAGAAAAGAAGGCTCAGGGGGCTCCTTCTTGCTCTCTACAACTCCCTGACAGGAGGTTTTAGTGATGGCGGCGTGAATGGTCTCTTCCCCCAGGTAATAAGTGACAGAATGAGAGGAAATGGCCTCAAGTTGTGTCAGGGGAGGTTAGATTGGATATTGAGTAAAAAAAATCCTCTCTGAAAGGGTGGTCAGGCTTTGGAACACCCTGCCCAGGGCAGGGGTGGAGTCCCCATCCCTGGAGGGATTTAAAAGCCATGTGGATGTGGCACTTGGGGACATGGGCTAGTGGTGGCCTTGGCAGTGATGGGGGAATGGTTGGACTGGATGATCTTAGAGGGCTTTTCCAACCTAAATGAGTCAATGATTCTGAGATTACAGTCTGGGTGTTGAACAGGGAAGAAGTGCAATTTGGGAAGGAGGGAAGCATTATGGAGAGCAGAAGCTGCCTTGGTGTGAACTTGGACTTGATGAGAGGGCAAAGATCACAACTCAGCACAAACAGCACATGAATGAAACCAGCAGAAAATGGTTTGGGAGCGCAGGGGGATCTCAAAGCACAAATCAGGATAACCAAAGTGCTGGGAAGGTGGGAAGGGGATCCTGTTTCTGGATGATCATCTTTTGTGGGGCTGGGCTGCATCACGGTCTGCTGGCATGGATCTTCCTACCCCCCACGCAATTCCTGCTTTACCCCATACTGCAAATCCCAGGCCTGGGTTGGGAAGGGTATTAGCAAACATTCCACGGACAATCATGTCAGTCATCTGTGAAAACCTTTTCCACATATAAAGGGCTAAGTGAAGGGCTCCTGGGCCTGTCTCGTGTCCAGAAAATGGACCAGAGCTTTTGCTGGGATATCTCCTGGCTTGGGGCAGTTAAATCAGTGACCAGCTGTCCTTCCAACCTTTCCCAGCCATTGAGAGTTGCTTTTCTTCTGTCTCTCCAGGTCGTCTGTAAAGATGCAAAAGGTGCCCCTGCAGAGGTGCAAAACAACTGGCTCACCATGTATCTGAAAGAAGCCAAAACCTGTGTAAGTACCACCTTTTTGGACTTCCACAGAGGATTAGCAGCTGGGTTGTGATGGGAGATCAGCTACTGCTCTGAGCACGTGAGAAAATGCTCAGAAATGAGAGTAATTTCCTCAAAATAAGATGCGACCAATGTAAAATGGTGAATGCAAGCCCACGCTCAGCAGTGTCACCCGGGGGGGATGTGGCAGGAGGAGAAGAGGCACATGTGGTTTTCCTCAAGTTGAAGGGCCAGCTGAGCCCACACAGGTCTTACAGAAAGTTAAACGGGAAATTTTAAAGGGTGAGTCTTTCCCTATGCAAATCCTGACAGGAGAACTTTTTGCCTTGATTGAGGGGCAGAAATTTTGTTCCAAAACCCAAGAAAGAAATGTGGTGTTCCTCCACAGTTGTTGTGCAGCGCAGCATCCGACTGCAGAGGAACTGGGAAGCACTGGAACCTGGAGTTTGGGACTCGCTGTGCTCCTTGATGCTGTATCAGCTCTCACAGAAACCCTAAAGTGAGAGCAAAAAACTCCATTTCATTTGTTTTGGACCCTGCACTAGACCAGGGAGTAGCAAAATGTAGTGCCAAGGCTGGGGACAGGCAAGCCCAACACATCTGCACAGCAAGACCCCTTCTGGTGGGTGGGCACTGTCTGCTGGTGTTCCTGAGGGATATCCACCTTCAAAATAGTTCTTGTGGAAACTGTGAGTCTCCTGTAACATGGAAGATGCAAAATACTGATAACTTCTAAACTGGATGAAGTTTTAGGCTGATGATAAAGGGGAAGAGACACCACTTGGTCTCTATGGCTGGTGAGGTCCTGACAGGTATCGACCTGAGCTGTGGGTGGGGCTCAGGCGTGGGTTTTGACATTAAAATGCCCTGGTTTCTGGCAGTCTAAGCATCAGGAAATTGGCATTTCAGGGATGTGGTCACAGCATGTGCCGTGGGCAGGGACACCTTCCACTAGACCACGTTGCTCCAAGCCCCATCCAACCTGGCCTTGGACACTTCCAGGGATGGGGCAGCCACAGCTTCTCTGGGCAACCTGTGCCAATGCCTCCCCACCCTCACAGCCAAGAATTTCTTACTGATATCTAATCTAAATCTCTCCTCTTTTGGTTTAAAACCGTTCCCCCTTGTCCTATCACTCTCTGTCCTCAGTCTTCACTGAGCGAAGCCACACTGTTCATAAAACCCCTTGAGACACAGGCTGAGACGAACACAACCATTCCTGCAGACCACAGCAGCTCTTGAAATTCCCTGTGCCTTGGTGGTGGCTCCTCCTGGCAGCCCTGGAGAGGGCTTGGACCTCCTGACAGCACCCACGGTGCTCCTGGAGGAGGGGAAGCACCTGTCTGCTGCCATCTCATGGCCATCACCTTCCTACTTGGGCTGGAAGTGCTCCTTGCCCACACACCTGCAGAAGTGATGGTGTTCTCAGCGTTGCTGTCAACGCTGAGGATGACTCCAAGGAGGGAGCTTATTCCCACGATGCCCCAGTTTCTCCTGGGACCACCCTTTTCCCCGTGCAGTGTCTAGACGTGGCTGCAGGTCTCACGCTGGGAAAGCTTCTCGTCAAATTTTACACTGAATATAGAAAAAATATTTCATCAGATTGACAAAACCCAGTTTTGGAGCCTGAGATTAGTTACGACCGTGCCGGTGTTTAATGCTTCCCTCTTCCTTGTGGGTACAGTTATGGAGCCGCTGTCCTTCCCATGGCTTTGCTGGAGGTTTTGTGGAAGCACTGGTGAGTTAGGGAGTGGGCAAACATCCCAGCTTGGCCTCATCCATCACTCCTCTGTGCCCACTCCACTGGGCAATGGAGCGTTGGAGCTGGTGAGCAGCGAGTCCATCGTCCCGTTTCCCTTTGATTGCGCTGGGCGTAATAATGAGCCGAATCACTGTTAGTGCAAAATGCCAGTTATGCCTCAAAACAGCCACAGAAAGGCTCCAAGGGTGCATCCTCCCATAGCATCGCCCTCCTGGGCTGCCAAAACAACTCCCATTAGCTTTCCACTCATTGGATTCCCGAAAATTGCGACCGGTTTTGTGCCTCCTCGGCGGAGCAGATAACAGAGAAATGGCACTATCCGGCTTCCCTGCTTTGTAGGCCCCTGGTAAACACGTCCCCAGCCAAATCCTGACAGCAAAGAGAAAAAATCCTTTGCATTTCACAGCCCGTGGGAAAACAGGAAAGTGTGTGCTATAAGGAGAAGTGGCTCCAGAAATGGTTCCAATCCCGAGCCGGGGTTGGGGCGGCACTGTACTAAAAATTCAGATCCAGCAAGAAGCCAGGGGAGCATCAAGGGCAACGTGGGGGACCAGTGGTGGGGGACACGTCCAGATCACATGTGGCAAGGGAGAGGGCACTGTGCAGCCACCCACCCCATGGCTGGGCTCGTGGGGCAGCAACGTTGATGCAAAGACCCCAGCAAACAGCTGGGACCGAACCCAGGAATTGTGGACATTTCACCCCGTCACACCTCAGTTTCTCCAGTAAATTTAAAAATGAAAAGGAACTCAAACTATAAATAGTAAACAAAAGCCA
This sequence comes from Cephalopterus ornatus, assembly GCA_013396775.1. NCBI lineage: Eukaryota > Metazoa > Chordata > Aves > Passeriformes > Cotingidae > Cephalopterus > Cephalopterus ornatus. Next base: position 108,031 of record VZRE01011564.1, read on the forward strand.
AATATACTATTGGTACCACTTTGTGGATCAAACACATTTTATGGGCTGGTTGGTTCCCTGCATCCTTCCTTTTCAGGTGATGCTTTGAACCAGTCCTGAACAGTTTGGTCCATGTTCCCCCACCCTCTCCTTCTCCTTCCTTTGATTAGAGTAGGATCTTAATGGTTTTTTTAATAAGGCTTATTAGCGTGATGCTTCACATTCCACAGGATGCCTTTTCCCAAGGCCTGGCTGTCAAGCTTATTTTCAGTTGAGTTTTTCTTGGCTGCTTGAGTTAACTCCCTCCTTGGAAGGGATGGATGTGTGGATGGGTGGATGTATGGATGGGTGTTCGGTTCCTCATTCCAGCCCCAGAAGGAGTCAGGTGAAGCAAGAGGTGATGATGTCAGAGGTAGTTGGTGTCGCCTGAGCTGTGGTTGTGCCACATAACCCTTTGGCCACTTCCCAGGGAGTCACTGTTCCTCCTCCATCGTGTCCCCCACTGCATCGTGGATGTGCCCAGGCTGCTGAGTCGGTGGATGCATGGGAGAACCTGCTGCAGTCGGGGTTGCAAAAGCAACAGCAGGAGCACCTGACCTTTACTGAGGGAATTTCTGTGTGACACCCACCAGTCTGGGCACAGCGGGACATTCCCCGGAGCAGGCGGAGGGACCCCCTGACAGAGGAGGGTCGTGTCCAGCTGGCGAGGGTGGTTTGTTGACTCAAGTGCTGTTACCTCATTCGGGGATGTTGGTTTTAGGTCCCCGCCAGTGTGGGAACCGGATCCGAGCTGCTCGGCAGCGCCTCTCAACTCCGGCCAAGAAATGCGAGCGGGGAGGGGAGAGCTGCCAGGGCATCCCTGCCGGCTCAGCGGCCTTACGCTGCCCCTCTCCAAGCCTGGACAGGGTCAGTCCCTTCCAGTTCAGCCTCGGAAGGGATTTAGGCACCGCTCAGCAGCTGGCAGTGAAGTAGTTTTGGTGCTCAGTTGCGTGTTAGCCTCGCATCCAATTTCCTGTCCCACCCAAGAAAAAAGCATTTTAAAAGCCTTTTTTTTTTTTCCGCCACAGGGTGGTAGGGAGAGGAGTGGGTTGTTAAGGGCTGGGGGAATGCGGAGCTGTGGGGGAAGGAGGATGCAGGGAGGCAGCAGAGGCTTTCCCTGCCTCTGCCGAGCAGAAAGCCCTGCGCAGCCAGGGCTTGATAAAGCACAGGACATTCCAGGCGTAGGAGCAACACCCAGCGTCGAGACATGATAAAACCACCGCCACGACCAAGCCAGAGCCCCCTCCTCCCTTGTCCTGCTGGGAACCAGCTTTCTAAGGAATGCCACCTCTTCTTGCTGCCCCGGGGCAGGTCTCCCATGCAGCTCTTTTCCCCAGGAATGCACCTGGGATGGTACAACTCCCGAGAGGCCCGAGGGAGGTTTCTCCCGGTGCAAAGCGAAAGGACAGGCGAAGTTCCCAGGGACAGCCGGGGCCTCACGGTGCTGAGCTCACCCTCGCACTGTACCCGGGACCGGCCTTCCGCCCCGGGCAAGTGCATCCCGTCTCCACTGACTGCTTCCCAAATATTTAGATAAGATGGGGTGAGATTAGGTGCCTTCCTCGGCCGGGCAGCTCCCATCCTTGTGGTGCAGCAGGCAGGATGCTGCCGGCCGCCGGGGGTGTTGGAGAGGGAGGGGAAGGTTTGGGGGGATGGAGCTGGCAGGAGCAGAGCCTTTCCCATCCAGCCACCTCGTTTCAGCTTGGATTGAGGAGTTTTACACACAGGGCTCTGCAGGCAAGACCTTGTGCACGAGCACCTGTGCACGAAGGAGTGGTATATGCAGCATGTTCCATATAGGATCTGTGCAGGCCAGGTCTGTGCCTGGAATCGTAGAATCATTAAGGCTGGAAAAGCCCTCCGGGTTGGACCTACTGGATCCAAACAGTAATCCAGCGCTGTCAAATCCACCACTAAACCATGTCCCTTAGTGCCACATCCACACTTTGTGCATGCAGGAGGGTGATGGTCTCTACCATAGTGAGCTCCCAGCTGATACGAAGCACTGAGCAGACACAAAAAGCCTCAGGAATATCTTAGAGGGAGCATGGGCTCCACCTACCCCTCTACCACTCCTGCAGTGCTGACTAGGCTACTCCCCCCAGGGACGCTCCAGTTTGCCTAGACAAGCTGTGGATGCTCCATCCCTGGAAGTGTTCAATGCCTGGTTGGATGGGACTTGGAGCAACTTGGTCTAGTGAAAAATGTCCCTGCCCATGGCAAGGGCATGGAACCAAATAATTTTTTAAGGTCCCTTCCAACCCAAACCATTCTGTGATCCATTCCATGATTCTATCCAAAAGCAAAACACTGTCTCTTGCTCTTCCCCATGGAGCAGTCAGGAAGATGTAAGGAAGGCAGGGACCCGTGTTGGCGGGGACAGAGGGTAGAAATGCAGGTGGCAGAAAGGCTGAAATGCCTGTGGGGGAACAGTGGGGCTGCACAGCCCTGCCCTGCTCCCACTGTGGCCCCTCAGCCTCCCCAGCCCCCCCCGCCCTGCTTCCCTCAGGGACCTGCTATTCCTGTAACGCCGAAGGCTGCGGCTCACAGATAAGGCTGGTGCAGGGCCCCGGTGAGGAACCGCAGCCAAGAGCTCGGCTTCTTGTAAAGAAACTACTTTTAAACTTTTCCTGTTCCCTGGGAGGGCCAGCAGCAGCCAGGCAGTGCAAAGAGATGAGGGAAGATCATGGAATCACAGAGGGAATTAGGTTGGAAAAGACCCCTGAGGTAACTGAGTCCAACCTGTGTCCGAACACCGCTGCGTCAACTAGACCCTGGCACTCACTGAGTGCCACGTCCAGTCTGCCCTTGGAGGGGTCATTCTTAACAGATGGGACACCTCCCATCGCTGTTGAAGGGGTGAGGTGTTCCTGGGCGGTCCCTGGGTGGGGGGACAGTGCTGACCCTCGTTGTCCCCACAGGCCGAGTGGAGGACGGCGAGCGCCAACATCTCCTTCTTCGAGAGCTTGTGCTCGACGGACCAGCACATGTTCAACGCCAGCAGGGAGAGCTGCACGGTGACCCTGCTGTCCCACGAGCCACAGCTCCAGCGCTGGGACGTGCAGGTGGTCCTGCACCGTGAGTATGATCCCACCCTCCTGCTCGGAGTGGGACAGGATGGGACTGGCACTGGGGACACTGGCACGGGGATGCAGGTGGAGGTTTGGCAGAACCCTCAGGTCTGGTGCAGCTTGGTCAAGGGACTCCATTCCTTGGGTTGCCCCGTCCCATTGGCTCGGAAGACCCCAGAAATGAGCTTTTCTCTCCGAGGAAGGCACCAGATCCCTCTCCCATCCATGATGCCTAAAGGCAGGAAACCAGTCTCCAGGGTGAAAAATTCCTCCGAAGTGGTTAAAATCCAGTGCCCAGTTCAAATCCTTCCCTAAGGGACCACAGAGGGGAGTTTCTTGCCCACATCACAGCCCTTTGGGGAAACCCATCTCAGCCCTGGGATGCCCAAATGTTGCTTTAGGACCAGGGTGCCTGGCAGATGGAGACATGCTGCTGCTGTAACATGAGGCAGAGGAAGCCCTGAGCTCCATCCTCCTCTTCCTCATCATCAGGGCAACCTAAGTAGGCATTAGGTGGGGAGTCCAGCCTTTCAGCACGTGACCTCAGGCAAGGCAGCCAGGTACTGGGGACTAATCCTGCACTGCTCTGGCATGGCCTGAAGGAGCTCATAAATCACTCCGTGGAGATGCCTCCAACCCCCTGGAGCTGGGGGATGGTGGGGACTGGGGGTTGCCCCCCTTCCAAGAGATCCTGGATCCTTGTCTGGCTGTGAAGCACCTAAAAGGGTTGGCTTCAAGCCCACACATCTCCAGAAAGGCGATCACCCCACTGACCGGGGATGGTGGCACAACCTTTTCCCCCTGCCCTGTGCTCATAGCAGCCTCTTTCTTCCCCCAGTTCCTTTGCACCCCGAAAACATCCTCAAGGATCTGGAGAGGAAGGACAAGTTAGAGGCGGTAAGTGGGTCCCTGCCCACGGCACAGCTTCCCCACGGCGGATGTGCCCTGAGGTGGGTGGGTGGCTCAGGGGCCTGACCTGTGCCTTGTGTGGCAGCTGGGCATCGGCATCGCCAACGTCACCAACGACAAAATGGAGAGGGAGGCGATCATCGACGAGTTCAGCACCCCCCTGATCATCACCATCGTCACCCTGGCCGGCTCCCTGCTGCTCGTCGCCGCCATCTACGGCTGCTGCCACCAGCGCTTCTCCCAGAAGAAGGACCAGGTGAGGTGGCAGGGGGTGGGACGGGTATCCCGAGACCTTTTCATCCCCTTCAGGAGATGAGGATCACCAGCGTTGCCATCTCTGCTGGTGGAGGCATCCTGGCCCGCCTGGTGGGCACCACCCTTGCGTGGTGCTCAGGGGTTGTTGCTGTGGGTGCTCCTGAGGGGCAGGAGCTGCTCTTTGTCGGGGGAAAGCAGCTGGGATGAAAAGCAGGAATAGGAGAGAGGCTGTGCACCCACCCCTGCTGCCACCCAGGGCACAGCCCAGCTGGGCAGCACCCTTGGGTCGTAATTTTGGCAAGAAAGGCGTTCTCAACCCAAAACTCCCCTCCAAAACCATCTATGCCTCCCCAAAAAAAAATTCTTGAAATACTTTTATGAGTAGTGGGTGCCCAGAATCACCTTGATGCCTTCCCAGGGATGCCAGTAGGACCCTGAGGCTGTGAGCAGGAGGGGAGGGAGGAAGGAGAATGTCCGCAGGAGGGCATTGACACTGCACAGCTCAGCCTTTGCAAGAGCTGGGCCAGGGCCAAACCTCAGAGCAGCAGCAGCAGGATTTAAGGAAGAACAGGAGATGGAAAAAGAAAATAATGTCATTTTTATCTCAGGAAGCAATTTTGGGTGATTTTAGCACAGCATCCACCTGGCTGTTCCCACACCCTGCGGCACCAGCACCAAGGTTTTCACTGGTCCCAGCTGCTCTTGCTGAGGATTCACCCTCAGAACAGCCAGAAACCGAAAGGGAGGGGGAAAAAAAAAGGATAAAATCAACTTATGTAATCAGGGTAAACCACCCTCCCAATGGAGAAGCAAAGCCCTGCATCCTACTTCAAGTCATTTCCCCCCAGACCAGCTCATCCTTCCCCAGGGATCCCAACCTTTGCCCCACAGGGATAAGGCAGCCTTTGCTTTAGGTACTTGCAGTGTAAGGGAGGTGAACGCAGGAGGCAGGGAAGAGCAAACCAACACAGCATCAGATTTGTCTCTACTCACAAGGCTTGATTTTTTGGGAAAAAAGTGGGAGAGGATGCAGGACCTCAACAGATGCTTGACCTGCGGTGGGGTCCCCTTGGGGTTTCACCATCCCTTGGATGAAATCTCCCTGGCTGGGGTGGAAAACACCCCAGCAGGGATAGGGAGCAGCATAACAGCTCTAGCCCCATACTGCTCAGAAAACAGGTAGAAAGAGGGTATTTTTAGTGATGGGAATGTGTGTCCCTCAAATATCCTGGCGCAGAGGAACAGGTACCAGTCCCAGTAGGATGTTCTGGAGGTAAATTCCCACCAGGCACCGGGGTAAAGTAGCACCACCAAAGCAAGGGATGCGAGTTCTGAAAATCAAACACATTTCTCCTTCCTGGCTTTGTGTTTGGGTGGTTTATTTTATTTTCCTTCTGCTTCGTTTCCAAAAATGACTTGAAAGTTTTTTTTTATTTTATTTTTTTTTCCTCCAACCTTCCCCTCCCTTCCCTTCCCCCCTCTGTTGTTTTCCCTTGGAAATACCCAGCACATCCACCCTGATCTCCCCGGGTTTGATGATGGACATGTGGCCCTGATCTTTAATGTGAGTTCCAACACAGGGGTCGGAGGGGCGGGAGCTGCATCCGTAACACCCCCAGCTCTCACCTCCGGCGCTTGGTAGGGTCCAGTAGCTTTTAACAGGACTAAAGCCTACTAAAGCCCAGCTTAAAATCCCCCTTCCCCTTGCTGCATGGCCAGGGGGTGCCTTGCCACGGCGGGAGAAAGCACTGCCCGAGCATCCATCCATCCTTCTGGGGGTTGGACCAGCAATCCCACAGGGACGCAGCCCCCAGGAGAGCCCAGGTGTGTCCTCTGCTTTCCATCCCACCATCCCTGCCCACATCTCCCCTGCCATGAGTGACCCAGGGGACCCCCAGGAGCGCCTCTGCAGCCCCTCTGCCAGCACCAAGCCCTGCAGTTTTCCTTCATCATCCTTTTCCTTCTCCATGGATTCCCTCCCACGCCTCTCTCCTGACATTTACTAGGAACACTGTAATAGATCAAGCTGTAAATCAAGGCAGATTTTAACAGGGGTGCCCACTGAAAGCTTTACATTCCCCAGACAGGGATCACCAAGGATTGCAGTTCCCCACTGAATCCTTTCAGGGAAGGATGGGGATGAAGGACCCACTAAGAGCCCTGCTGTCCTAAAAAAGGGCTGGCCAAGGACTGTAGTTCCCCACTGAATCCCTCTAGGGAAGGACAAGGATGAAGGAGCCCAGGTGGATGGAAAATTCGGATGGGCTGGGGGTTTGCCAGGGGATGAAGGGCTGAGGACCAGGGTGATCAAGTGCTTGATTCCATCATTCCCTGCTTGGTTTCCACTGAGCTCCAGGATGAGGAGGGATGATGCTTAGGGAGGGGCAAGAGCCACCAGCTTCTGCAAGGTGGGAGCTGCTCCTGGGTCAAGCAGGAGAATAATAATAAAAAGGGACAGGGTGGGAGAAAGGGGAGGGGAAGAGTAGAGAATTAGGGAGGCAGGAGTTGGGATGCAGGGTTGGGGCAAGGCAGCAGTACTCAACCTCTTCCCAAGGTCCTGGGTGGACCAAGCTGAAGCTGGCAGCTGCTCCTGGAGGTTTTCCACACGTCTCTGGCTGCTCTTTCCTCCCTCCCACCATTAGCAGAGTCTGTCTCTTGCCAGCTCCATGCTATCCCCTCGCTGCCCCCAGCCTCAACCTCACTGTGAAAGTCTCTATATGCAGTTATATAAATCTATAGGGGCAGCTGTCACAGCTGGCTGGGGGGTGACAGCCCCAAGGTGACACAGCATGGCCAAAGGTGTTTTCCAGTGGGGTTTATGGGTTTTCTTTCCTCGTAGCAGCGCCTGACTGAGGAGCTGCAGACCATGGAGAATGGCTACCATGACAACCCCACGCTGGAGGTGATGGAGACCTCCTCCGAAATGCAGGAGAAGAAGGTGAACCTCAACGGTGAGCTGGGGGACAGCTGGATCGTTCCTCTCGACACCCTCATGAAGGAGGACCTGGAGGAGGAGGAGGACACGCATTTATAGGGTGCAGAACACTATCAAGCAAAAAACGACCACCACTCCCCCCAAAAAAACCCCTTAATCCTTCTACACACACACACACAGCTCCAAAATAAGGCAGAATCCCCCCCAAAAAAAACCAGAAAACCCCTTAATGAACTAATCATGGCCCCTTGTGCCTCCTCGTGGATTGCAGGACGGAAGAGGAAGGGGCATGAGAAGACACCTCTGGGGCACATCAAGACAAGAATCCTCCACCCCGCACCCACCTACCACACCAGAACCGAACAGCCGTGGGCAAACAGGGTGGCTTTGCTCCTGAAGAGCTGCTGGTGCCTCCTCCCATCCCACGCCCGACCACGCCAACCGCGTCCTGCAGCTACCGAGCGACTCAAAACTGAAGTTTTTAAAGCAAATGGGATGGGAGAGGGAGCAAATCCGACAGCAGACCAGCACCTGGCAACTACAGCTCGAAAAACCCTCTTTTTAGTCATCACTCTGCCCTCCCCAACACCCAGGTATGGAGTGGAAAGAGCTGGAACAGCCTGTTCTTTTTGAATCCAGATTCCATCCTTGCCCCAGAAACTGCCGGCTAAAACGCACAAGAGCCTCTCGCTGTGCCGTGGGCGGGTGGATGCATCCGGACCCAGCAGGATGGGAGGGATGCAGCAGTGCCAAGTGATGCCCAGCCCTGTCACCCAGGGCTGTGGAACAGATCTGCACTCATGTGGAGAACAATAGAGGTGCAGCAGCTTCTCGTATTGATGGGATGAGATAGGGAAGGAAAGGAAAAGGAGTAATTCCTTGAGTTCGCCCCTCGTGGGAAGGGTGCAGAGGTCAAGAGTGATGCCAGGCATAATGTTGGGGGTTTCGTGGTGCAGGAGGCCATCTCTGGTGCTGCATTTCCCTACAGAAAGGTCAGTTGCCTTCCAGGAATTCTGCAGCAGCACCTCACGGCCTTCATCCATCCTGCAGGAGACTGGGGGTGATGTGCCCCACCATGGTTTGTGATTTTTGTGCTCATGTTTTCCTGCCTGAGCAGCAGAAGAGGTAAAGCAGCAGCAGAAGCATGAGCCAGGCAGCCAGGGCTTTCCACCAGTACAGCCCGTGGTGTTTCCTCCCCTTGAGGTTTGTAAGCTCAGCCCAAAGCTCTGAAGCTCTTCCTCACAAGCCAGTAAAACAACAGGGACCTGCAAAGCAACTTCCAGCACAGCAGCGAGGCTGGGACTGAGCTCTGTCCTGCAGCCCTTGGTTTTTCATCCAGGTCCCCCTCTGCTGAAGTCCTTAGAGGGGAAAAGAAAACCATGGCTGGACTGAGGCTGTTTCTGGTTTTCTGCTCCCCATCACAGCTCCTGAGTGGCTCTAAAAGGATGGGCAGAGTTTCACACCTTTGCACTGGTGCCGGTGAAGCAGCTCAGGCCTGGCAGAGTCAAGGATCCATCCTCCAGCACATGGGAAAGAGAGGAGAGGACCAGAAGGTCGCCTGTGTGAGCACATCTCCCACCAGGAGGATAGTGGCTGTCCCAAGCCCCCTGCAAACCAGAGGAGCTGCAGGGAAGAGCAGTGTCCGAGCACAGCCCTCCCTCGCCCCTGTTTGCCGTGAACTGTGCACTCACCACGTGCACAACAAGGGAGATTTCCTTCGGGCTCTGCCACCAAGTCAACATGATTGGGATCCGCTCCCATGGCTGCCCTGAATGAGGGGAAAAGCAGAGCCAAGCAATGGGAAGCTTGGAGAAATCAGGTCGAGTTGGTCCTCAGGAGTACTCAGGAAGGAGAGGGTCGGGGTGGTTCTCTCAGCCCCAGGACAGGCAGAAGATGCAAGAGGCTCTTCCCCCTTCTCTCCCGCTCCGAAGGGCAGAGTCTGAAGTGTTCAAGACCTTTCTATATTTGTATGTAAATATTCCTGCTATTCATTAGTATCCTGCACACCTCACTTACCTGTGCACTGCACTATGGGGAAGTCATTTTGGAGGGGAGGGGAAATGAAACATAAAATAAATTTAAAAAAAAAATAAAAAAAAAAGGAGGGGGAAAAAAAAAAGAAAGGAAGGAAAAGCTAAAGGCCAGCCTGGTAGGGGCTCAGGATTTGACACGAAGCAGGAAAACACCTCTCGCCCAGGTAACCCTGCACCACGGCTTTGTCCCTGCTCTGGCAGCATCAGGCTCAGCTCAGTAACGTGGCCACAAGGCTCAGAGAACCGGTCTGGGTGTCCACAACTGCTTCCACGGCTGTCTTGGCTTCCCAGTTCCCCTGAGAGACGAGCAGCAGGTCGGTGACCTCGCCTTTCTGTCCCTCCCAGAAAACAAACACGATGAAAACACGGGGCAGCAGGGACGCCGTGGCCGCAGGGGCTGGCGTTCCACGAGGACACCCCTGGCAGGGCATCTCCAGGCAGTCAGGCTTTGGCATGTGCCTAAAGATTCCCCCTTCCCCGCAAAGAGATGCCAAAGTGCTTTAATGAATCAGGTCCAAAGACTTTCCAGGAGAACCCTACAAAGGCTTGAGATCAAGTAACCTTAAATCTTTCCGAGCAGAGACCGGTGAACTGCTCAGCAAGTGCTTATAGTGATTTATATTTGAATAGGAATTGTACATTTATTTATTTTTCCAGACACCGTATTTTTAAACCACTAATATTTTATAGTAGATTTTCCTTCCCCTATTTAAAGAACTATTTCCACAGGAAAAGGAAACAGTAATACTTTTTTTTTTTTTTTTTTTTTTTTTTTTTTTTTATGTTGAGAACATTCTTTTTTGGAAAACAAACAAAAAAATCAGGTAGGAAATGCAGCGATGAGCATCTTTGGCCTTAACCCTTCCCTTTGTAGCTGTAGCCATAATTGTTAGACCAAAAATAATAAATAAAGGCATTTCCTCCCTGCCTTGCCCCTCCTCCCTTCCCCACACTCCTCTTCTCTCCTCCAAAACAGCTTTAACACCCGACACGTTGTACAAAAAGATTATTGCTCTTACCTTTGGGAGAGAGTTTTACAAGCAGCTCAGAGGTCCTTGCAAGAGACTTTTCTATTTTCAGATTCACAAGGAACGTGTAAATACTTTAGGACCATTTTATCTCCCGCTCTCAGTGCCATGACCCAACTGATGAGGTTGAAACTGTGACTGTTGCCTCCAGAAGACACGCAGAAGTTGTAATCCATAAGGGACTGGAGAAGGAAAACCTAATTCCCAAGGTTGAACCTTGCACATATACTAGAGCTCTTATGTACTGTGTAGCAGCATCTCTCACAGGGACAGGAGTCTGATTTACACTGGAATTTACTGAGGAACTGGATTGTAGAGATTATTCTTGCATTTTCCTACAAATATATTTTGAAAGCATCATGTATTTCTGTCAATAAACATTCTTATGTAAAAAGCTCGTTTCTTGGCTGAGTGAGAAGGGGGTGGGCAGGGCAGGGCTTGTGCTCCAGAGCCACAACGTCCTGCTCTGTAGATGTTACATGGGAAAACACTGGACCAGCAGGAGCAAAACCAACACAGACCTTCATGGTGGCCAGCCACGGAAAAACTGGTATTTTTCCCATGCAGGAGGAAGTATGATAGTGGTGGAAAAATTATGTTAATATATAATACAGTTGACTCAGAGGGGTGGGATGCTGGGTTGATGTGGGTGAGGGCAGCCCCACCACGGCCAGAGCACTTCTTTGAGCTGTTGGTGCCCTCAGGCTCATGGAGGGAAGGGAGAGGGAGCTCATCCTTATTTCTACATTTCATCCCAACTCACTCCTGGTCTGCAGCCTCTCCTCACTCCCAGGTCAGGCTGTGGAGGAGGGAATCAAACCTCACACCTGTAAGCCAGGAATGGCACCACTCGAGGGCAGCAGTAGCGTGGGCAGCTCATCTCTGTTTGCCTTCGAGCGCCCAAAATAAAACATTTTGTTCCAGGTTAAGTTTCTGCTCATGTAAAGAAGAAAAAAAAAAAACCAAAAAAAAAGAGGACTTTGGTTTAAGTCAGATATTGAAAATCAGTGGTTTGCAGCAGCCTATGTTCTAACTCCCTGTTCCTCCTCAATAAAAGTGGTTGTAAATGTTAGGAACACGCTGTATTTATGGGACACCAACTCTGCTCACCAGTGATGTCAAGGAACAGGGCCAGACATAGTGCACCACTGGTTTTACAATTTCTCCACCACTACAAGACCTTCACAGACATTTTTCCATTCTCAGAAGCGACGTGTGAACAAACAGACCGTAAATCAACACCCTTGCTGGCATATACATTTTTATTAAGAAAAAAATGAACAAAATACATTCTCTCCTTATGTACATTACATACAACATAACTACATTTGTAGATATTCCTCGGGTCACTCATTCATTTATGTACAGCACGGGGCTCACACACCAACCCAGAAATCATCGAAGATGATTTATGCCAAGGAAGAAAATTAACACTCCGGGCTGAACAAAGATCATCCGTAAAGGAAAGGGTGGGATGGGGAATCACCAGAGTCCAGGAGTGATTCCTGTAACCACTATGGGCTCAACATAGGACTAGTGAATATTTAACTGCCCTACTGAAACACATGAGCAGTTCACAGTGTTCATCACCCCACGGATGCTCCTTCCCAGCCCAGGGCTGTCCACACCCCTCAGCTCAGCTCTCCTGTGCTCAGGTGTCCGAGACAACAACTGCAGGACAGACACCAACGGGAATTCAGACGGACACCAGAGGCTGCAGGATTGCTGTAGAGAGGCAAATGCTTCAAAAGCTGGCTGCCAAAACAGAACAAAAAGGGCCAAACTGTGGACAGGGGGTGGACACTCGCACTTCCAGCACTACGTAGGGATAACCAGCTTTTGGGGACCACACACGGGTGTAGAGGATGAGCTCATGAACACTGACAGTCCAGACAAACAAACCACCACACAATGCTACCATCAGAGCAGAGGCAACAGCTCAAGAGAGCCAAAAAACCCACCCCAGCCAGGTGACAGTGCCCAGCCAGCTCACTGCTGTTTGACCCCAAGCTTTCCAGATCCCGTCCATGCTATGAACTCACCCAAGAGGGATCATGGCAACAGTTCCAAAGGGAAAAGGTTTACCAAAGCTCAGTACATCCAAAATGAGACACGGTGCATCTCAGCATATGAACGCACAAGACACACACCACCACCAGCCCCACAAGGACGTGAATGTCATCTCCAATTAACAGGGAATGAGCCCACAGCCTCTGATTCTCTGCCCCTCAGCAAAGTGATCTGTGCAGTTCGGGGCCTCCACGACTCAAGACTCCCATAAACACATTTGTTTGTATAATTAAGCTCGTTTCTCTGGCTTATGGTCTCTCCACCGTCCCCTCATTTCCTGCTGTGGAGGAGGGTGTGCTGGAAGAGAGCAGAAAATACAGCTCTGGTAAATAGTAACAGCTACTAATAACACAGGGCTTGTTTTCTTTTCCAATACCCAGCACAGCAACTTCTGAAGTGAAAAGTGTTTCACACATCTAAACATCAGCGGGAGGGAGGAGAGGAGGGATAGGAATGATGTGAGGGAGAGATGAAGGCAATACTCCCTCTCCACTGCAAGTTTGCATTCCTGGGGACCACAGCAGACAAGAGAGGGAACCAAGTCAGCAACAAAAGAGTTTTCCATTTTCTCCCCTTAAGAGCTGAATTGTTTGTCAAAACCTCAAAAACAAAAATCACTTTTCAGCCTCAAAGTGGTTTCTTTAAGGAACAGACCCTGCTGCAGCACTTCTCTATTTAGTGAAACACTGAGTAATTGATTGAATCCCTCGGTTACTAAGTCAGGATATTTAAAGTGTATTTTCCCATCACTGGAGAGAAAAACCTACCCATTGGTATTTGGGATGTGGAGATGACTGCAGCCACCGGAGCCACTGTTGTGGTCTGGCCTCCCCACCACCACATTAATTAAAAAGCACCTGATCTCCCTTAACCTCACCGGCAGTTTTCACCAGAAAGCTCAGAACATTTTTGGGTTTTAACAGTCTCTTAAGGCAGCCAGAGCTGATGGTGCTGCACCACCTCTGGGCTGTTGGAGCAGGGTTAAGCCCATCTGGTTTCCCTGCCATCACTGTGGAGGGACTGGGGAGAGAGCAAAATCTGTATGAGTCTCTCTGGTGTCCTTGGGGTGGAGGGGGCCAGGCTCGAGGCGAAGCTCCAGGACTCCAAGATCCTGGTATTGCATCACTTCCATTGGAAAAAGAGCCAGGGAATCCAGCTTACAGGAAGAAAAACAGGTGTAAAGAGAAGAACTATTTGTTAAAGAGTCTTCAAAGTCTTTCCACAAAGACAGACATCTACTTACACACCTACTCAAGTGAGCCACTGCTGTATTATCCCTAAGCATCTTTCTCTTCCCATTCCCTCTGCCCTGCTACACTGCAGAAATAAACCAAATCCCCACCCCAATACCAGCTGCTTGCCTCCACCAGTGAAAAGATTTGGGGTGATGAACACAGGTGCAGGAACCCTGGACAAACTGAGGGTTGGTATCATGACCCTTTTTCTTCTGTTGAACAACTACCACCTTCTTGGGGCCAAGTAAAACAAACCCTGAGACAGGAGGGAAAGCTTATGACAGCACTGAATGTGGGGTCATAGAGGGGCACAAGTAAATCATGCTGCAGTGGGAAATCAGCTCCCACGCTTGCCTGTCCTTACCCAGGATGAAAAACATCCCTGGAAAGAACAATGTAGATCACAAGGATCCTCCCTGACTGTCTCAGAGGCAGCAGGAAGGAGTTTTGCAAAGGAAGCAACTGGAGGATGATGTGACATGGAGAAACTGCTGCTTCAATAACCACCACACAGCTCTAACCTCTAATTCTTCAGCTGGTATCCATTAAACTCATGGAAGTCTGAAGGCATTTTAACAGCAGTGAAAAGCCACACAGGGAAAGAAAAGTCAGAATAAATAGGGGAATAGCCAAGGAACCATGCTTTCACCATCATATCTGCTAGTGTGATAAGATTTTCCTTTCAAATTAATAGCAAACCACAAAATCTAAGCAGATAGAGCCAGTATTGAGCCATTCACTCCCATTCCTATTTTCAGGAATGAACTGTGATGCCATGCTGGAGCTGAACAGTTGACTGATTTCTGACAGCACTCACAGTCTCCAGGTCATCAGTAAAAGCTGTGCTGACTTACAGCAAACAGCTGGAAGCCAGGACAACATATAGTTCTGTCTGCACCAAGTATAAATTAAGATTTCAGGGTATCTGAGTGATCCACTGACAGCAGCTCCAGCGAGTGGCTTGGAAGCAGAGCACTGAATTTGGGTCACAGCAAGTGCCTGGAGTTCATCCCTATCAAATCCAGTCCGTGAAAGCAAAGGAGACAGCAGCAATGTGTTACCTTCAGCATCTGTGTCTGGGCAAGATGCTGCCTTGCCCATCCCCACACCTCAGCCGTACAGCTGGAATTGCATCCAACCCACGCAAACAGGTTCACATATATAACCAAAGCACACGGGGATAATCCCAAACTCCAGCCAATTCTCTGGCCTCTGCCAGGAATGCCAAAAGGATACCTGCTGGCAATCACTGAGAGGTTCTCCGGGGGGGACTCTCCAAGAGCAATAAGCAGGTCATTAACTGGCTTCCACTCCAAAACCACACTTGGATCCATTGCCTACAGACAAAAGCATCTGGAGTCAATTGATCCAAGCGCTGAGCCATGGACTGTTATCGTGGTTCCAGTACAGTAAACCTACTTTTTCCACTCCAACTTTTCATTATAATAGAGGCTTTCAGTAAAACAGGGATTTTGCCTATAAGCCATTACCACAACTCAAATCATTGCCAGTATAACCTTTTCCATGACAGGTTATGATCAGGTCTCCCATTCCCACAGGAGTTTTAGATACACTAACAAGCTTCTGACAGCACATTTACATGTCAACAGTATTTACAGCTTATATACTACTACAGTCTAGACCAAGAACAAGTCATATAGTTGTTCTTAAACTCTCCTTTCACAAAATAAGACCCATTTCCAAATTAACACATATACTTATTAAAATAGGCCAAGCTCAGAGATTCTATAATCTTCCCCACCAAATCAAAACACCAATAATTTTAATTTTTAACTGGGCCCACCTCTGTTTCTGTAATCAATACAGCTATAAAACAACACAAGCACTTCCAGAGACATAACATGAAACTGCTTTTACTGTCAGGACTTCACTTGACAATAGCCAAACATTCCTTAACTCGGAGCCAACTAATAAGCTAAAATTCAAAGCATACACGGGGACTCAAGGTTTCACAAGACATTTTTCCACTCGTAAAAACAAAGGGACCGAATGGAATCGTATCTAATGATTTTTTGCCATTTTCCCCAGAAGTGGCACAGAATTACTGCCGGCACAGAGGTGGAGGCCGCACAGAAGTAATTCAAGCTAAAAGTTTCACTCGATGAGCTCTACAAAAGTTTTTCTTTCTCAGCTCTGAAACACAGGAGGCAGCAAGAAAACTAATAATACTTGGCGTTACTCTCCTGCATTTGAAACGAGCAGCACTAATGCTCATCTTTCTCGCAGTAGGGGCAGCAAAGCAAGTTTCAAGTGTTGCTCAGGGCACTGCCCTGAATCCATCACTCCCCAGGGCAGGTCGGCACAGCAGGGCCAGATCAACGTACGACTCCGTCACACGAAAAAACTCCCCTTGAAAAATTTGCACACATCAGGAAAATGATTCAGAAAGCAGCTGTTCCACAAAGCCCTAAGGAAAACACTCTTCCAGACTCGTTACTCGGCTTTGGAAGGAGTCTCTTCTGGAAGAAGACACAGCTAATGGAGACCCGGACACTCGTGGCTGCCAGTTAAAGGAACACGCAGATGAAGCTGTGGCATTCCCTGGCCACCAGCCCCACACCTCTGCCACCCTCCTGCAGACACGTGGGTCCAATTAATTTGCTTACTGACTCCTCAGTCATTAAATTTTAGTCATTAAATCACCAAATTTCCAGGCTAAATTGTTATAATCGACGACTAAAAAGGTTTCAGCAATTTCATTCAACCCTGTCACTCCAATTCACAAAGGGAAGCTTTTCTATGCTCTTTAGAAAAATTTCCTACTTTCACTCTGGTTGCCACTACACAAGGCAATACCTTAGAAAAGCTTTTCCAATTGGGTGCTCCCAGACTGATTTTCCAAATTTAGAGTAAGATTCTGCTAACTGATGTTGTGGTAGGAAGCTTCAGGCTGATCCCTGGGCTAGGTAGGGCATTCCTGTGTGCACACAGAGCCATCCTGGGCAAACAAAACCCAAATTCCACATGGTTACTCACACAGCTGGATCTGACTACCTTAACTACACATACAAGATGCCATCCAGGGAAAGGGCAAACTGAACTTTTCCAAGACAAAGTTCTCCTTCCTCATTATACTCAGCCAAAGGAAGAGACGATAAGAACAGATCATAAATATCTTTAAAAAGAGACAGAAGATAAAAACTGCACTTCAATGAACACTTTGCATCACCCTCCAGGCCTCCCTGGGATCAATATTAATCAGTGGGATCCTCAAAAAAAAAAAAAATGGTAAGAAGGTGCCTAAGGTCTCCTAACTTTTATCAACATCTAAGAAAGTCCTGCTGCCACATGAAAACATTTTGGGCTATGCTGTAAGAGCAGCACTTGCTTGGAGAGGTCATTTTGGGAGAACTCTTAAGAGCTTCTACCTTGTGACTACTTTGAGGGGTTGTGTAAAACCAACATTAACAAACTCAACTTAATTCTACCTAATCCAAGTGACCAAAAAAATCAGTTCTGTAGGGCTTTATTTCTCTAAGGAAACATGTCACTGAATAGTAACAATATGAAGAATAATTTCCCGTTTTCCAAAGAGATGATCTCCTGAATGACACTGTAAGGGCCACTGTCACTGAAGGACCAAACTCATGGATCTCAAAGAATATTAAAAAAGCTGAAACAGGACTGAAGTCTGGATGTCTGTATCAAGTTTATCTCACCCTGACTTCCTCCAGCTTTAAAAGACCTACCGGAACCTTGCAACTTTGGCTTTAAAGACCCCAGTCCTCGTGAATGAGTCCCTCTCTGACAAGGAACAAGGCCTTCCTCTTGCAAAACCTTATTTACAAGTTAACATGGAATTTACAGACAAAACTATCGTAGTGCAAAGATTATGCAGTGTCAAGTTCATACACAAAGTCACCTTATAACCTAAGGTAGTGGCAAATAGAGTATGTTTGTCTTGCCTAAGCTAAAAAGCAGCCTCAGACACAGCCTGCAAGCAGCTGATGGTGAGGTTCGAAGGCTTCTCACACACAGCCTGTGTATTTATAACCTGGCATGCACTGGGCTGTGAAACACTTTCAGGTGGCTGTTTTCAGACTCAGTGGGTTTCTTCTCTCTTTGTACTTCAGGATTTCTGTAGTGAGCACATCTAGTGCTTTCCTGGAACACTACCATTACCTTTAAAGATCTGCATGTCACTGCCTGACAGTAACTGGCTGATTTTGGAAGGAAACTTGTACTTCACTGCTCAAGAGTTTTTGACTAGATTTTAAAATCAGGTAGTGCAGCACACACCAATGCAAAAAAAAAAAAAAAAATAACTTAATTTTGACTCCTAGCTTTAAGGACACGGGAGAAGGAAAGACCCTTGGCAAAGCCACAAGAAGCCTTCCCTTTGGATTAAACTCTCTGGCCACACGGTGCCTCTGCTGCTCAACAAATACTCCGAGGCTGAGCAAATATTTTCTGCTGGTTAATCCCCAGCTGCCATCCATGAACTGCACTGGTGTGAGCCCACATTGATCTGCCCGGGATAAAGGCAGGTCAATATTTGATCATCCTGAAGGGCCCTCGTTAGCTGGGACCGTCAGTCCCGCAGGAGCAACTTCAGACAAACCATCGATTCACACGGTGCTACAAAACACAGAGCCAAGGCTGCCAGGCTTCACAGGCACCCCCAACACAGAGGACAGCGAGTCTGGATCGAATTTCTGTGACACAAATCAGACCCGACACCGTGCACTGCTCACCACCAACGCCACTCACAGCTTTCGGCAATCCTAAACTTCTCCTGTCTGCTCCGGCTAGGTCTATCTTTTGGCGTCATGCATGGTCATCCAAGGTGGACACACATAAAAATTTATGAAGAGACTGGCTGATTAGAGAACTGTCACAAAAAACATTTAATATCTGACTGAAGCTGGAGGACACACAGGCAACGAGATCAAGTGATAAGGGAGCACAACAGCACTCAAATTTTACGTACTAGAGGGCTGCAGCATTTTGGCTGGTTGCATTAAAAGTGATCAGTTCAACCTCAGTGGAAGCAACACCTCAGATGGAATATTCCTCTGTTATCTACATTTGTAGTGTATAAACTCTAATTAGTAAACAATGCCTCAGCACAGGTAGCACATCATGAGGCCCAGCAGTAACACAAAACTTTCCACATCACTGGGAAAAAAACCTGCCACACGTTCCAAAGAAATAGTTTCATCAGATTTCATTTCCTTCACTGAGTGGAGTCTTCCCCAGACATGTGATTTGCCATCCAGTGAAGTGTACAATGTCTGAACAGTCTCAAGTGACAGGTTAAAAACACTGCATTTGTACAGTCCTCCCTGAAGACAAGCAAAGCCCAGCCTCTGACATATTGTTCCTTTCTAAGTGATTAAACATTAGTATGAGTTTTTTTAAATTTATTTCTAACGTAGCAGGACTACAAAAGTCACACAAAGAACATGATAAAGAGGCAATACAATGCAATCAAAGCAAGCAGACACTCGAGCTCTGAAAAAGACACTTGACCAACTCTTTATTTCAAGAGTCCATCTTTGCAACACAAAGGATTTTCCATCAAGTTCAACAGGGGCCACGAGGCCTGAGCGGGTGCAGAACGATACCCAGCTGGCATGAACATTGCTGGACATAAAGCTTTGCAGTTTCATATAAATATTTACATCTGCCAGTGTGTGCTGAACACTCACTGACACCAAATGCACAGTTTCTAGTGCTGGGTATGCGTGTCCTTCATTCCACTTCACAGTGCAGCACCAAGCCCTTACGGTGTTTATAAAGAAGGCTTTCAGCGAGGAGGAAGAATATATTTTCTATACATATGCATCAGCTGGCTTTCCAAGAGATTTATGCTAAGGTGGCCTCCCTCACATTCAGATCTAGGTCTAAAATGCGCTGATGAATGAGTGAGCTGCACTACAGGGGAAGGAGACAAGCTGCTGGGAGCAACGCTCTGCACAGGGACACACGGACAAACGCACACAGAAGCACGTGGAAACGAAGACAATCTGCTTCAGAAATCCTACACCCAACCTGGGGTCAGGTTGCAGAGGTTGGGGGGGGTGTGGTGGAAGACTCAGTTCTGCCAGGCTCGCCGAGGACCCCTGTGGTTTCCCAAAGGAAGAGCACAGCAGCAGAGCGAGCGATCCTTGAAAAGGGGCACGTGCGGCTGAGGGCCGCGCTCCCGCTTTCCAGCGGTTTCTCTGAGGTTCCCACTTGCCTGCCAGGTTTAAGTGGAAGGCTCCAGAGAACAGAAGAGAGGGATGTAGGTATTCAGCTTAGATAGAGTCTCAGATGCAGTCAGACACGACCGTCAGCTCGATTCTGGGGCGAGGAGACAGACGCTTTGTAACACGCGCTCGCCTCCCCATGACACAAGATTACAAGACTCAAGACATAAATTACTTTTACCTCAATGTGTGCCAGTGTCCTGCCAGCAAGTTGTTCAGCTGCTGAGGATGGAGTTGTAGCATAAAGCAATATATCATGACAAGATACAGATGAGGAAAGAAAAAACTTCTCCCCCCTCTTCCTCAGGAAACCCAAAATAAAACCCATCATCTTTAATCCCAAACAACTCACAAATCTCAGTTTTCTCCCACAGGCAAAAAGATCAGTACATGACTGGGTTTTATTTTTCTTTTTCTTTTCCCTCCACCTTTTCATCTTACATTTGCTAACTCAAAATCTAAAGTCAGAAAAAATATATATATTTAGTCAGAAGTACGTCAGTTACATTTTATTAACCTACTCCAAGGGAAAAGCTCCAGGGATTCACCATACAAGTATAAAACCCCTTTCAAACACCTAGGGGTTACTATATTAACTTCATCCCAGCAGTCAATCAATGCAGTAAAAAAATTAAAATACTGAAAATGGATGCTTTTTTTTTCCCTCTTCCACGTGTCCAGTGATTGCTCCGTTACAGCGTGATGAGGTCCACCAGGTTGCCTTTAGGAGGGGTCATGTTGTCTGGAAAGAAGTTGACTAGTGTGTCAAACAGCTGAGTTCTCTGGGCATACGTGTGGTCAACGTCTGAAAATCCTGAGGAAGGAAGAAACAGGGAAATTGAGTCAGTTCTCACTATTCTAAATGCTCAGTGGAACTGGCCAATTGTCCACTTGGGATCGATGTTAACAGTTTGCTGCTTCTGCCTCCACTAACAAGGCTGCCAGCCCTCCACCCCGCTGCTGTGTGCACAGGCACAGAGATCACGTCACCCCAAGCCAGCACTGCAATCAAAATGCCATCAAAAGTAATAAGTAAAGGCCTGTCAAGCTCATTGACAGCCCTGAAGAAACGGGGAAAGCAGGAGTTCTCAGGGGGCTGCTCTGATGTCCCAGAAAACAAAATCTGTGTAGCTATTTTTATTTGGTGGCTCATTTCTTCTGTCCTCGGGCCTTCCTCATTATCTTCACGGCCATAACCAGAACAGCTCCTTGGATTGCTCGGAGTTTTCCTTGAGACAAGCCCTGCTCATGGGTAGGAGTCCCAAGTCAGGTATTTACTCACTGGAGTTGCACAGGGCACCTTGGCTGCCTCTTGGCACAAGGGAGCTTTGCAAACTGGGTTTCTGAAGTGCTGCCTCTCAACCAGGGGAGGGGGTTTGGTCTGCACTGTTTATCCAAATCATCACACTTAAACCATCACCAGCAAGAACAATAGGGCAGGTACACAATGATTTCCTCTGCTTTGTGTTACTTCCATGGCTGGTATCTCCAAGGAATGCTTTTTAATTCAGTGAACTCACTCTTCAGTTAATCAAAGTCAACCAAGTTAATCAAATCAAGGAGGATTGGGGTTTTCTGTTTTATTCTAGAAGCACTGCTTGACATGTGTATTCTATCTGTGAAGCTAAACTCTGGATAAAAGTACTGAATTGATTCAGCAACTAATTCATCTTCTATGACACTTAAAACCAGGGAAAGGTTTTGAGGGTGGTCAAAGACTGGCACAGGTTGCCCAGAGAAATTGTGGCTGCCTCATCCCTAGGAGTGTTCAAGGCCAGATTGGACAGGGTTTGGAGCAACCTGGTCTAGTGGAACGTGTCCCTGCCCATGGCACGGGGCTGGAATGAGATGAACTTGAAAGTCCGTTCCAACCCAAACCATTCTGTGACTCTACGAAAAATCCAACTTCTTTGAAACATCTGTTTGCTTTCTTTAAAAACAAAATTAATTTCACAGGATCAACTAGATGTCTTCCAAACCACGCCAGCTCAGCAGAGCTTCCTCATCCAGCAGGGCAGACAGTGCAGTGGGCTCAATTTCTCAGATTGGGAATTCTGCCTCCATAAAAAACTGAAGTCGTCCAAACTCTTAGCGAGAGCTTGGTAATGTGAGGACAATCCAAGCACTAGAAGGATGTAAAGCTGTGCCTACAGCCTTCCTATAGCTCCCCCAGGATTAATCTCTGAGCTCCGTAAAAGAGTTAACTGGACAGAGAAGCAAAACAAATCATGGCTTTGGCTCAGCCCTCCTGTTTCCAGCCCTTCACGCCACTGTTTTCTTCGCTCTTGACATTCTGCCCAAAGAACTCGTTCTGCAAAGAACAGGGCGAACCAAACTACTCCAGGAATTGCAGTTATCACAGCAAACAGAGCTGCAGCCATGCTGTGAGATTCCAGAGTGACATGACAGGAGGTGCTTTATTCTGACCAAAGCTTCTGTTTACTTGGGTAACAGCGAAGGATCAGATGTAATAAGACACACAAAATGATCCCAGGAGGCACTGGTTTAAAACCACTGATGTTGACAGATGTTTTAAATATGGGCTTGAGGCATTGGACACTGGTCATTATAAATAACCTCTCAAATGTCTGGGTAGTGGCACTTCGCATATTCAACATGAAAAAGGGCCTACAATGTTCATAGGAACTATAATATTTAATATAAAAACCAGTAGAAACTAACAGCAATTATCAAACGGAACATCATGTAATTCCTCTGACACACAATACTCACCAAGAGTCGTGAAATCCGAGCCAGACTTAAATAATGCTGAGGCAAGAAGCTGAAACTGCAGAAGAGGTGAAGGGAGAAAGAAAGAAAAAAGTGTTATTAACCACACAGGAAAAAAAACCCAAAAGATTCATAGAAGTCCAAGTGGCTGTAAAGTTGCCGTGTTTTCTCTGCACAATGCTCAAGACTTCTGTGCCATACACATGAATAACAGCAGCAGGCACTTTCACGTGAGCAATACAATTTGTCACCTTGGCACAAGTTGGATGGTTTTTCCTAGAATTAGAGCAGTGTTGATGCAATGAAAGGTACTTGACTGAGAGCTCTAAAAATCACATTTTTTTTTTTTTTGTCTCTTTGGCAGGTATCACAGAGCAGAAGGAAGAGTCCCTTCCACACGGTAACATTCCCAGGGACTAACACGGTACAGGCTCAGCAGACAGGGATTAGAACAGAGGAACTGCTGGAGTGCAGCACGAACTTCGTGAACACAGAAAGCTCTGCCCAGAGAAGTTCTGGATGTTCCATCCCTGGAAGCGTTCAAGGCCAGGCTGGATAGGGCCCTGAGCAACCTGATCTAGTGGGTGGCATCCGGGCGCATGGCAGGGGGTCGGAACTGGATGGTCTTTAAGGTCCCTTCCAACCCAAAACATTCCAAGTTTCTAATGGTATCAACCTTTCTGAACTGCCAGAGAAGCTGATATCACAAACTTAAGGCACCATCTCTTTAATTAAAAATAAAACTTCTTTGGGAACATCAGAATCACAAGTACAAACATTTTAAGTAACACATTCATGGTTTTATTCTCCCTTAATATCGCACTGATGGATGGTGACCAGTGCCTTCCTCTGCCCCAGCTGCTGTTTTCAGTCACCCACAGAGTAGCAAAGCTTAGTGCTTTGTCATGTTCCTGTAAGGAATGAGCTGATTTCTTAAAGGCTTGGAATTGTGTCTCCTGTGTGTGTGTTTTCAGCACACAGCCCAAAGGAGAGAAGAGGGGGGGGAAAAACCAGGATAAATACGTTCAGGGGAGGAGTGGAAAGAACAGCCAGGAATTACACATCCATAGGTTTCATTTCAATTTCAAGGAAAAAAAATGGGAACATGGACAATTTGAAGGCAATTCAAAGGTGACGAGTAGCAGCCAATGTGAGTTTGGCAACAACAAGTTGTATCACATCAATCTGGTTACTTTTATGAGGCAGCAGGTCCTACGGATGGGACTTGGCAATGGACATTGTCCATTCTGACTTTCATAGGAATTCTGATGCTTTTATATGATATTTAAAGGCAAATTATCAA
This sequence comes from Cephalopterus ornatus, assembly GCA_013396775.1. Lineage (NCBI taxonomy): Eukaryota > Metazoa > Chordata > Aves > Passeriformes > Cotingidae > Cephalopterus > Cephalopterus ornatus. The sequence goes on from VZRE01011564.1 coordinate 131,830, forward strand.
GGCATCACCAGGATTAAGCCAACAGGGAAAGGCAAACAGGTCAAATAACTTTTCTGTGGGTGGCCATCAGTGGTTTGACATGAAAATGAAGCCATGAATCAGGAGTGATTCTTGTGTGCCCTGGGGTCAGCCCCATTCTGGGTTTTCAGTCATAACCTGCTTGGCAGGACAGGGCAGGATCACCCAGCCCACAGGCCTTAGACTACGCTCAGACAGACTGCCAGCATGGAGCAGACAGCCTTCCCATTGTCTTTCCACTAAATCCAGCTTAAAATGATGGATCAAGGTGCGTTTCATTAGGGCCAAGTGCAAATCAACACAAACAGGAAAAATCAGCGATACAAAACAGGCGCAGGGGCTCTGTGAAAATGCACTTAGGAGTTATAATAGATGAATATCATCCCATTGTAACACGGGCAAATGCATAGAAAGTGCACAAAGAAGGAGCAGGATCTTCAAATATATCAAGTACTCCTGCTGTTATCAAGGCTTGTAAGTCTCCTCTACAATAAGGCACCGACTTTGGGATGCCCTGTATCAATTAGCAACACAGGAGGAAAGCACGAAAAACAAAATTTAGTGGTCTGAAAGCCAAGTTCTATGAAGAAAGTTCAAAGGAGTCAGGGCTGCAGAGCCCCCACAGAACAATTACCAAGGAGGAATCTGCCAAAAGGCACAAATGCAGAAAGCTGCTACAAGAAGTAAATCTACAACTAAGTGCAAGAAGCTACAAAAATACTTCAGCAAGATCAGTTTCAAAGTGGCATCAAGGGCAAAAACAATCTAAAATAAGGACTGTGGTGTGCATGTTTTGGAGAGGGTGTAAGAACAGGAAGCTGTAAGAACAGGTTAGAAAGATACAGGATTGACAAACTGCAGAAGAGGGGGGAGAAGGTGATTAAGCTCCCTCTTGAGTGTGAGGCTTGGTCAGCCCAAATCACGAGTGAGTGCAATGCTCCACGTGTATTTCCCTGCAAGCTTAATTTCCCAGAGCTGCTTGGCTTCCAATCAGCAACGTCCTCAAACAGCTGCCCAGCAGAAATAGCTCCAAAAGTTCCAATAAAACCCATGGCTAAATCCGTGCTGCTTCTGAGAGCAAATGCCATGTCCTGGCCACCTTTCCCTCCCACACAATTGCCTCAGCGACCTGCTGCCAACGTGGATGCCACATGATTCCAGAGGTTCCCTTTCCTCCCACAGCAATGCCAGCAGCCTTCCTGCTGGGAGCAGAAAGCCATGCTACAGGCTGGGGCTCAGGTGCCCAACTAAGAGACCAAATAACCAGGATCCAGCTTGTAACTCGCTGAACTGAGACTAAAAATCCACTGAAAACACCTTATGCCAAGTATTCCAGCCTCATCTGCACCAGGCAGCATGGATTTTCATGGCTACGAGTTTCTTCCCCGTAAAGCTGGAAAGAACTATCTTGTTTCCTTCTTCACTGATGACACTGCACTTCAGTTAACCTTGAGGGCTGTTGTTTGTTTGGTTTGAAATTAAGTTGATGTATCAGCTCGCATTTAAAAAGCACTTTTCTATCAGAAAGTCAAGCACATGAGTTAAGAACAACAGTTACAGACAGTGCTGAGCCTAAATTACTTCACTCTGCCTCTGCATTACAATCCCAGTTTAACCCTATGATGTTCTCCCAAAGGATACCATTTTAACCAATGCATAGGATGGTTACTGCTTACTCAAGACCACTCCTTCAGTTTTCTTATATTAATTGTTATTGTAACAGACAGCACTTCAAATTCTGATTAATTTGGGGTCCCCTCTTCGAAACTAACAGGATCTGATTTTTCAAAATAATGTTATGCAACAACTTCTGAATTCACAGAAAAGCAAAGCCCTCAGTCAAATCACACCTGAGGTCTCTCCCATCAGGCATCAGAATGAAACATCCAATTAATGACCATCTACGAAAAACAATTTGCTTAACATCACATGGCAACTCTGTTACGGAGGCAAGACGAAAATTCAATTATCCAGCAGAAGCATCCAACTGCTTTAATCACACACCACCCATTTTCTTCTGACAATCCCTCTGGCTCACTGGCTTCATCCATTGCAAATTAAGCCTGTACTCAAAAGACAGGTTTCCTTTGTCATACAATTAACTTCCCTCTGAGATCCAACCCACCTTCTGAACTGAGCAGGGATTCCTTAGAGAAAAATAGATCTGGTGAACTAAAATAAGGCTGTATTAGTTATATCTATTTTTGTATATTTGCTGCACGCTTCTGCCTCTGCAGAAATGAAATGGTTAAGGGGGGATGAGTAACTCCTGTTTGGGATACCTGGTAGGTTGTTTGAATCAGACATAATTCCTCCTCCTCCTCCATAATGGGAGCACTCAGATCACAGTGCAAACAAGTTCCTCAGCTTTGCCCAGTTCTCTGGGGCTGGTGACTCTCAGCACAGGCTCAAAGAAGCAAAGAGAGGCTCAAACTCTTTGAGGACGGAGCCGTCGCTGAAATTGGGAAGGCTGAACACTGCTTTTCTAAAGGCTCCTTGGCTCCAAAGCCTCTGCTCCTGCAGCACTCAGGCTCTGAGGCTTTACAAAGAATCACAGCAGGACATGAAGAGAAACAGGCTTTTCTCAGCTCCTTCCTAGAACTATTTTTCCCATTTGGGCTTGAATTTTCCCAGAAGTATCAGTCTAATGCAGACTCAAACAATACTTTTGGGCCCCGCTGGCTTTATCTGTCAAATTTATTAAAGACAAGGTTTTAAGAATGGAAAGTATGAAGCAGCCTTGAACAGGGGCCTCCAGCCTGGGTCTACAAGCAAGTCAGGCCTCAAATTGGCCTCCAGGTCCTTGCTCTTTCTCCTGCCATGCTCCAAGAAAAACATACTGCAAGTTTTCCTTGTGCTTGGTATCTGTTTTACAACAATCATGGGATTGAGCTTCGTCAGTCGCTGAATCTTCATGTACAAAACCATCTTGCTCTCCTTTACTTGGAAAGCACTGGACATTTTTTTGTATCATCCTGATGTCTACTGTAGCCCATTTAAGAGCAGCAAAGTTCTGGGTATGATTCCTGCAGTGTTCAAGGAACAACATTTTAGCTTGGTACATGATCTACCGATGTTGCTGTGCTTTAATAGCACCCATTTTTCCTTAAGTACACAACATGGAATTCAACTTGATTTTTATTTTGACCATCCTTTTCTCTTTAAAAGCCGACAGTTGTAAAACTATCATCAAAATCTGTGTGAGAAAGAGAAGAACACCCATGCCACCAGAAATTTTTACACCAGCAAGTGACACTTTTCTATAACTTTAATCTCTTAAATCACGGACAAAATTCCACATGCTCTGGGGATCTAACCTCCTTTACATACAGTGTCAGGGCTGTTAATCCACAGTCAGTGAAAAAGATTTACTGATCAGAAAACCCTGAACTGACTAAGGAGGTTTAAGTGATTCCAAGCAGAATCACAGTTAAAGAGAACTGGATCTGCATTTGTGGGTAGAGGAGTTGCTGGCACACAGCCTGTGGCTACTAAAACAGGCAACCCTGCAATACTTGTTACTTTGCAGGCACCTACTACACTTCAGAGTAATAAAAAAAAGTGAAATAAAAATATAATCCTATTAGCATCCCTAAAATTCACAGCAATGGAATGAAAATCTGGGGGTATGTTCCTACCATCAATCATTCATGCTACTTTAAACAAAATTGGTTACTAATGCCAAAGTAAGTTTCAAGAACAGTCTGTTTGTTTTCCTTGGCATCCAACTCCAAACAGCTGAACAGACTCGTCTAACTAAGTTAGAAGGAATTACTTCTATTACAAAGCAAGCAAACCTCACCGCAAGGGGAAACTCTGTAATGGTATATAACACCACGACACCTCAGTCCAGAAAACATGAAGGTCTGGTCTCCAGGAGAACTATTGCACAGGGCTGGGGATAAAACTACTCAGCTTGGTCCTTCCCAAATTTAACAGATGCCCAAGGAAGAGGGAAAACGGGCAGGAATTGCTTCCCTAAAGATGTGCCACACTAAGAATCCTTACAGCCTTCCACGGCTGCAGCCAGCACGGAGCACGTCCATCACCTTTGATATTAACTAAGACAATCTCAACTACAAATAAAGACAGAGCACGGAGGTGTCTGGGCTGAGAGACACAAGCAAACTGGTGCTTGAAATTCGATATGGAATCCAAAAAGCCTGCGTCAATCCTTTGGAAAGCACAAGAGAGCTGTTTGAAGATGCAATGCCAGAGCAAAAAGCCAACTCGATGTGATAACCGGAAGGTAAATTGACGTCAACTGGAAATGCATCCAGTCAGTACCAGCCCAGCAGCTGGCTCAGGGCCACAGCCCTGCCAGATCTGTTCCAGGGCAAAAAAGCTTTGGAAGTAAAACTCTTGTGACCAGCACAATTAGTAATTAAAAAAAAAAAAAAAAAAAAAAAAAAAAAAAAAAAAAAAAAAAAAAAGGCAAAACCCAAACAAAAAAAAAAGTGTCCCAAAAAACTGTTAAATGATTTTTGGAGGTCACAGGAATGGAAGCTTTAATTCTGCTGAATGGTTTGTGTTGATCTGACGGACCAGCACGACAGACAGAAGCTACTGGATTTTGTTTGGATCAGACATTAGGCCTGCAGAGAAAAGAATCCACAATATATTCACTCAGCTGGACTGAGCTATCTCAGCTCACATGCTGGATCACTGATGTGCAGAACACCAGTGTGCTCTCTGAAAACGGGTAAATCTTTTTCAAACATTTTATTCTATTTCTACCGTGTAAGGTAAAGCTGTTACATTCCCCCAAAAGTCTCTGAGGAGCCCATATAGGCAGGTAAATTCTTCATTCTTACAAGTTGGACCGCTATGCACTGAACTGGGAAAATGAAATGTAGAATATTAAAAGGCTTTCCTACGCCAGACATGCCCGATGTGCAGCATCTACGGCAGCTCTGTTGGTTTGCGGGTGACAAGAGGCAGCAGGACGGAGGAGAGGAGCTTGCTGATCACACCACAGAGGGTTTTCTTTCAGGGAATAAAAAGGCCCAGCCAGCCACGAGATGCAAGATCTCTTCAGGAGTAACTGGCCAAAGATAGACAGGCCACCAGAAACACAGGAGTGACATGGAGAAAAAGGGAGATCAGAGAACACAGGACAGGGTCTTACAGGAGTGGGAGGGAGCAGAAGGAGAGAAAAGAGCATCAGGTCTGTACGTTGTGGGTTAGTACAGGTTCCAACAGGAAGAAGAAACCTCAAATCCTGTGTCCAGTTCTGAGCCCCTCACAATAAGAAAGACTTTGAGGGGCTGGAGCATGTCCAGAGAAGGGAACAGAGCTGGGAAAGAGTCTGGAGCACAAGTCTGATGAGGAGCAGCTGAGGGAGCTGGGGGGGCTCAGCCTGGAGAAAAGGAGGCTCAGGAGGGACCTTCTGGCTCTGCAACTCCCTGACAGGAGGGGGGAGTCAGGTAGGGGTTGTTGTCTTCTCTCAAGCAAGGAGCACCAGGACAAGAGGAAATGGCCTCAAGTTAAGATTGGATATGAGGAAAAAGTTCACTAAAAGGGTTGTCAAGCATTGTCACATGCTGCTCAGGGCAGTGGTGGAGTCCCCATCCCTGGAGGGACTTAAAGGACATGTAGATGTGGTACTTGGGGACATGGGTTAATGGTTGGACTTGATCTTGGAGGGCTTTTCCAACCTAAAGGATTCCATTAAAGTGCTAATACACTGGTACTTTCACTGGTACAAGACAGTGAATAACTAGGGAAAAATAGAAATATCCCCTTTTTCTACCTTAAGAACAGCACAATCATCCGTTGTCTTTCCTACGCTAGAATTGAGGAGAAAGGATGCGAAACAACTTGATATGGGACAATTCAAATGAGAAACCATCTAAGAGAACATACAGACATATTGGATCAGATGTTTATAAAGGCTGACCAGAATTTATGACAAATGTGACCAGTTCCAAGATCCTGATAAGAGTATATATCTTTTCCATAAGTCTAACCCTACAATTCTATACTGTGCACACACAAGCAGCATATTCTCCCCAAAAAGCTTTCAGTGTCTGTATAATCTTTTCTTTATCTAAAGTAGCAGGTTAAAACCACCAGATTAAGTGATTTAATCCAAGGACTCAGCATGGAGTAGAAATGGCCATTCTCCTATCAGGATTTTATAAAAGGAGCTGCTGAATGACTTCCCGAGTCATTAAGGCAAGAAGACAGTAAGAACCATGGAGTTCTCCCCATCTCCCCCACAGGAGCTGAACACTGGCACATCTTTCCATGTGGAAATTAATGATGAAGTCAAATCAACCACTTTTATCTGTCACTTCTCGCTGTTTCTTTAATCTGTTTTGTAAAGTGACACGTACTGCGGTGCTAGAATCAAAACAGGAAATGGGAACAAATTCCTGGAATAAATAAAAGAACATGCCTACTGGATAATATTCAAAAGGCAGAGGAAATAAGATTTTAAGGGTAGCAAGCAATGTATATATACAAATTACTTCCAGAAGTACTGATCATCTCAGGAAAGATCTCTCTCCCCCTCGCAGGAGCTGCTGAATATTGACAAGCCAAAAGGCAGCATGAATAAGTTTCTACTCATTTTCTACCACACAACCAACTACAGACTTGTGACATTTCAGAGAGTTTACATTTCAATTAAAGCTCCCAAAATACACACCCAGAGCGCCGGAATTAAAACAAAGGCCTCCTCTTCACCCTTAGGAGTACAAAAGCTATTTTATCTGGACCTGCAGTTAAATGACTGTTTCTAAAGCAGGATGAACTTTAGTGGGGAGAAATACATGATTAAAGTGTTGGACACCTGTAAAGCTTTTAAAAACTGAATAAAAACAAGGTTCAAGAGGCTCAGAATTTTTACTGAGAACAGTTTAAAATTTTAGACAAATTGTTGAGCCCTTACCTCTTTTGTCTCCTCGGGGTCCGAGTGATCCACGGTCACATACAAGTCATTCTGCAGGTACTTCAGTGCACTAAGAGGGTCAGTCTGAGCTTTTTCTTCAAACCTGAAGAGACAGAAAACTTGAGCACAGGCATTTCCTTCAGGACTCTTAATTCTACAAAGAGCAAAACCCATCCATCAAAACCAGCCTTTCCAAAGAAAACCACGTTAGTGGCAGCTCAGCATGTATTTGTGGGAATGCAGACTGAAACATGGAGGAGGATTTTTTTTGGGGGGGGGGGTGGTGGTGGTGGTGTAAAGGAGTTACAAGGGCAAAGCATCACACTCTCACTAAAAATATTCAAAAGCATATGTACAGCAAGTTCTTAATGCACATATTTAAAACAGTCAAGTTTGTTTAGTTTGTAAGGTGTGAGTAGCACAGCTCAGACACAGGAAAGTCTTGAGCACCTGAGGGATATTAATATCCCACCTCTGGAAAGAACACATGTACCTAAAAATCCTGTTCACCACCACCATTATTTCCTCATTATTTCCTGAACATCCTCAGTGAGGCAGAGCTATGCCCCTGCAGCACTGACTGGGTGCACAAGCCTAGAAAGGATGAGGTTTAAAATGACCTTTTCCCTTCTATCACCTATCCACCCAGTGCAGCATCACACTGTCATCTTCTCATATTGTTATTTTTTTTTTATTTGGGTCATTTCCTTGGCTATTTATATCACAGTGGACATGTGTAGCCCAAATTTGGAAAGATGCAACTCCAGCCAAGCACCCATCCCACCTCGGCTGGTCAGGTTTGGCTCCCTCACAGGGAACCCAAAAATGGCAGCATGGTGCATAAACCCCAAATTTCTGCCAGACAATACACAGCACCACTTCCTTTGAGTGCAATTTAAGCAAGTAAAAACAAATAAATCCAGAGCTGTCCCCAGAGGCTGCACAGCTGCATTTCCATATCACCACATCTGGGTTTAATAAGCCTCCCAGATAACTGGGCAAGGCCTTTATTAATTTTTGTAGGTATTCACATCTACTGTGTGGCTGATCTTAAAAGGCCCCATCCAGCCACAGCGGTTGTGAGTTGAGTGCAGAAATTTTCTTGCAGCCTCAGAGGTAAATACCATCAGGAAAACCTGACCTCCCAGCTCTTGGCAGGACCTGATAACAAAGTATTCTCCCCAGGAATGCAGGTAGAGCTATTTATTGGCTTCAAATAATTTGCTGGGTCTTGAAAGGCTGTTTTCTGCTGCAATTTCATGACTAAGGCAACACCCTAAGCTTGATTTTGAAAAGCTGTTGCCCTAAATAGCAAATATAAGGCAGCTCTGAAGCATCCAGAACACTAGAAGCATTGCTTGTGTAGCTGAATTCTGCCTAAGTGAGCTCTTTCAGGAGCTTCTGAATGAGAAACTCTGATGACCTCACCACAGTTGAGTCTCAGATGTGCAAAGGCATCCAGCCCCCAGACTTCATTAGCATCCTTGTGAGCTGTTACTATCTCCTAGCACAGTGTTTCCAAAACATACTCCATTTCCTTGGGAGGTGACAGCACCAAAACACATGTTGATGTGCAGAGTGAAAAGGGAATCTAAAAATTCCCCATGACTCCCCCCACACCACATTTTTCTACTTTTAGAATAACACAGTCAAAGCAGAACGAAGTTAATTTTGTGGTTTAGTTCTGCCCTGCTGCTTTTTACTAAAATAATTTAAAAAAATAAATCAAGAAACCTGCAGACCATCATAGCACGGAATCATAGAATGGTTTGAGTTGGAAGGGACTTTGAAGATCATATACTCCATATAATGAAGAAAATAACATTTCCCAAAATGGTACAAGATATTACAAGTTTCATCAACTTTAAAAAAAAAATTAAAAAGCGAGACACTTGGTAAAGAAAATTACAAACCACCTTTGTTTCTATACCTGTGCTTTCTTATGAGGTATTTGCAGTGTCTTAGCAGGTATTCCTTTGAAGGTCGACAGAGCTTCAGAGACCAGAAATCATCTAATCTCATCTTTGGAGAGCAGGATTTACCAGGATTCCCTCCAAATAAGTAATGAACCTAAGGAAATCAGAGGCAGATCAAGAAGTTGATTGTTTGTGTACATGCACTGAACAAGGACAAGTCACTGTGTCAGCAGCTCTGGAGAGGTTTGTTCTTGAGGGAGAAATTCTGCCTTTTAGTCAAGTTGCTTCATCTTTTTATTAACCTCATTTGGTCCCTTAGGAGATGAAGAAAATTCTCTTAAACCACTTAGATTTGAAGATAATAAAAAAGCTGCACTGTTAGAACCTACCTCCAGCAGATTCCTGAGATATTTATAAACAAACATCCCAAACCCACACACACTCCTTCTTTAGGAAAAACCTACAAGCATGATAGATCCCTTAAGTACCAACCAAGTGAGTGGGAAGTCTTAAAGATGCTCAAAGTAAAGCGACAGCAAGCCCAGTCCATCATAATCCTGGGAGGTGATCAATGCCCGCACATGTCCCATAAATTCTAAAGAGCTCTGATTTGACCTGTCTTTCTCCGAAATGCAAGACTAGACTTAAAGAGACTAAGTGTTACAAAAAGGACTGTTTATTTCTTCACAGTATTTTTCTTCCCATCGTTTGGTAATTTCAGACTCTGAACTGTTGATATTAAACGTGCTACAGAGGATCTTCAAATACTGAGGTTTAACAAGTCCAACAGGCTACCTTTCCCCACAGCTTTAAAAATAATCACTCAAAACAATGTATTCTGCATCCCACTGCTGTAGGCTCTCCTTATTTATATCAGAGGAGTTTAGAAAGGTCATTGGAACAGAGGTTTCTAAAAATAAAGACTCTTCAAAACAAGCACATCAAACAGCTCTTCAGATAAAGCTGGGCAACTGCAATGATTTAGCAACCTTCAGAGTAACTTAAAAAATACTACTCTCAGTCTCTGGGTACCTTGCACTTAGAAGTAAAGGCAGAGCAGTATTTACAGTCAGTATTACAGTCTGTGAAGACAAGAAGCAATGCAAGTTCTCCATACGGAATTTGCACCTATTCCTCCTTCAAATCCCCTTTATCCCCAAAGTTTTGGGCTAGTTGGGTTTTCCAGATTTGATGGCCATCCCATTGAGTGCAAGACCAAAATATATTTGTTCTTCAATTCAAATTAAAAAGAATTTCTAGAAAGAGTTTAACTGCAAAATATCCGTGAAAGGTTCAGTAAGTTTCTCAGAGTAATTTAAATTCATGGGTTAATGAATTTATGAACCTAATCTGTGGGTTTGTGCTTTGCTGGTTAAATATGCACAAACCCCGAAGTTTACTGAGTAGTCAGGTACTAAAAACTGATTTTAAGTCTATTTAAGCATGAATGTGCCTGATAGTGCTAAACAATGACAGTTGCTTCTGACATGGAGGGCAAAGTCAGGCACCTCTGGTACAGAAGATTCTTAACTCAATTTTTCCTAGAATTGTTGGTAACTGAGATCATTTAGTCACTAACAGATTGTGAGATTAAACCCCTGAGGATAATGAAGGAAGATTCATGTGTTTTACAGTGTGAGAACAGCTCTCGTGTCTGCTTTTGTACTTACATAAAAAGCAGTTCAGCATTTTATTTCAAGTTAAATGAAAGTTACTCACCATATTAATCCAAACAAAAAAACCTATATTCATTGTACCATCTTTGAGGAAACAACTACATCTTGAGAACAGTAAGACTAAAAAAAAAAAATCATGTATTTATCTGGACCCTCATACCTTGTGCAACTCATCATACACCAGCTGATGGGCAAACCTTGGGCAGGGCTCCTCTTCCTGAAGGCTTTTACCTGGATTCTCTTTCGCTGCTTGGTCATTCTTATAGACACATGACCTGAAATACAAGGCAGTAAATAACGGTTAGTAGGACTCAAGGAAGTAGGAAAAAGATGCTGAAAGGCTGTCAGGTACAAATGGTGTGTAACACCAAAGATTTTCTTACTTCTCTGCATGTTGTCCTCTATTATCCCATCCCCATTCTTAGCTCTACAAAGAAACCCATCCAACAGTCAGAGGTCACCTTGGCTGAACACAGTCCTCAAGCACAAGCCAAACAGGACAAAATTTCTAGAAAATTATCTGTCATGAGCTTTGGGGGTATGTTTAGATGTTACATTATCTGCCCACAGAATTGTCAGCATCAAGTATTTTTTATTATGGAGAAAAACATCTTGGATCCAGAGCTTTAGACCATGGATTACAGCAAAGCTACAATCAATCGATCAATCGCTGATTTCCAAGCAGACTTAAGTTGCAACTGAAAATCCATTTTTAGAAAACAACATTCACACCTTTCAAAGTGATTGACCCCCACATTAGAAGAGACCTTGAATACAAAAACTCTGCCAGCTCTGGAAAGGGACACTGGAAATCAGAACACAGCAAACTGACCAGGATATTTTTTTCCACGGATATACCATGGACACTTCTCACTCACCATTCACATGCACCAGTTTCCTTAGTTTCTAATAACTGGCACCATGTACCAGTTATCTACTGTACCAGAATTATCAACTTACACTGCACTGAATTTGCTGCACTGATGATGAATCCTGGCTTTGAGCACTTCCTACAGGAAAAGCCTTTTCTAACTGCTCACTTCCCTTCGTCCCCTCCACCTGGCTCCAATAATTCACATGATTTCTCTCCCTCATTTGGGAGATTATTGCCATGATGTCTTCAAAGACTATGGGAAAAAGAGGTGCCTCAGGGGAACTTAGTTGTCTTCAACATCATCATTCCACGGTCAGAGGTTACAGTTCCTTAGGAGACAGGATTGCTTTCCAAAGAAAGTCAGTGTAGACTTTGGAATTTACGACTTACCAGCTGTTCCTCACAATGTCATAAATCCAGAATGAATTCCTTACGTTCTCTTCCCGCTTCTCCTTGTCTTTGCTGAGCCCTGACAAGACATGGATTTCGTTCAGTTCCGGATCAATGGTGGCCCTTTGAGTGAAACCTGTCATTGGAACTGACAAAAGAAAATAAAAGTTACACGCTGGAAACAATGGAGGATTCAAGAAGGGATCCAAGCATCAGGCAAATGCATTTCCCTCTCCCTGCAATGCAGCAGGTTATCATCCAGAGGCTTGAATCCTTCCTTGCCAAAGCCAAGTCCAGTGCAAATTCTCTTCTTCCCTTCTTATCTGTGACTCGTGGAAGGAAAAAAAAAAAAACCCACATTCTTTCAGCTGCTGTTTCGTAGAGAAAGATATGGACACAGCTATTTGTGAGACTACCAAGCTCAGAAATGAGGATTAAGCTGCTTAAACACAGAGCTAAATGATCAGATGACCCTGGCAAATATGAATGGAGTTATTTTGTTATTATCTCATCCATAAAAGGAAGCATTGATTCCAAAAAGCTTAATTGCAAAAGCCGGGAAACTCCAGAAAATTCAAGATGAACTCATGACCACACAGCTCACGCCCCTGCACTGCTTCGTCCAGGACAAAGATGTCAAGGAAGATTTTTGTATTTTTCTAAATAACTGTGGTGCAACTACCAAACTGTTCTTCTGTTCCACCTTCAGATTTAGAGATATGGTGAAATCCTGCGGATTCCAACAGTTTTCATCATAATTCCCCAGAAAAAAAAGCAAAATTGTTTGGCAGTCCTTTTTGTTTGTTGTATAATTCCCCATTTCCTGTTTCCCTAGGCAACCATCCTCCCAAAATGTATTTGGGAAGGGCACGTGATCTTTGTTTACAGATCCTGTTTGTCTCCTTTCTCTTTCTGGGTCAGTTTACAAAGGCTGGTGAAGGTTCCTGGCCTTCGGTCAAGATTTTGGCATGAAAAATTCTCAGAACCCTCCTATTTTTGCAAATTCTTCCTTGCAATTAAACTAAACTGCACCCATGGCCTAGAAAACGAGCCCTACGCTAATAAACCGTTTAATATTGCTGTTTCAGAAGACACAAAATGGTATTTTGGAAGCCCATTCTGTAACAGGTTTCATTCTCATACTTCACTCTTTTCATTTGCTAGGCCAGGCAAGTAATAAGCTAATTAAAAAATTCTGAATAGAATTTGGTTCTCTACAATTTAAAGCTCTCCTGAAGCATTTGGCCACACCACAAAACCCGAGCATTTCTTTAAAAAAAATTAAAAATGGTTAGTTCTTACGTCAAATTAAGTAAAAACTGGAATATACTCAGGTAATTCTTTCTCAGTGGCCCATTGACAAAGTCCTTCCTTGAGGTTTTCCAAACCTGCCTAGTTTGGCCTCAAATTTTGCCACAGAGTTTTAAAGGAAAATTATTTTGGTTTATAAGCAAATGGGGGTGGCAGAGAAGATGCAAAAAAATCAGGGAATAAGGCTGGCACAACGGTGACTACACACCTTGTTTTACCTGCGAGCCACAAAGACAATAATTTAATAATTATGTCTTTTTAATAAGAAATGAGGACTGAAAGTCAGGCCATAAGGAAATTGAGAATAAAAAGACAATTATAGATTAAATATTGCCAATTTCTGGAAAGGATCATGTAATATGCTGCTTCCACAGTCAGGGACTAAACTGCTGACCCAAAAGGATTCAATTCAAGGCCTATTTGAGACATTTCTGGCAGCAGAGCTGTCTAAATTTGATCAGCAATGCTAATGTAGACGGAAAATGTCTTTGCAACCCTATCTGCTGCTTTGAACACTTGAGACCATGCCGGGAATATTAGGGAAAAAAAAAAACAAAACCAAAAACAAAAACCCATGCAAACCTTCAGAGCATTAATACCTCACACTCATTGAAATGAAAATTATTATAATCATGAGGAAGACGGTCCCTCTATTACCACTGATACCAAAAGCATCTGAAACTTGTCTGTGGAAGTCCCATCCCTCCTCCTGAAATGTTGTTAAATAAATGAATGTTGTATCTCGTTTATGCTCGATTTCCTGAAGCTGAAATTATTATTTAAATAATGAAGGAGGGGGAAAGCTGCCAAAGTTCAGCGCTGCTGGTTTTTTCTCCTCTTGATATTAAGAACAGAATTCATCTGCAGCAACTGCAATCAAACCTCAATTCAAGTAATTTCAGGCTTTCCTCAGTCTCTTCTTGACTGTTAGAAATGCAGAATGTCTAGAAAAATAGCAGAAATATAAAACTTTACAGTTACTAAGGGCCTAAGACAAGGAGCAACTTACATAAACTCTGTGACCTATCTAAGCAACCGTGTAGAAACCATATTTAAGCAGTGCCTTAGGCTGGAAAAAGTTGACATCAAGTCTTCTGCAGAGGAAGACAAAACTAGAAAGTTCCACATAATATGATTAAAAACCCCTCAAGACAACACAAATTCAGTAAAGAAGTTCCTGAAAATATATAGAAATAAGACAAGATACTGCACAAGTGAGCTGTGATGTTTCAAACCCAAACAGAAAAAGATGTTTTCCAAGGAAGTCCGATCCCTGACAAGAGCAAAAGGGCTCCATAAAATCCTCAGGACTGAAATACTTCCACTAGAGGGTAAGAGAGGTTCATCATCTGCAAGTGCAGCAGGCTGGCAGGAAATGCTGGATATAATTCAAACGACTGCAGTCGGAGTATCAGAGAGGGACACGGGCTGGAAACGTCGGAAAAACACTTGGGATATTTAGGTAACAAAATGTACATCGGGAAGGGAATTTAACTGAGCCAACGAAATTGAACCTATCAAAATGAACCTGCAACAGTGGCAGTAACTGAGTGCTTACAGTGCATTTTGGTCCATTTTAGGACTTGGAGGAGGAAAAATCCTAAACAACAAGGGGTGAGAACCAGAGCCCTGCACGACCTGCTGTTTGCAATGGATTAGATCCAAGGGGTGAATAAAGTGGTAGGGATGGCTCCATGAAGTCTCCCCTCACTTCTGCTTTCTTCTACATCTTCTACAGAGGTGTAAGATCAGATTTGGAGCAAACCTCCACTGATTCCACACCTTTCAGGGCACCTCTGGGGTCAGCTGTGGGCAGTCAGCTCAAAGGCTGAGGCAGTGAGCAAGGACCGAGGTCTGTTTTGAACACTGGCCCATGTTCACACGACTTTAACTGGGCTCCTATGACAACACATCACTGAATGAAGAGGAAAAGCTATAGAGAGAAATCACTAAACACCACACAATCCCAAAAAGTCTAGTAGATGGTGAATGTTTTTTCCTGGGCCACTGCATTTTTTTTTTCCCTTCAATCTTATTAACCAGCCCAGAGTAAAAGGTAAAAGGGCAGTAACTAACTGAAAATAAGAAGTCTGAATCCTCACAGTATTTTAATTTATTTTTATACAGTAAAAATCAAAAGCTCACGGCCTCAATATCTGAGAGCAATGTTCAGCCACACAGGCCTTGAGTTCACAGCCAGTTACATAAACAAGCAATAATTCCTGAGCAAGCTTCCATGAGATGCTGTGGAGCTCTGTGCAACGTAATTTCCATTTAGATATAACACATGGGAAAAGCTTTTCTCCGAAAGCGACACCTAATCGTGCAACAGCCACGTTCCCACTACCACAGTCCCTACATACAGGCATTTGTTGGATCACAGCGATCATTTCAGAAAGCTGAATATTTTTTGGCTCTTGTGTGCAAACAGCCACAGTTGTTTCGAGCACAGCGTTGGCTGCTGCCAGTATTGAAGCAAGAAAACAGCTTCTATACAGAGAGAGAGCTTGCAAAGCAGGAAATCGGAGTTCATGGAATCCTAGGATAGTCCGGGCTGGAAGGGACCTTAAAGATGATCCAGTTCCCACCCCCTGCCATGGGCAGCAACACCTGCCACTACACCAGCTTGCTCCAAGCCCCATCCAACCTGGCCTTGAACACTTCCAGGGATGGGGCAGCCACAGCTTCTCTGAGCAACGTGAAGTGGAATTAATGGTTTCAGAGATGTTCTCATGGCACCAGACAGAATTTTGGAAGGGAAAGCTCATCTCTCACATTGGAAGGAACACTGCGGCAAGTTAAACGCGCTTTGAAACACGGCAATGGCAAAAAAGTTATACAAATTTGTAGTGTACAGAGCATGTCTGAAGGATTCATGAAGGGTAATTAAAGGAAGCGAGTTCACTGACAGCCTTTTAGTGCCACCTGAGTTATGAAACCCTCAGAACATGTGATGCCAATCCCACTGCAAATGACTTGCAAGTATCTCCCTCCTTGTGATGCCTTGTGATTACAAAATTGGGAGAAAGCTCCATCACATGGATATTGCTGTTCACCAGAACCTGGCACTTCCCAATGGATTAATTTTTTAAAAAAAAGTGGTAGGTCTGCAAGTTACTCCTTGTAATTCCTATAAAATGGAAGCAGCACCTCCCCTGAACTCAAACGCTGAGTGACAGCACACAGGCCAGCTGTTGACACAGCAAGATAATGATTATCCTCTTGGATTTTTCCTGATGAGACTGCACCTGGCAGCCTGCCAAGGAGCAGCTAAGGAGACCATCCAAACAGTTTGGCTGTCATGTTGCCAAAGCAACAATCCAGTGTCCAATGCTCAGTTCTCTCTGAGTTTTCGGAAAAACCAGGTCAGTCAGTAAATCTGAATGGAATCACGAGCTGTGGTATCTCTGCAGGGTATCCTTGGGATTTGAGGACTGTCCACTCTCCTCCTCCTCACCTTCACAGGCAGAGGAAAGGATTTTGGGACTGAGAAGCACCTCGCAAGATGAAAGCAGGCACAGTCCCTCACAAAACAAAGTGCTTCCATAGCAAGGGATGTGCTGGCCATGGCAAGGTAGATCTTACCTGAGCACAGGCAAAACATGTCAGGTGTCACAAACAGGTGATCAAAACAGAACATTCCAGCTGTTTGGCAGAGCTGGATCCTGGCCATGCTGCTGTGCTATTTTGATTTATGTTTTTCTGACTTTGCCTTGTTTTAAACCATGATTTCCTGGGCTGAGCTGTGTCGCCTCTGTCCGTGGTACTTATCCATGAAATTCCCCCTCCATTAGGTGCACAGTTCTGTAGCTGGAACAAGCACCTGCCCAGCAGAACACTCAGGATCTTCAGTGTTAGCTAAAAAACTACTTGTAGATTGCCCAAAGAACCACTCCGCCATTACAAGGAGTCACAAAAAGGTTTAAGGCTTGTTCACATTTGACTTTGGAAGTTACTCGAGGCCAAGCAATAAAAGATGATGTGCAATTCTTGTGCAGAAGGACATTCTCCCTCTGACCAAGAGCTCTGACACACCACCTGAGTCAGGGCCAGAGGGGATTATCACAAGAACCTTGACCACAGTGTTCCCATTAGCTCCCTGAGACATGGAATGACTGTCCATGGTTAGTCATGGATTGCGCAGTGATCGACTCAGAAATTGTCGTTCCAGCCCTTGGGAGACACCTGAGGCTGGTGGCATCTCTAGACCCCCTCTGTACTTCAGAGGTACACTCTGGAATATCTTTTTGGGGCTTGGTGGGGATTTTTTCTGTTGGTTGTGTGTTGCTTATGTGCTTTTCGTAGTGATTAAAAGTATAAAACTGCTCTAGAAGTGCTCTACTCAACAGTGCTAAACTTCCTTCAGTTTGCACCACTACTGCCTTCCTTCACATCCAACACATTCTCACAGTTCCATGTCTAAATTTGCTAAAATCACGTCCTTTGCTCCAAGTTCAGAAAATTTAACTGCTCCTTATCACCCACGCTATTTTCAAACATGTCAGCCATGCACAGAACTGGTTACAGGATCAACATCACAAGCAAAAACAAAAGCAAAGAAACACTAAACAGCATAAATATCTCACCCAGAAGATGAGAGCGGCAAAACCAACACATAGTTTTATAGCACTGCAACAACTCCGTGTTACTGATAATCCTCAATGATTCATTTTACTACTTTTAATAAAATCTTCTCGCTACTCGAAGAGACACTCAAACAAATGCACAATTAAGTTCTTTTAGAAAGGGTAAAAATCAAAATAGCTCAACTAAGAATAGAACTGAATGCCACATGTGAGCCAGGAACAAAATGTAATCATGGGACTTTATAGGAACATTTAGGTCAGGCATCCTCAACTTGACTCATCACACCGAGCAGCTTAAAACTTCACAGCGACCAGGCAGGGAATCACTTTGTTCAGACAGATCAAAATGGTGTATCAGTACCTAACAAGAGCACAATAAAGACTTGCTTTTTTTTCGGGTGAAAACAGTGCTGTCAACATTTGCTGTCTGAACGTAACAAGCATTTTGTTCCCTTCCCGTTAAAATGCAAATTATCCCAGCATTTCCTTTCAACAGCAATGGAAGCGTTCAGATCTGTTTGTTTACTCCCTGCACACAGGAGAACAGTAAAGCGAGAAATCGACTCGTGAATTATGTCCAATGAGTCATTTTCTTACCAAAAAAAAAAATAATAATAATCTTCTATTCACCACTTCAGGGCCTGTGGGAATGGGGAGGAGAGCTAAAAATTATAGTCTCTTTTACTCAGCTGAGCCTTGCAGTTCATATACTCTGAAAAGCAGAGCTCAGTGTCTTCTCCAGCTGTTAAGACAAGCTCAGTATTCTTTAAATCCGAAGCAGACACAGGTGTCAGCTTAAAGCCACATGTTTTAAGGCTTCTGGCTACGAAGAAATGTAGTTTGAAAAGATCAAAATGGCAGAATGCTGGCAATTTCCTGGGGGAAAAAAAACCATAATAATCGATTCTTTCAAAGCGCTGAGGATAACAAACGGTGCGTGGGTGTGTGTGGAGCAGCATCAGGCAACACGCAGGCACCTGAATAAAGGAGACTGTCAACAATCCAAGCTGGTTCTTTCTTGGAAGCACTCAAGTAAATAAATGACTCCAGAGAATAAGAGCTTGGGTACTTTTCTCCCTTGTTGGCATAACTAAATTAATGAGCAAACAATAACTCGTAACCATCAATAATTCACTTCAAATGTTCAGCGAAATTACTTGCTAAAAATGAAGCCTGATCAGAAGAAGGAGGGCAGCCTAAATTCAAGATAAATTAGCTTCCTGGGATTTTGGTAACTGGGAGAAGAGAAAACAAGATCAGGACTGAATATAAATAATATTGAGAAGTATTCCCACAGTAGTACACAGTGCGACTCCAATTTCAAATTCTGAGTTGTATGACGAAAATCAAGGTATTTGTAACAGGAAAATGATGTGTTTATACAAGCAGAAATCCTTTTTGGAAAAAAAAAAAGAACATTTTTCTCTGTCATTTCGGAGAAAAGGTATAAAATCTGTTCTTTATGGTTATGTTACAGGCCTTTTGGGTGTTTCTGAAAGATTTCTGTCATACAGAACTCTGCCTGGGGTACACAGCTCCAGTGGTATGAACCAAACAGGGCTGAAAGCCTTGCTCCCTCCTCCTACCTTTTTTTTGGCACTTCCTGATATTTGTTACAAATATAAACAGGACAACATGTTGGTCTCTTCTTTCTGGTCAGTTCCTGTCAGCCAAAAGAACTCCTGTCCCTCCAATTCTCTGTCTCTGAGCATCCTCTCTGCCTTTCTGCATCTCAAACTAAGCAGATTATCTCTATTTTACAGTATCTTTCACTTAGTGAAAACCAGAAAAATAAACATTTGCTTTCTCCTTTCCAGATTTAAAGAAAAAACTTTTTTCAGTTTGTTTTTTGGTTTTTTTTTTTTTTTTTTTGGTCCTTGCTAGAGTTTCAGAGGTATTTTTAATTCTTATTTTGCTCGTTGGTTTGGGTTTGTTTTTTTTTTTCTTTTGAGGTGCTATATGGTTTCATGCATCAATTATTTGTATTGAGCTGAAGGTGGTGAGTATCAAATGGCAGAAGAGCTGGCATAAGTTTAACCTAAATACTGTGGAATTTACTTGAGTATGGAGGGCTGGTTAAGGATGCCAACCTGATCCCACAGGACACTGAACCTAGCCTTTCACCTATATATTTCTCCTTTTACAGTATTTCACCTTTCACAGTTTATTTCTCACTTGTACCCATGGAAAGAAATGATGATGAAGATCTCCTCTTACCCATCCCTGAGTCTTTCTTCGTGCCATCTGATATAATGTCCACGTGGTCACTGTCCACATCGTAACTGAAGAAGTCATTCAAGTAAGTCTTTGATCTCTGCCCACCAAACACATACAGGCAGCGATTTTTCTGGAATGAAGGTGGGGAAAAAGGAAAAAAAAAAAAAAGTCTTTACAAAATTCAAGAAGTTATGTTGGTCAACTGTGACCATTGATATTTATCATATAAATCACAGAATGGTTTGGCTTGGAAGGGACCTTAAATATCACACAGTTCCAACCCCTGCCATGGGCAGTGACACCTTCCACTACACCAGGGTGCTCCAAGCCCCATCCATCCTGGCTTTGGACACTTCCAGGGATGGGGCAGCAATTAATGCATCAAAGAAGAATAGAGATGTTTCCTCTAAGTTTAAAATCACTAACTACTGTCACCCTGCCTCATCCAGAACATTAAAACAACAATTCATCTTTCAAGTTTAATATTAAAGAATTAACAGTCCCCATGTCTAAAACCCATCAGATCATAACTTCACTGTTAAAAACAGGACAGGAACAAGAGACAGGCTGTAGGAGAAACCCTCCAGGTACTAGCACATTACTAAGCTCAGAACAGGCAAATGGCAAGCAGAAAGCCAAGAATAACAGGTTTATTACTTCTTTCAAGTTTGCCAAGTGGAAAGTCTGTAAGAGGCAGATTATTATTCTTTCAAATGGTTGAGAAAACAGAAAAGGACTTTAACTTCCACGACCTGTGCTTACAGAAACCAGTATTCTTACATTTCTCACAGACACACAGCGGAAAGATCCTCAGGTGCCTGCGCAGAGTTTTGTGTGGCAATATGTTTTTCACCAGATTTTAAAGAGCTGTTCAAAAGCAAAATAAAATTGAAGGCTCTGAAAGCCCAGTATTCACTCTATATATTCTGATCCTTCATTGGAAAGGGAAAGAGAAACAAACTCAGTAATTTCTTCAAATTGGGGGGTTTTGAATTGGTGGTATCAGTAAATACTTGAATGTCACAACATCAATTTTAATTCTCTTCTCTTGAATTCTCCTCTTTAATTCTCTTCTCTTAGATAAACATGTGGTTGTTGATGAACACAGCCGGAAAGGTAATGGAAGGTGGGATTTGATGCCTAATACTAAATAAAATG
This sequence comes from Cephalopterus ornatus, assembly GCA_013396775.1. NCBI lineage: Eukaryota > Metazoa > Chordata > Aves > Passeriformes > Cotingidae > Cephalopterus > Cephalopterus ornatus. The sequence continues at coordinate 152,871 of VZRE01011564.1, forward strand.
CTATACACACCCCACCCCATCACCTCCTCGGCTTTTCCATCAGGCTCTGGATGCAGTGCCCACTGTTCCATCTGTGCCCAGCTGTCAACAGCTGCTCAGGACAACAAATTGAAGCTGAGTGCTCAGCACCACGGGCTGTGAGGCCTCTACAACTCAAGGCACACCTCCTAAGTCCCACTCCAGTAAGAGTATCTATTAGACCGGAAGCTTCTAAATTGCTTTACCAACTTAAAAAGAACAATGCTTTAGGTCAAACTGAACCATAGCCTTCAGGTCTATTTACTGCTGTTCCACTAAAATCAACTCATTAAAACTCCCCTTGTTTTTTACTTGAAATTTTATTCAGATGAACTCATGAAAGCTCCAAGACTCAAATTAGTACCTCCTGCACTTACCAAAGCAGCACCAGAATGTCCACAAACACAGAACTGAGTGAGACAACACACCCCTCAGGAGATTAAAGAGCTTCGAATTTGCAAGAAAAAATCAAAACCAGACGTTCTCCTTAAAAGTCAGGCATCATCAATCAAAGCAGGGCGTGGATACTTACAGAATGGAACAACATACAGTGTCCTATCCGGGACTGGATATCCTCGGGTCCAGCATTGCAGGAATCCTCTCGCAGAAGTTTCCACGTCTGACACTGGCAGTCGAAAGCAAACAACCCACTGAACTGGGGCTCACTGGCCCTGCTGTCATCCACACTGCCATTGCAGGTCAGGATTCGGCCTCCAAAGGTGTAGATCATGTGTTTTTCAGAATCCATACACATCTGCAAGGACCAGAGAAGCAGTTTTAAGCCAGCACATTGAAATTTAGACACTGAGATTCAAGATTAAACATCCCTTTCTCCTTGGAAGCCATGCCTAAGTTAGTGCTCTGCACATCTCCTGAGCCTCCAACAAACAGGGAAGAACACACATCTGCATGGTTGTCACGTATTAATCTCATAAAATTAATTCAAAATGTGGGTAATTTCTATGTGCTGTTTAATAAGGAAAAAAAATAAGTGTACCCTTCGCCACCTAAAATAAAACTTATCTCTAGCTGCCAATTTCAGGGAAAAATATTTTAGAGTCTTTCACGAGGATCCACGGCCAGAGAGTTAACAGAATATCACCTTCGGCAATGGCTGTGCCAGGGAAAAATTCAAAAAATCCCTGCTAATTCACTGCTCACCAGTCGGTCAATGCAAAAAATCAGCCTGAGATTTGTTACTCTGATTCCACCCCCAGCACACTTTCACTGTTACCCCCATTACCTGAACACAACGGGGCATAAACCCAGCCAAGGATTCCTGACAGGACTGCAGCAGAAATATGTTTAACCCCCAAGCCTGACTTGACTTTATGGCACACAAGAAAAGCACTGTGGCACAAAGCAAACCAAACTCCCTGACTCCAGGTGATGTTTTTCAGACAGAGCGTTACAAAACGCCAGAGGGGGGGCTGGGGGAAAGCAAACAGACCAGATTACAGTAAGATAGAGATGCTACTCAGCAAAGCCTACACAAAACACCTCTAGTGCAGCACATTTTTGAAGGTTAAATAAAAACTGCTATCACAGTAGGTGCTGAGGGAGAGGAGAGGAAGAGCTGCAGATTCAGATTGATAAAGAATTTAGCGAGGACATAGGAGGAGGCAAGGGGAAAAAAGGAACCATTTCAGGAGACAAACAAGGTACCCAGAGTGGCCTTGCCAGCTGACAGTTTCCTTGTGCCTCTTCCCCAACACCTGGAGACTGGTACTCGTTATTAATAGAACAGAAAGACTGATTGGCTTTTGTTCTGCAGACATGGCGTATCTTTAATTTTCGGCGTCAGCAGAAAGGCACATTGTGCTGGCAAACAACAGCTTTGGTTACAAAACAGCCAGCACCAATAAAACACATCTTGGGCTGCCTTAAAAATGAGTCCTGATGTGCTGTTCCTTAGCAATGCTTGATAATAAAATCAATTGAGAACAAAGTTGCTTTTTCAAGTAGACAAAAGCCAGTGAATGCACAACATAAGGAGTTGTCAGTCTGAACGCGTGGACAGGTGTGGCTTTTTAAGGGATTAGCAGCCACTCCTCTAAGGTGTTTCAGTCGTGCCAAAGCAAGCACATAACTTAATTTGAAGGAATAACTACATCTGAAGGAATCCTGCTCTTGTGCTGGCCTCATTCCAGCAGCCTGCCTGGAGTATTATTCCAAAGGTACCAAATGCACAGCTTTCCAAGTTGCTTCCCCAACACCCTCGAGAAGGCAGATCTGCAAACCCAGCTCAAGGAGGCTGATTAAAACCAGATGAACCGTGCTTTGAGCTTTAATAAAACGTGTCTTAATAAAATGGATTTGTTTGCAAAGGTTTTTATGATTCTTCTGACTCAGTTTGATGAGAATACCAGCACTAAACAGCAACGCTGTTAGAATTTAACTGAGGGCAGATCACACTCTCCTCTCCCCTTCTCTGTTACCTGGTACAACACTTCTAAACCACAGATCAAAACTGACTCTCCAGCACCCAGAACTTGCAGGAGGAGTGTGAGTGTGGCTGACCTGATGATCAAACACCAGCTTGGGGCCTCCATCAGCTGCAGTGTCCTCACTCAGTAACATCCAAGTGTTGGTGTCAATGTCGTAGCGATAGAAGTCACTTTTCAGGGACTTGCTGTTCCTCACGGAGGAATCCAGGTAACGGCCCAGCGTGTAGATCTGCCTTCGCTGGATGTCAATGCACATCTTGTGACAAGATCTGGCACTGGGACCACTCTTAAGAGAGAGAAAGAGCACAAAAACAAGACAATCATGGATTTAATATTGCTCCAGGCAGGTCATTATGGGCAAATAAGTATTATCAGCAACCAGAACTCAGGAAAATCTGCTTGTAATCAAAGACAGGATTAATAGATAAGTAACTATAAGAAGACACCCCATTACTTGTCATTTAGAAAGACATCAGCAAAAACCTTTATGCACTTGTCACAACAAACTTAAGACTTGGACCTTTTTTGTCAGATTCCTTAGAAAAGTTTCCTCCAGAAGTGATTCTCAGAGGCCTGTGAAAGCTACTTGATCTTTTAAAATAACAGAAGTTGATGCACATGAGAGACAAATTAAGATGTCACAGCCTATAAATAACCACAGAGGAAGAAGATTAAGAAGTGCTCTATTACAAGAGCCTCTGTTTTATTAATAGGCTGTTTTCTAACAGATCATAAGCAGACACTCCCACAAGCAATCACATCCCATAATGGGGCTGGGAAGGTAACAAAAGCACTCCCTGTCCTTCACAAATAGATACGGCCCTTCCAGCCTCCAACCAAAAGAAAGTTTCCCACGGTAAGCAAAGCTGCCCTGAGTCATGGTCTTCAAGAGAAACTCAGAGAGTGCCCCTGACAAATTATTAGGGGCTAATCCACCCAGGAGTGCTCAAGTTAAATCAAGGAGTGATTTATTCAATGACATTATCATGATGATACACAATACTGGGCAGTGACCTTTCTGCTCCCATATCTAATTTTAAGGGCCTTCACGCACTGATCTTGAAGCACAAGGAGTGATATTCTGCTACTCCAAGATACTAGAAATCAAAAATATCAGACAAAAGGAAAACACGGCATCGTGAGTACAGATCAGTTCCATAGTTTATTCAGGCTTAGTTTGTATAATTTTGGCACTTCACAAATGGGGATGCCAGAACAAGGCTGGCTGACCTGAGAGTCTGGAAACCAACATGAACAGGGGATTATTTGAAGTGTCAAAGAAAGGTAAGATGTGGCTCTAAGAGAGCTGGAGAGGTACTCTGGACAAGGGATGGAGTGACAGGACACAGGGAATGGCTTCAAACTGATGCAAGGCAGGGTTAAATTGGATATTAGGGAGAAATTCTTCCCTGGGAGGGTGGTGAGGCCCTGGCAGAGGTTGCCCAGAGAAGCTGTGGCTTTCCCATCCCTGGAAGTGTTCAAGGCCAGGGTGGACAGGGCTTGGAACAACCTGGGATAGTGGGAGGTGTCACTGCCCATGGCAGGGGGGATGAAACTGGATCATCTTTAAGGTCCCTTCAAACCCAAACCATTCTATTGTCCTATAAAAAATAATCAACTAAAACCTAAAGATTATACAAGTAGGCAAAGATGTAGCAATTCATCATTTATTAGGAGACTTGAAGCCACACCAAATAATCAGCACAGTATTTGCTCCGCGTGCTCCCAAGTACTGACTTACGAAAAAAATGTATCTTCATAATTGCACCATTTCACTACAAAAATTCTACTGAAATTTAAAGTATGCCGATGGAACGTGCATCATGAAATTGGATAAAACATGAAAGGAAGCATTACATCTCTGTAGTCAAAAGCCTTTACTATTCATGTTAGAGAATTCAATTTCTCAATTAAACAATGGTTCCAGGAAACTGTTTACAGTAGCTCCAAAGAAAAAGTAAAGAGGTGAACTGAATTGTTTGTATTTTGTAAATATGAAGCATTATGTCAGCAACGATTACAGCTTTGAGGATTAATTACTTCATGGTAATTAAGATAATTTTCTTCTCTGAAAAGAAAAAAAACATAACCAAAAAGTACTGATAGCAGTGAATTATTACCATAAAATCCTGAAATGCAGCAAAAGCTCATTCATTGCCTTTGGTCATGCAGAAGATGACAGGGAAGGCAACAACATAATTTGTTTTGTTCCTAGAAAATACAAAATAGTACCTTCCAGAGGTAGGTTCCTAACACACGGGGGAGTTTCTCTGCATGAGAAGAACCGATCTGTGTATTCACCAAGGCTGCCCCTGGCTCACAAACAGGTCACCCCAGGATGCAAAGTCCGCCTTAAGCCCTGCAGCTGGTGCACTGGAGGATATGGCACCAGTCCTCTGCCAGCCAGCACATATTTGCCTTGGCACAGCTGCCCTGTAGGTGAAATGTGAAGACCCACCTGTGCTTTCTGACCCTCTGTCGGGTTACTGCAGTTTTTGAACTGAGTCTGATGATTTAAGTATCTTCCCCCACTCCCTCAACCTCTATGTGGACTAAAGTGAATTCTCCCAAATTGGCTCAAATAATGTTCTTTGGCCCTTTCAAAAATAAAACTCCAATTCAGCCATTTCAGACCTGCCTTGCCAAGAAAAGCTGCATCATCAACCGAAATCTGAGTACAGACATGAGGCTGAGACACTTCACACAGACAATACTCATTTCAAGCCATTGGCAACAACAGCACAGTTGCTACACCAAGTATACAAACACAAAAATTTCCTAAGACTACTCTAAAATGAGAAAAGAATCAAGGATAAATATCTACTTTCTTGAATTATACCCAGGTCACATCTCACACCCTAATAGCTGCCTTTTTAAAGAGTTGTTAAGGTTTTAAGATTGATCATTTCATCAAACTTCATCACCTCGAGTTGACTCAAGAACAGAGCCTGCCATACTGTGAACTACCTCTTGTAATAAAGAAAACTTCATCCAATTCGAAATCTGTTCTCAAAGCAAACTGCAGTTCTGCCTGCACATCACTCACATGGATCACATGGAACCTGTCAAAAGTTTCCTACTCAGCCTACAGGTTTGCCAGTATGAGTAAATAAGTCCATCAGCAGTGGTACATGTTGGTTTGATATTTGAGGCACAAGAGGGGAAAGGCCAAATCTGTGTTCACTTGAGAGCTACTCGACCATGGAAGTCCTTGTAGTACGAACATACTTCAAAGGGTACACAAAGTCCATTTACAGAGACACTGCAAATGGCTAAAAACACTTCAGGGCACATGTGGTTGAGTGAACCAAGTGCCTGTGGGTGGCTCTGAATGTTCATCCGAAGGCGTCTAACTCTATGTGGTAACAAGAGCAGCCTGTCTGGACAAAGAACACACTGGCACAACTTGTCATGGACAGAGTGTCCCACCAAATCCACAAGTGTTCAAATAACTTGACCCTTTAAAATGCAACAAGTGAGAAGAATGGACCATGACAGAGATGGCTCTCTCTAACCTACAGCTGATGAGATCAGTACTGAGAGAGCAGGAGAACCGCCTTTTGTCCCCCTTGTCAGGATGGTGCCTGGTGACAATCCATGAGTAAATGTCCCAAGATGAGTGGATCTTACTAGAGATCTCTAACACCCTTCTTCAAATTCAGGCCTTATCACCCAAAATAAAATGCAGACACACAAAAAAGTACCTACTGTAGTTGCTACTCCTCGAAACATACTCATTTCCAAACATGTTTGCAGCTAATACAGACATTTTTACCTGCATGCTTCTAACCACAAGAGAACATTAAACACACCCAAGTCTTCTCAAGCAGAGCAGAAGGCAAATCAGTTTTGACCAGTTGCCATTTATCTGCTTCTGTGGTTATCAGAACACATAAACCAGTGCAAGGCTCCTCATCCCAGAAGTGTTCAAGGCCAGGTTGGATGGGGCTCAGAGCAACCTGGAAGGTGTCCCTGCCCATGGCAGGGGCTTGGAACAAGATAATCTTTAAGGTCCCTTCCAACCCAAACCATTCAATGATTCTATGATTAAGCACTTTTCTTTAGATCTGGTTTCTTAAACTGTGTTCAAAGTTGTTCACACATGGAACCCACACTTTTGCAGATGAAGCTTTGTGACCTGACTGAGATAGCAGAGCTGTTACTTCCCAGAGCTCATCTTCGATGAAACAGACTCCAGTAAAGCCACATCCAGCAACAGCACCCAAAGGACCTGAACAAACACCGGCTTGGGGGACTCCTTCCAATTCTCATCAGGAAGCTCCTGGCACACACACACACGCTGCAGAAACCACACGTGAAAGAGGCTTGTGACTAGGCTAAGTTCTTATTCAGATGGCAAAAAATGTGTTAGGCTGCCTTGGCCAGTGCCTCCGCTGCTGCCAAGGCTGTGATGGCAGCAGGAAAGCATTAGCATATCACATTTCTGACCTACAGGACACCAAACAATACCAAAAACTACTGAGCGCAGGCACTGCTGGGTTTCTGGGGAACTCAGTAAGTGCCCACACGGAGCCAGGACTAACCTGAACAAAGTGGCTCTGTGCCACCCAGCTCCACCATACAATCAGCACAGCACAATAACAGCTAAAACAGATTAAACAGCAAGTGCCATGGCCCCCTCCTTTGGAAGTGCCACAAAATCCTAAGCTTTATGCCCTGCTCTGAGGCTCTTCCTCAAACAGGTTGGTCCTGACACAACTCCTCCGGTCTCTAAAACACAGATAAACGCCCTGATGAGGGTGGGATGGTGAGGAAAGGAAGAGAGTCTGTATAGCCAGGAGTACTTAAGACAGGCTTTCAATCCTTTAAGCACCCAGGGCCAAATAGGATTTTTGGGTTTCGTCAGTGCTACACGAAATTCAATTGTGCAACGCCAAGTGAATACACAGTATACTTTATGAAAAGCCTTCTCAACATGCTAAGCCACTTTATAAAATCTAATTAGAGCTTTCTTCATTTAACTTGCAAATGCTGAAAGCAATTATCCCACTTAAGGACTAACTTACAAAACGTTTTCAAAAAGCAACACAACGGCAGCGAGAGACAACACTGCCTCCTTAGAATAATTGATTTGTTCCTATGCAGGAGAGAAAGGATCGGGACTCAGCTCCTTAGGGCAGGGTCTGCTCAAATCACTCTTTAGGCCAGAATCAGCAGGCATCATCTTAGCAACAGCATCCTGGCATGCTCTGCTAAGGCACAAACATGATAGCTTTTATTTTTTTGGTTTGTTTTTAAATAAATGTCCTATGCACCTCCTCTAATGTGAGCATGACCGCAGGAAGCCAATTCCTCTCCCCATCCCACCCTCCCAAACAAATACTGGGGGAGCTTGGCTTCTCTTGGTTATCATAACCTTTTGCAAATAAAGGGTTTTCAGTTGCAAGAAAATCTGTTTTATTCAGACCAATCCAGATGAAAAACCTCAGGAGCAAGCCTGGACCACATTCAAGAGTCAGGGAAATAAAAACAAAGAACAGCTGACTAATTCTCCGTTCTTGGTCCTGTAAAAGACTGAGTGGAATGTGAACACTGCCTCCAGTATAAAGTTCAAAAATAAGCGTCATGAGGTAAATGCTCTTGTCCTAAAGCAAACTAGGACGAGGACATAAAAAGACACAAACAACCTACTTTGTTTCCAGTCCTGAGAGCAGCCTGTCATGCAACAAATAGTCCCTCCTGCCTATACACAACTGCAGAGATTAATTGCTCTCATTTCCTAGTTTCAGAGTATAATTTATTTCCTCCTCCACCCCCCACCAAAAAAGAAAAAAAAAAAGAAAAAGAAAAAAAAAGTTCCCCATCATCTTGAAAATGAAAGGAAATGCATATTATTCTTGGTATTTCATTCAAGTCCTTTTGCTTTAAGATTAGAGCTTGTCAGTGCTTTATCAATGCCACTCTTCGGCCAATGCTCTCCCAAAATGTTTAAACTAAGCTGTAGCAAAGACTGGCTTTGCTCTAGATGGACACTTAATTCAGCAAGGGAAACAACTGCAGCCATAAACAACATAAAACACTTTCATCCCATAGAAGTTGCTCACAAAAGGCATTTTAAGTTTCTCATAACCTAAGAGTGCTAGAAACATAACGGAATCATTTTATCTACCGGGTTTTCTATGGTAGCACAGATGATTTGTATGGCCCATCAGCCCACACCATGAAGCAGAAGGAGCAGAGGCTGATATATTGTTCCTATCACCCACAAAAATCACCCACCACGTGCCAGGAGCACCAAGTCAGGAGAGGGAGGAGGGTCCTGCACGTTCAGTCACACAAAAGGAACGTCACAACCACGCTCATGTCCAGGGCAGCCCAGCACTGACACATGGCAGGGCTGAGACCCATCTCTAGAGGGTTCCTTCAGCAGGCAAGACCCTCCCACAAATAACAGATGCCAGCTTCCTGCTCTGCATGATGGCAGGAATCAGTGTCACCTGTGTCATTTGATGTTCAAGACCTACACTAGAAATCTCCAGCATTAAAAACCTTTGGATGTCACATGGGGTAGATGCAGCAAAGGGTTGAACTGGGACCTCCAATGTTTCCAGGAGCATAAGATGGAAGTTTAGCTCCAAAAAATATATTCTGGATGCTGAGTGTACACTCTGTTCATGCAGTTATTCTGCAAATAATCCCTGGAGGTGTTTGATACCAGGCTGGATGGGGCTTGGAGCAACCTGGGATAGTGGGAGGTGTCCCTGCCCATGGCAGGGGGGGTGGAACGAGATGAACTTTAAGGCCTTTTCCAACCCACACCATTCTAGGATTCTATGAACTTGCATGTTCTGAAGGAACATTATTTATAGCTGGTACAGCAGCCTTAAAAGTAAGCTGGAATATCTGTTATCTTTATAAATTGTGGCAAGAATATCACAGAATCCTAGAATGGTTTGGGTTGGAAGGGACCTTAAAGATCATCTCATTCCTACCCCATGCCATGGGCAGGGACACCTTCCACTATATCCCAGGTTGCTCCACGCCCCGTCCAACCCAGCCTTGAACACTTCCAGGGATGGGGCAGCCACGGCTTCTCTGGGCAACCTGTCACATATAAACTAAATATGTCCTGCCAATAAATATTTAGGGAAGTCTATTAATATATCAGAAACCGGCTAAGAATCACAACACTTAAAACTCCCCAGGCCCAGCACTGGAAAGCTGTGGATTTACACAATTTCTCACACGAGAGAGTTAAGTGTCTGCATGCAAATATTAGGTTTGGATATTAAAAAAAGTTATAATTAACCATTAATTAAGTCTATCCACATCGAAGACAGGGAAGGCACCCTCGGTCAGGCAGTTGACACAGTATTTGAGCTATGGCTAATCTGCTTACGGGTGCCCTCCTACAGCGATGCCACGGGATAGATTTACCAGCAAAGTCCTTTCTGGGCATCTGACTCAGACATGATGGAGCAGATTAAAGTCAGAGGCAGCTTTTAGCACGCAGTTTTGCGTGCACATCTTTGTAAGGTGGGAAAACAAAAAAATTTAAACAGGATGAAACTTCACACACCTCCCCCCCTTTCTCCCTAAAAGCACACACACATTTGGGATAGTCCTAATTTCTCACTGTTGGTACTTGGTGGCCTTGAGCTGAGCCTTCCACAGAGACCTTCCCTGCTTAAATTAGAATTAAAAAAATAAATGGCCTGATGTTCTATTTTTGAAAGACGGTTCAATGAGCTTATAAGTCAAATGATCAGGCTCAGAGATCATACGACACGATCCTTATGACAGCGGTGGATTTGATGACCCATGAGGGGCCCTTCCCTTCCAGTCCTACGTAAGTATTTACTCCAAGTGTTTGCTCCATCCCTCAGGGATCAGCACAGGTTTATCACGGCCCAGGCTCAGTGCAGCACATGAACATTGCTATGAAAACGGAGAGATGCTTAATGTTCTATTCCCATGAAATTGTTATTTTTTAGCCTCCCTGCCAGCCTGCCTGCAGGAATAAACTCATTTCAGAGTATTTTCATAAAGGAATGAATTAGCACATGATCTTTTGGCTGCTGATGAGCCCTGATCAAGGCACCTCTAAAGACAAAGTGTGTCCTTAGAACTGAACTTTCCACAGCACCAACATTCTCCTTTGACAGCTGTGCTGCACAAGTTCATCTACACTGCAAAAACAACTTTGGCAGGTGATGCCAGTGCAGGGAGCCACATTCCTGGGCCTTCTGAGCCCTCTGCTCTCACACTAAGGTATCATCAAAGCCTTCCAGCAAAGCATAACACCATGGATCTCATATTGCAGCAAACCAAGACATGTTACAGGCAAGTGGAATAGTGGAAAGGGAAAAAAACTCCCAGAGCTTCAAGTAAGCAAAGAGTGCGAAATAATTCGTGGTCCTTCAGTACGTAAAAGGGAGGTTATAAAAAAGATGGAGGGAGACTTTTTACACAGGGAGACAGTGATAGGACAAGGGGGAATGGTTTTAAAACAGAAGGGGAAACAATTAGAATAGATGTTAGGAGGAAATTCTCTCTTCAGAGGGTGGTGAGGCCCTGGCACAGGTTGCCCAGAGAAGCTGTGGCTGCCCCATGCCTGGAAGTGTCCAAGGCCAAGTTGAATGGGGCTTGAAGCAACCCGGGCTAGTGGAAGGTGTGCCTGTCCTATGACAAGGGGTGGAGCGGGATGATCTTTAAGGTTCCTCCCATCCAAGCCATTCTGTGACTCTTTAATGAATGTGAAGAAGGCTACAGGACTGTGTACGAAGGCCTTGTCTAGGCTTTAGTTTACAGTCAGAAGTCAGTCATCCAGTCTAAGTGATTCAGCTCACAAATGCAAACAAGAAAGGTCCTGACACAACACCATAGCACCTTGCAGCAGCAGGACATAAATTCTGCGCTATATCTAACAAAAGGGACAGTTTACCTGCAAACCAAGCACTGTTCACGCAGATGAAATGTGGAAAAAAATTATAACTTCTTAAATTTTATCAAGTAAATGATCAGTTTGCTCCACATCAACTGCTCAGCTTTGCTTTCAGCAACACTGCTGAAATTTAAGAGATGACCCACCAGAGAACCAGAGCTTTCACCAGCTCAGAGATGGGCCCTCAGGACAATGTCCCTCGTGTGCCCAATTTAACTAACCCCATTAACAATTGTAGGATGTTGAATGAGGTCATTCTTGCATGCACCACAAGTTCACGCTGTCCTCTCATTACCAGTAACAATGGCCAGCAAAGGTCCAGCCAAGAGATTTTTCCACAGATGCTGAGCCTCAGTCCCACTTGCAGACCAGCAGGCTGAAAAAAATTGAAACTAGTCCTTTACAAACTGTTTAGCCACAAAGATCAGGGTGCAGCAAGGCTACAATTTTAGAACTTGTCTGGGTTTCTTTTTTAATTAATTGTCCTTGAAAAGCTGGCGATAGACGAACATTAAAGTCTAAGTCTAAATCCTTTGAGTGCCACAGGCTCTCAGAAGTTTGTGAGGAAGTGAAGACAAAGAGTAGTTTGCTCACAAAGGTGTTAGAAAGTCATAAACATGGCTGTTAAATTTCCTAGAGCCCAACAGTTGCTGAATACCATATCAATATGTACCAGTAACAACTCCATCACATGCAAGCCTTGGAAAATTCATGGATTAAGTCCTATTAAACACACTAAGCTTTTTCAGGTAGGTCTGAGAACTCAACACATCAATGCACCATCCATTCTGCCAGTCTCCACACAGTCCAGAAAGCTCAAATCCCTAATTAACTCCAAAACCCAGTGGCTGAAATGCTTCAGTAGCAAGGTCCACAAAAACTTACTATATTTTCAAGCACGTAATTATGCAGACAATTTAGCTAAGGATTTGTCTATGCTACTACTTGAGACTGCTTCCCCTGTGTTACCATCTTGGGATAACTGATATTTCTTTAGGGATTTCAGTATTTGTACAGCTTGAGGAGTGTTAATGTAACAAAAGTCTCTCTAAGTGTAGCTGAAATAAGAGACTATTCCCAAGACGAAGTCTACTGGTGTGTGAAGCCACTTTCACTTTGCTGGCAAGACAATAAGCTTTCCTCCCACCTTCTACCTCCACACACTCTCCTGTTTCTTTAAAATCCTTTTTCTTTATCCCTTCAGTGTGAAATGCTGAGGTCCAGGGATTCCAGCTGGCTCACCTTACAGGTGCATATTTCTGTGTCTTTAAAAGCCAAAAGGATTTAAATCAGAATCCCTTGTACCTCTTCACTAAATCTTCACCTGAAAATTCTGTAATACTTCTAAACATTTGACTAATGTCATCTTCCCTGAGATGGATCCACAGCCGCCCGAGCATGACTGTACACTGCCTCATCTACAATTTACAGGGAACTGCAATATGCATTAGGGTGATGCAATCATGTCCTAATAAAGTCACATAAGTAAAATAAAGTTCCATTCCAGACCAGGGATCAGAGCATTAAACTCCTCATAAGCTGCAGCTGAAGTGGTGATTTTTATCAGGACATAAAAGCCACAAATCAGCTCTGCCTGACGCTTCACTTCAAGGACTAAAAGTAGTTTTACTTTGCAGCTGAAGGCTTTATAATGACTTGGAAATTCAGATGTAATCTGGAGACTGGCACACACGAGTTCTGGGACTGCCAGAGTTGTGCAGCCTCCAGAAACACCAGGCATAATCCATTTATTTAATACTCCCTTCTCCATGAGAGTGACTTCAACATCAGCATGTGGAGGAAAGGGACCTCCACTCATTCAAACACCTGGTGTGAGGAATAAATGGAATTTGGCTGGTTTTCTGGGCTTTTTTTCATGCTGGAAAGAAGAACTACAGGCACCTAAGTGAGGGAACTGAATGACTTAAGACCTGGAGCTGTTTTCAAATATGGATGATCTTTTCTCTAAAAAAATGTCAAAGTTAAAAAAAATAGACAAATAAACCAGAGTTAAGAGGACAGAACTCCTCAGGCACATGAGGTAGCATAAGCACATTAGTTTACTTTTAAAAGCTGAAAACCTTTCCAGAAAGTTTGTTCTAAAATAAATAAATAAAAACCTGAGGTGCTGCTTCCTCAACTGGGTGTTTTTGCTTTAGGCTGCCTAAGTGGAAATCACTGGAGACATCAGTCAGGCATATCTGAAAGTCTCTCTCTAACATTCTGCTGAAAGAACACTGGCTTAGAACATTTTAAAACCATTATGCTACTAATCAGGGAGGAAAATAAGCCATTAGCCTGCGATATTTAGGATCAGCCTGGGATACTTTTCACTTGGTTCACTTCAGCATCTGCCGTCTTTGTCCCTACTTTTGTAGGCATTTGCACTATTTAGGAAGTTGGCTCCGAGGGATGTCTGCAGTATCCAAGTTTCTTTCAGGGACAGCTGCTTTCTCCCTATGTGCTTTTGTGGCACCAGGCATCTCGTTCAGCTGAGCATCTGTACAACTGGAACTGCTCAGCAGTAGGACATGGCACACTCAGTGTATTAGATCTCGAGTCAGTAAACATCACAATATTTGAAGCAGAAAACCCTCAAGTTACTTTCAAGTGTCTTCCAAACTGTATCACCATCTGTGGGAAGAAGTCAATATTTGAGACTAGTTCAATTCCTATACTTTAAACAGCACAGGGTAAAAGCCTGACATAGATAAGCTCGTGTATTGCTGCATCACACCCAAAAGATCGGTCACAAACTCTTATAAAAATGCTTCTGTGGTAATATGACACTGAAAGCTTCGGGTAAATTCATCCATGTCAACAAATGTAAAGAAATACATGCAGAGACTGGAGAAAATTTAACTGGAAATACAATAGCAGCTGAATTTCCCCCTGGCTCTCACCATTAGATCTTTCTACACTTGTCAGCTTTTACTTGCAGCATCCTGGAAAAGCACTTGGTGTTCACTGCAAACTGTCACCTCACAATACACCCATTTGCTACATCATTTTGAACCTACTGAACAGGAGGCACTTGTTGACCTACACTTTCCTTCACTGTGAGGGAAGATTTATCCTCTCAAGCAGTTAAACCATTACAAGACCTTCACTTCTACCTTTGGCAAGAAAACACTTAAAAGTTTTTGAGAGAAAAACACAGTGTCACCTGAATTTAACCCATTGACACAATTTCCATGTCCTTCACAGAGCTGATCTGTGAGCAGGATTTTCCTCTCTGAAGAAGCCAGAATGAGGATGAGTCAATGTACTGTATTTACAAATACAGCACCACAGAAGGCACCAGTTGATGCATTGACACTGTTTTAAGGGAGATTCCCCATCTCTTGTCTCTAGGAAGTCCTAAAACAAGGTACAAGAATGGCAGCGCCACTGCTCGACAAGCATGTCAACATCATTCTTGCTTTAGTCTCATTTATCTCATCTCCAGAGGCATCAACACCCCTCAGCATTTTGATCCTATTTCAAAATCCACACAACTATCAATTTACACCAAAGGAAGATTGTCCTACACTTAAAACTCTCATTCTGTGCTGAATTTCACTAAATTACCCTTCAAAAGAGAAAGTTGCTGCTTGGAAACCAGAAATGTTAGACATCAAAACACGCACATTAAGTTTCTCTCTTAACTGACACTGGCCTAGAATCAAAATGCCCAAGGAATGACAAGGTTTGTTTTTTCAAAAGTATTTATTCCCTAGCCCTGAAAAGGTCTGCTGATATACAACCTCTAATAAACCTCAGAGATAACAGCATTTGTCACAACGTTCCCCCTGGTTCGGCGTAAAAACCTTTAGAGACTCAAACTAAACATGTTTTAGCTGTGCCTTGTGCCAACTGATTCAGAACTGTCACAGACCCCACAGAGGAGACAGAAGTTGAGGGTAAGTTGAGAGGTCCTGAGGTGTTCCATGGAGCATCTCCCTGGAAGGATGTCGGCTTGAGGAAGGTCTGGAGCACGAGTCTGATGAGGAGTGGCTGAGGGAGCTGGGGTCCTCAGCATGCAGAAAAGGAAGCTCAGGGGGAATCTTCTTGCTCTCTGCAGCTCCCTGACAGGAGCGGAGAGCTCTGCTCCCAGGGAGCAAGGGACAGGACAAGAGCAAACAGCCTCAAGTTGTGCCAGAAGAGGTTTAGATTGGATATAAGGGAAAAATTCTTCAGTGAAAGGGTTGTCAAGCACTGGCACAGCTGCCCAGGGCAGGGGTGGAGTCCCCATTCCTGGAGGGATTTCAAAGCCGTGTGAATGCGGCACCTGGGGCCATGGGTTAGTGGTGGCCTCGGCAGTGCTGGGTTGACAGTTGGAGGTGATGGTCTTAGAAGGCTTTTCCAACCTAAACTATTCAATGATTCTGTGAAAAAGAGTTATGGAAAATTAGCTTTGATGGTCTAACTGTTAAAAAAAACAAATGCAACATCATGTGACAAAGAAAGACCTCACTGGCAAATTTTGAGAAGCAGCAGCAAAAGTGTTTGCTGAAGTCACACAACCTTGTCACGATGCATTGCAACAAAAGCTCCAGTACCTTTATCCCAAAAGCACTACTGTGCATTATCCTCACAATAACACTGGATAAGATGCAATTTTTACTATATTCTGTTCTTGCCCAAGCTTAATTATTGAATCCCTAATTTAACCACTGTCACTGATTAATTAGAACAACAGAGCCAGAAGCAGAACCAGCACAATAAAACAAAACAGCAATATTAAGCTCTACTGAAATCTACTCTGAATATTTTTTTAAAATTCCATGTCAACAGACATTTCTTTTTTGCAAACTGTTTGTGAACAGTTGATGTCCCTAATAGAGAAATATCTGGAGGTTTTGTTTTTGAATTTTCTTCTCAACATTTGAGATTGACCTTTTCATTTCTAAATCAGGTTTTATCCAGATCTTTTGGGAAAAAAAACCCCAAAACACAAAAACAAACAAAACCCAAACACACCCAAAAAACAACAAAGCAACCCCCACTGCTGGCTTCCAAGTACAGCAACACTGTATCTCAGTAAGTCACCAAACCCCTGGACTGTGGCTCAGTAGTTCTCCTCCTGAACAACACTGCAGATCATATCACAGAGTCATGGAATGGTTC
>VZRE01011564.1:169414-181081 GCA_013396775.1 Cephalopterus ornatus
CCACAGCTTCTCTGGGAAACCTGTGCCAGGGCCTCACCACCCTCACAGGGAAGAATTTCTTCCCAATGTCTCATCTAAATCTATTCTCTTTCACTTTAAAGTCATTCCCTCTTGTCCTGTCACTATGCCCTTGTCCAAACTCCCTCTCCAGCTCTTTTGGAGCCCTTTAGGCCCTGGAAGGGGCTCTCAGGTCTCCCTGGAGCCTTCCCTTCTCCAGGTGAACACCTCCAGCTCTCCCAGCCTGCCTCCAGAACAGAGGGGCTCCAGCTCTTGGAGCATCAACATGACGACCTCCTCTGGACTCATTCCAGCAGCTCCATATCCTTCTGATGTTCATCCCCCAGAGCTGGAGACAGCTCTGCAGGTGGGGTCTCACCACCAGGGCAGAGCAGAGGGGCAGAATCCCCTCCCTTGATGTAGCCCAGGGTATGATTGAGCTGTCTGGGCTGTGAGTGCACACAGCTGAGACATGTTGAGCTTCTCCTCCACCAACACCCTCCTCTTCAAGTCCTTCTTCTCAGGGTTGCTCTTAATCCGTTCTCTGCTCAGCCTCTATTTGCTCCTGGGATTGCCCCAGTCCACATGCAGGACCTTGCACTTGGCCTTGCTGAACTCCACAGGCCAACCTCTCAAGCTCATCACAAAGAGTCCTTACAGAATTCCCTTTCTAAAGCCACCACATTTCTTTACACTTTAAGTACATCCTCAATACCTTCAACAATCCTCCACTCTTTAAAAATTCCTCTATCTTCCTTCCTCTCACTCCTAGACCCTTCCCATCTTCCATTTGGATTTCCCGATCTTCCATTACACCCTGTAACTCTTTTTCCTCCAAAATCCCTTCAAAAAACCCTTTATAGCCTCTTCAGTGTATCAGCTCACAACTCTTCTACTGTGTCTCCTCCACAACCCTCCTTCTGTGTGTCCCTCCTTCCTCCCAACCCAGTGTTAGCCCTGCTAGAGTCAGGCACGAGGAACTTGAGGTGAAACCATCCCAGCCAGGCCTTCTAAGCTTTACACAAACTCAACTTGATGCAGCAGGATCCCAGTAGGAAACAAAATGAATTCCTTAAACACCAGACTGACCCACACTGGTTTGTGCAGGAAGAAAATACAGTAAAACCCCTTTTCAGGAAGGCCCTATTTCACTGCATCCTGAGCACAACAAATGTAATGTACTAAACAGTACAAAAATACAACCATTTTATCTTTACACATCTCTGTTTATGATAGAAACCAGAGTATCATGTTCAGTTTTGTTATTGCCCGTTTTGTAAAGGATGTTACAAAACAGAGATTTGAAGGCAACAGGAAGTGCCTTACTGTGAGATTTTATTTTTTTTTTCAGCACAGGCTCTTTGTCCTACTTGATTGCAACCTCTAAAAACCCTTGCTGGGGAAAAAATGACAATATTAAAGAGTTATTTAATCTCGTACGGAAGCTCACAAAATTAGCCGTGACAAGAAACTGGGAAAACACAAATGAGAAATGAGAAGTTCTTATACTTTTTTTTCCCAACAGTTGAAGAAATTAACTCATGAATTTGTCAAAAAGTGGTGGAATCTCAAACTTTTCACACCTTCACGAAGAGGCTGCAAGAATTTCCTGAAGTTATGCTCCGACAAAACAAGTAACGGACTCAAAACACAATAACCACACAAAACTTGGACATTTCACAGTGCACAGTAAAATGAATTGTAGAAGCCAAAGCTCTTGGACTTTTTTTTTTTTGTTACCTCCTATAACCCAAGCTACATTCATGTCAGTTTTCATACGTCAAACACTGAGCAAAACAGGCCAAAGAAAATGGCCCAAATGAATTCCACGAAAGCTCTTAGGGTTGTGTAGCCTTTGGCAGTTACCCCCGTTCTCTAGAATTCCATCTGCCAGTTGTCCCTTTTCTACTCATTTTTGACAGAAGCTAAAAAAATAAACGATTTGTTTCTGAAGCTCAACACCAGCATTGGGTCTGAGAGGTTTGTTACCAAGTTCTTCTCGGAACCTTCTAGTGGGGGGTGTCGCTGCCCACGGCAGGAGGGTTGGAACTGGATGATCTTTAAGGTCCCTTCCAACCCAAACCATCCTGTGATTCTGTGCTAAGTCTTGGTTGTTCAGCCATAGAAAATTACTTAACTCATGTTCCACTTGCTGAGCTGATTTTTGGCCGATCCTTCTGCTTTTGAGGAACAAATCTTTCCCCCTCCGGGAATCTTAACACTTCAAAGCCACAGCCAGCTCACGTTTTCCCCATGTAAGCATTTCAAAAGTCTTCAGAACTTGAAGGTCTGAACTCTGTGGCTCTTGCTGCAGCTGCACTTCAACACAAGCGCTTCAGAAGGGGCACTTTCCTGGGCAACAATTCATGTGTTTTTAAGAATATGGATGTTTGCAGAACTTACCTCTTTCTCAGTATCCCTGGATATGCAGGTCCACTGGTTTTCCTTCACACTGTATGCCCAGAAGTCAGCTAGATCCTGAGTTCCATCCCAGCCACCAAACAAATAAACAGTTTCTGTTAAAAAAAGGAAGATCGTGTTAATTTTATTTGAAGAAAACACCTTTAACAGGCCAAACACCTGCGACAAACAGACAAACTATCAGAAGAGTAATTTGAACCAATTTTTACTTAAAACACCACTCCTTTTTGAACAGAACCAACCACCAAGACAAAGAAATGTGGTTTGGTTTAGTAATGGAAGTTTTTAAGATTGATAGTCAGCCAGTTCTCAGAGTCATTTTCTATTTCTACATTTACATAAGAGGCAATCAAACCCACAGCCTTCTGATTAAAATTCCAGACAGACAAATGAACAATATTTAACATTTTGGATCCTGTGCACTTAGTCTATCAAGGACATCTCAGCTTGTACCCTGTCTGGTGCAAGATTTATACATCAGCAAGACTTGTGAGATAGGAGCAGCAAAGTTCTTCTGTTTAGTCCATCCCTTAGAAAGAAAAATTTACTTCAATTATGAAATCCTCTTTAAGGGAAAAGCCTTGCATAAAGGAACTTACCTGATGGCACAAAAGCAAGTAAGAAGAAGAGTTAAAGTCAATGTTTCAGGCCTGTCACCTCAAACCCACAGCTGCTCCATGCACAGCAAGTCCAAAGGATTCTCAGACTCGCTGATAAAACCAGATGAAAGCTCTGAACAGGGGAAGCATTTAAGAAAAGTCTCTCTTCTGCCATGGAGAGAGAACTAAACTGCTCCCATTATAGAAACATCACTATCTAGTCTCAAATGCTAAAAATACTTCATTTTTAGACTGCATTAAAACACAACACAAAGCCAAGTCCAAGAAGAACAAGCCCCTCAAGACCAGCAGAGCTTTGAAAAAGTCTTTTAAAATCCACAAACCAGTCCGATTATGGAGGTAAGGGCCAATTTTTGATCCAACAGCAATTAAACGGCAGAGTTAGAAGCAGGATTACAAAATGGGACCAGTCCCTGACCCTCACCTACCATCAGGATAGTGGTCATCACCATGGAAAGGTTACCCTGGTTCATTAACTTTAATTACCCTTCCTCCTGGACTCAGGGCTCCCAGTGTTCCCTGCAAAGAGCAGGTCCCTTTGTGCACATAAATTCTCACAGCTCACAAAACCCGCATCACCACAACAGCTTCATTGATAGCTGAGAAAAATAAAAAGATTTGGCACCGGTTAAATATCCTCCTGGGGCCTTGCCAAAATGTCAGGCCTGCCTGGAAAGGCTTTGTTGGCTCACATGAAATTTAATAGCAAACCTGAATGAATTCGATGAAAACTCAGCTTTCTGAGAGTTACCTACACCAAGCTGAGAGAGCAAAATGGCCTGTGAGC
The DNA here is from genome assembly GCA_013396775.1 of Cephalopterus ornatus. NCBI lineage: Eukaryota > Metazoa > Chordata > Aves > Passeriformes > Cotingidae > Cephalopterus > Cephalopterus ornatus. The sequence goes on from VZRE01011564.1 coordinate 173,240, forward strand.
ACTGAGGGAGGAGCACAGCCACCCCAGCTGGTGCCCCTGAGAGCATCCCCAGAGTGACACGGGGAACACAAGGGGACACCAGCACTGTGCCAGGCTCCATTTCCATCATGATGGAAAACTGTAGCTCACACCAAAGAAAGGCTCCATCACTATCTAGACCCAATGACTACCATTTTTTAGTTTTACGCCTTACTGCAGAACTACATACATATTTTATAGGAAGTTTCTGTATTGAAAAGGAGCCCTTTTTAATGCATAAATGCAACTGTCTCTGGTTACGTCAAGAAAATAATTTGTCATAGTTCTCCTAAGTTTTGCAATGGTTCTCCCGTGTTACAGGGAAAAAATTAATTATTTGGTGTTATTTGGAGATTGGTTTTAGTTGGTTGGTTTTGAAATTTTTTTTGAATTTAGATTTTTTTTAAAGTCAAACTTCAGTATGTTCCCCAACCAGAATTCACCCTTCTTTTCTACCTGTCAACTCAGATTTTATGGGAGGGTTGTTTTTCCACCTTGTATGCAGAAATTCAACCAGGACAGATCCAGGATGCATTCCCACCTCACCAACGCATCAGCAAATACTCAGAAGAAGAGGGCAGAGACCACAAACTCCAGGCACAGGAGCAGGGAAGGCGGAAGGGAGCCCAGGAATCTCACACCAGTATATAACTATTCCTACTCCGGCAGCACTGGGGAACTCAAGGAGCAAAGGATTTCTCCCTCTGTCCCCAAGCAACGTGTAACACAGCAATATTGAGGCTGCTTTATTAAAGCAAGTCTCTATTCTGCTTCAGGGACGGAGAAGAATTCTCAACCCTACCTGCAAGGCAACAAGAAAAAACATGAAAGCAATTATATTTACCCAAAGCTTTCACCAGCTATGTTTAGGAAGTCAAATTTCTCCTCCAGCATTTTCACCTTATTTCCTCTACATTTATTTCTGAATACAAATTGAACACTTTGAATTAAATATGCTCTGTGGATATTTCTAAACTGCTTGCTCAGACAAAAATGTTTCTGTAATTTCTGAATTCTTCTCCTCCCTTACTGTCTGGATGACTAAAGGGTGCCAGAGCACTCCTCAAATTAGAGGACACACGTTCCCCAGATTCAACATATTTCCTGTGGGTCTCTCATTAATTTCTATTTTTCAGACAAGTATGTAAAGCATCCTTCTCCAACCCCTGCGAAATACCAAATATCCTGGGGCAGCTTCAGTCCAGGTTCACTCGTGTTCTCCAACAGTTTTCCAACTCCTGTTAACTCCACCTTCTCCATGTGGGGAAATCCTGGGTGGGATTTTGGTACAGTGAGTCTTCCTCATCTGACCAGGGTGTTACACGGCAAATTGCTCTGGCCAGGCTGACAAAAAGCTGCTCGGTGTCCCTGAGCCTCCCTGTTTTACCTTCTAATACACAGGCACAATGAATACATTCCAATCCTGGTGACATTTAACTACATGCTTCTTTAAGTCAAATGGTATCTCCGTGTCTCTGCTAGAACAGTTCTCCATGAAATACAAAAGAATTATGGAGCTACAACACCTCTGCAAGACATCTGATGCATCAGTCACCTCCCAGACCTCTCACAGCAGGACCAGGCTGCACAGGGAATTACTCAGTTCAACTCTGAGTATCTCCAAGGATGGATGTTTCAGTCTCAGTTCTGCTGCAATGACTGATTATCTTCACTGCACTTTTTTTTTTTATTCCTAATATCTGGAATATGGAGTTTCCCATCCTGCCCTTCATCCTATCTCTCTGCTACCCCCCAAAATGAGTGTGGCTATCTCCATGCTCCCACCAGCTACGTGAAGACAGCTCTGAGATCCTGCCATGAACCCTTTTGTCTACCAGCTGCACAAAAGCATCTCCTCACACATCACAGGCTCCAGCCCTGACCACCTTGGTGGCTCTTCAGTGATTCTCAGTTTGACACAATCCTTACCGTCCCAGAGAGCCCAGACTGGGCACAGCCACACTCCAGATGTGGCCTTGAGTAGCAAAGAGAGGAACAGCCCCCTCCTTAACCTGCTGGCCCTGCTCCTGCTGACACAGCCCAGCAGGAGGTTGCTCTTCATCACCACAAAGACACACCAGTGGTATCTCAAAAGCCTTCTACGAAAAGACATCAGTTCCCTCTGTAGAACCACAGATTTAGTCACGTGCCAGCAGCACTGCCCACTTTGTGAGGGGCACTCAGAGCACAGATATAAAACCAGACCCAAATTTCTGTGCAGTATCACACCCCTGGGTTTCTGAGCCACAGTTCAGTGTAGATGTCTTGGCTGGATCCAAGTTTTTTTTCAGGCTAGGCATGGAGTTTTCCTCTCAAATGTGAAAATACCATGCAGTTAAGTAACCTCCAGGATTCAGCAGCTGTTTGTGTTTCAGAGCTTAGAAGCCATCTGTGTTTTGTTTCAGAGATCCCTTCATCTTGTACACAAGTCCTGTCTTTAAATATCTTATGGATAACAGTGTTTTCCTCGGGCAAAACAGCATCCTTCATGTCTGCTGCTCTCCCTTCATCTTTTTCATCTTTCCATGCTGCTTTTGAACCAGCCCTGTCGTTTCCACTGTGCTGCCCACACATACCATGGGCACGCTGGGCCCAGGGCTCTGGATCTCCCTGTGTCCCCAACCTACAGCTTTGTTCTCACTCACCCAACAAAAGCAGGAAAACAGAATTCCTTCCAGCAAAAGGAAAAGCAAAATAACGCACAACCAAAATTAGAGCAGTCGCACTTCAGTGAGTGAACAGAGGTAACACACCAATAAACACCATTTCACTAATATTTTTCCCTCAAAAATTTGTTTCACTTGCCAAAAAGAAGAGAAACAGAGACCCTAGAAAATCATCCTGGTTGCTTTGCTGTTGTCTCTACAACAGGCTCATTGGAAAACTTCAGCAGGCTTTAGCCTAATGAACTGAAAGCTGAAAAAAGCAGGATATAACACAAGATTTTTTTTTAAACAGGATGATTTCTATATAGTCTATAATTCTGTTATCAAAATAAATTGTCATTCCAGTCAGAGCGTTGATATGCTTAAAAGCACGGAGGGCATTATGAGAACCAGTAACCCCTCATTTTTAGTTTATTTTATGTAAGAAGATAAAACATGCTAAAGGGCAGCTTAGAACAAGTTGAACTATGTTGTACCTGAAACATAAACAGAGTCTCAGTGACTCAATGTATCACCAGGAATTTATGATCCAGCTCAGCTGTTTCCAAATCCATATCTTCTATCCTAACACCAACACATGCATCCAGCAGGCTCAGTGCTATTAAACAAATTAAAATTAAATGTATTTTTGTAGTCAGCAGTAACTGGTTAATATTTCCTTGAGGTTAATCAAAACACAGAACCATTTGTAGCTCAGTTGTAGCTACAGCAGGTCTGGCCATCAGAGATGGAAATTTGCTTCCAACACATATTCCATGTGATATGAAACTTGAGAATCTCCTTAGAAGTATGATTTTGGTGTTTCACTTCATTTCCAGAAGATTAAAGTTGAAGAAAACACTCGTTTTTGAGAAGGACCTCACCTCTCTAACAAAGAGTGCAAAGTCAGATGAGTTTTCAGTTGCCAAAGAGAAAAATAAAAACAACTCAGCAAGTGTGTGGGTAAGGCAGGCAGGATGTCTTTGAAGGAAAGAGTACACCATTGCTCCTTTTTCCATTAGCACTGGATTTGCTCAAGGTTAGCCAGGGAGCTCTACAGCTGCAGTCTGTAAAACACATCCTGACATAACTGGCTCAATTCCCACCAGCTCATTAAACACTACCTGTATTCAAAAGGAAAACTCCAGCAATCACCAATGGCTGGTTTTAAGGGTAACAGCCCCAGAAACTTCCCCTGGCCTGTCATGACCCAAATTAAATGGCAAAACTGATAATCTCAAAAACATTTTAGCTTGTACAAGCCTCAGCAGACCTGGATGCAAAACTAAGAGCAACTTCCCAAACAGCCCACAGAGAAACTTTGGGAAGGTATCCCACCACCACTGGACAGAGCTGCAGGAAGAAAGGGCCAGCATGAGAAAGGGAGATCCAGCTCTCCCACACTGGGACACCACCCCTGTGGGTGCTCTCCAGCCACTGTTGTGCAAGTAAAAAAAATATGTATATAGCCAGATGGGTTTTATTGCCTTACTAAAGCAGAGTGAAAGGTGAAGTCCAAGGCAGAGCTCACAAGGACTTAAGAAAACCAACAGCAGTGGAAAGGAAGGCTCACACTACCAGGGATATATTATTTTCACAAGGTCTAATGGACTATCATTTCCAAGTTGACAGGGATCATGTTACTTCCAAGCTCTAGTGAAATGCTGTCTACTTATTCCCGAGGCCACTAGGGAGCGTTCCCAGCCTCCTTGTAGGGAAACACCAGCAATCCTCCAGCAGCGTTTTGTTCTAATCAATCTCAAACCTCTTCCACTAAAAAAAAAAAAAGTTTGCTTTCATACACGAAATAACTCGAGTGCTTCCTCCAGAGCTGTAACTACACTCTGAGCACAAGCCAGAGACTGCAGTTACATTTTTGCTTGTTCACCATGACTTAGCAAATTACTCCCGAAGGTGCTGCCCTGTCACATGCTCCGGGTCCCGGCCGTGTGACCACAACAGATACGGCCACGGGCATTTTGCTGCCAGCTCCCTCCATGCCACCATATATTCCTCTCCATTAATCACACCCCGATCTTGTTTCTCCTTTCCCCAGAACAATCCTTTCACTCACTCACATAGCAAAGACTCAGGCAGATGCTTTCCTTATTTTAGCAAGGGCTGACGTGCCACGGGAATCTGATTAAATAAAAGCAAGACAAAGATACATAAAGTTATGGAGAACAACTATCACTGGAACTGTTACTGATACACAGCTCCCTGTTTTTTCTCTCCAGGTTTCCTGAAGCAGAGGTTGAACCATTCTTTAAACTGCTACAGTTTACATTTTTGTAAAAAAAGTCCAACAAATTACATTTAACAGGAGTTTCGTGCACACTGTGGAAATCAGAAGCCACTCCAACCAAAATACAAAGAATGTTTCAACACATCAGATCTATTGCTTGAGCTCTATTCCAAAGAGCACAGACTGTAGCAGATAAGGGAAATTATTATCCCTGATTTCTCTTTTCTTGTTTGAGCTCCTGCTCTAAGAGGGTAGGAGGGACAAAAAATTAAAGCCAATTGTTCCTGGTTTCTTAGTTAAGACAAGACAATGGCTAAGGCATAACAGAGAACTAATGGGCAAGAAGGGGTGGGAAAGGCAGCTGGAATATAGCTCTAGAGAGAAAGCAGAATATTAAATCCAACTATTAGAAAGTGCAATTTTTTTGCCTCAAAACCTGAAGCTAAGACAGTCTCCGAAGACAAACACATTTGCACATTAATCTGGAAAACAGTTGATTAAATAATTAAGTTACCTAAGAAATGTAACAACTACTCACCTGTCTGCACATCTATAACCATCTGATGGCCACCTCTCATTCCTGGTCGACTGTCTTCCCCATCACCTTCAAAAAAGAGGGAGGAGAGGGTTTTGCATTATAAGATTTTTAAACCAAGGAGAGGTACAACCTCAATACAGAAGCAGAGCAACTTAGTAACTCACCCTTCTTTAAGCATTACTTTAACGCTTTTATTTGCTTGACCCTTTTCACAGGTCGTATTCCTCTGTGCATTATAAAACTGTAAGAAGTTTCATAATGAATTATCTGGTGACTGACAGTACAGAGAGCCAAAGCTTATACTCTTTTGCAACTCTGAGTGCCTTGGAAAGGAACTCCAGAGTTCCTGGAGCACATAGGTGCTCACAAAAGAGCTCTGAGCCATCCCTCCAGCTCTCCAGCAGTGAGGACACAGCCAGCCTTCGGCTCCTCTTCCCTCTCTCCCCACCTGAGAGCTGCCTGAGGGCTGAGCTGTGAGAACAGACACTCAGCTGACAGGGAAATGCACCCCTGGGATGGGAGCAAGGAGGTGATGGAGAGACACAGCACAGCTGCCTTTGCACCAGTTATCCTCACACATAACAGAATCGCAACTGTCCCATTAAAGCAGCTTTCCAACCTCTTTAGATATCTTAAAGCTTTCAGGACAGGTGTCATCCACGGGAAGCAACATTAGCAAGATAACCCGTGTTCTGCTGGAAGAGAAACCTGCTTGTATTCCTGATAACCCTTCCCAAGGGGGTTGGGGACACTGCTCCACATTTGGCAATTGTCACCTTGGATCCTACATTTGCTGTGTGATAGTGAGTTTTGTACTCTGTAGTCAAGGATGCTGCTGCAAGTCTGATCTCAAGGCAGAAACCAACAGGGAAAGACTCTGCAGTTTAGATTTACTACATAACGCATAAAGACTTCAAAAGATGTCATTTAAAACACACCCTGTTCAGACAATTTGTCACTCTTGGCTTTGAGTTTGAGTCAATCCCATTCATAAATCCAGTAACACAGATAACTGCTCTCATGTTTAATCTATATCCCGAGATTTGGTACTGAACTGATGATCTATCCTTGAAATTACTGCAATTATTCCTGCGGTTTTCCTTACCAGAGACCAGGCTGCATTTCACTGACTTTGCAGACAAATGCAACTTTTTCCACAGAAGAAACCATCCCCCAGAAAAACTGTCCTAGAGGAGTCTTTCTTGCATCAGCATCATTTTCTTGCTCAATGTTCTCAAAGGAACAAGACAGAACTCATGTACTGCCAGTTCTATCTTAAGAAATGTCCTTACCTTTGGTGCTTTTGGGGATAATCTGCCCCCAGCGAGGTTTGTACTCTTGCTGACTGATGTACTGATTGAATAAGCCATCTGCAAAACAAAAATGTTGCTGGATAAAGCATTTATACTTCCATTATAGCAAAATCACTTTTCAATGTGGGTAACTTCAGCCTTACTCGAGCTGGTTTGCCACTCCAAAGCCTTCATGTGCAGTGAATGTGCCATTATATGTCAGTTAGTTTGTTAAACTTTTGTTAGTTTGTTAAACTTTTGTTAGTTTGTTAATGAACTAAATGTGAAAGCACTAAAATAAAAAGAATAGTTGCTACTAGATCAATCAGGAATTATCCAGTTTGCCTGCCAGGTCATGCCAAGTGTCTATAAATCTCCAGTGTGGTGTATTTAATTAAGAATAGAATCCCTACCCCTTATTTAAGCAAAAAGGAAAGTTGCCAGTGCATATAAAATTCAACCATTTTAGTCCATGTGAAGTTAAAACTAGGTCAGACAGCATCTCTGGAGCTTCATCTGAGAAGCAAAGAGAAGCAAGGCAGATTGTTTAAATGCTCCGATATGGGACAACCGGGCACTGGATGAAAAACAAAATAATAGTTTACATTTTCTTCAGGGAGTTAAGCAAGAAGAGAAACAGAAGATGTGTCAGGTCACGGGGCAGATATGCCAACTGCAGCATTTTGGTGAGAAACAACAACTCCAGCACTTTATCCACACTCCCCTTGTGCTTTCCTCTCCCCTGGTACACCTTCCACACGCCACCTCTTCAGCAGCCAGAGGCCAGCTCCTAATTCTGGTTCTAGGTTATCAGTCTATCACATAAGCATTCATCTTTTGAAAAAGAGATTCAAAACACCCACACTCTCGAGGACTGCTCTTCAGTATGGGAAAGGGCTCAGCAAACCTTTGGGGAACTTGGTGCTGCTGATCTTCAAATGTCTCCTCTAAAAAACCCACCTCACCTTCTGCAGGCACAACAAACTCTCAGACCCCGTGAGCACTGCTCTCCTGGCTGCATCCCACCCACCACCTCAACACACAAGCCCTTCCTGACAAGTGTTTGTGCTGCATTTATGCATTCCCTGGAAAAAAAAAAAAAAA
>VZRE01011564.1:182486-220540 GCA_013396775.1 Cephalopterus ornatus
AAAAAAAAAAAGAAAGAAGTGTCAAGTGGAAGTTTTTAAAGGAAGTTTTCCTTCACTCCAGAGACCTCTCACTTCGATGTCCACATTTACTAAAATCACAGACAAAACCTTGCTCTGTACCATTTTCAAGCCCTTCTCAGCAAGTCATGACGCATTTTGGATGTAACAACATGAAGTTCACGGTGGTTAAAGCTCAGTAAGTTCTGCCACCCTGATAACCCAAGCCTTTTATTTTGCCAACTGCAGGTTACCCAGAAAGGATTAGGACAAACACCATGGACAAAAATATTTAACTTGATGAAGCCAATCAGGAACAAGTTGTATTAGGCTGGGGGTTTTTTTTAGACAACACACATCTGCAGATAGGATTACTAAAATCTACTCACTTCATTGCTAATGACTGAGAAAACTTCAGAGTGACCCGTAACTTCTGGGAGTTGGGGTTTGGATTTTTAAAGAATTATGATTTTTTCTTAAACCAAAGAAAAATATCCAGAACACATAAACAGATTGAGGGTTTTTTCAGTCACAAAAATCTTTCAAAAAAAAAAAAAAAAAGCTGGAGGAGAAAACAAAGGTGCTACTAGATAAAAATCCAGACATTACCTAATAATTTTCTTCTCCAGTCTCAGAGCTGTAATATTTTCTTGCACTTTATTCTTTGCAAAAATGAAAAAAGGTTTGCTCTCAAGACCCTATAAGTTATCCGTCTTCCACACAAACCCTACCATTTATTTAGGACAGGCTTTGGATCCCTAGCCAGCCTCTCCCCTCCATATATCCCAGCATACAGAGCAGCATTCACACTGCCTCAGACCCAAATCCAAACAATACTGGATGGTAAAATTAAGGTATATGAGTCTGTCTAGAGCTCCCAGGGGAATACAATTGTTCCTGTACGTCCTGTTCCTGCGCATCCCAAGTTTTGGGAGACACTGGAGCCTGCAGGTTGTGCATTACAACTTACTGTCTGTCGTGCAGGGCTCACTTGTCACCAGATAAACACATGTCACACCCTGACAGGAGCACTGCCACAAGGAACACCTCGATCCCTGGAATACTAATACAAACCGAGCAGATCTTCCATCCATTCCAAGCAGCTTTCCATGTCTACAGGAGCTGCAGGCAGCTCAACTAAGTAATTTGCACTCCAGATACTCTCTTGGAGGAATATTAAGCAGGTTTTTTTTTTTCCTTCAATAATATAGGCCCGAGAGCTATAGGAACAGATCCAAATGCGAAACATTTGAACCAAGTCTGTGAACCAGCTGAGATTTAAGGGACCCTTTTCTTTTTGAGAGGAAGTCAGGCAGCTGCCAGAGTTTCCATTTGCCCGTTTTCGAAGTGTAACGCACGAGTCAAAAGAATCTGCGGGCGAAGTGTGGCTGCCTGCCACCGAGCTCTCAAAAGAAATCATCTGGTGATGTGAGGTGGAAGACAGCGCTCGTCATTAGCGATGCAAAAGAACAAGAGTTAGCTCTGCCAGCGCTAATTCTTGACCACCTACTCTTTTTCTACATGACTAAGCCTATGGAAATCGCCCCGCGAGAGATGCAGCGCGTCGCGCTTTTTCAATACCCACCACTGCAAAGATCAGCCTCTCCAGGAGACATTTTAGGCTGAACTGAGCGTGCAGTATCTCTGTCAACCTCGCTGCACTTCTGTTTGTGCCTTTAAGGCAATGAACTCCCAGATCAGCGAGCGGTCAGGAGTTCACATATTCATGCCCGGCCTGTAGCAGAACAGGCCGCTCTTTGAACGATTTCAGGGATAATTTAAGGATCTGTATGTCTCAATTAACTCTACACTTCAGCTGCGCTACACAGACACGGGACCAAAGTTAATCCGCTTTTATTTGGAAAAGCAACACATCAGAGAGAGGAGCTCAGTGGTAAGAACACCCACACCTTGGAGACTAAGCAGCAGCTACGGAGACTTCACAACAGAGCTGCTAAGAAAGTAAAATGGTAATTAATCATCGTAGAATGGTCTGGGTTGGAAGGGACCTTAAAGATCATCTAGTTCCTTATGGAATGGTCAGGTCCTTATGAACGGGGACACCTTTTACCAGACCAGGTTGCTCAGAAAATGGTGAGGAGCTTGAGACAGACTAAGGACAGTGGAAGACCACAGGGAGCAGGAGGCAGGAATACTGTAGGAGAACGTGCTAAAGGCTGAAGACATCTATTCCCATCCTACCAGCACCAGTTAAGTACCAGTGATATTCAACACTTTGACTGCCACCTTGCACAACTCCAGACAAACTATTCCAGCTGCAGTTTTGTGGTTATCAGAAGAGGTTTGTCCTGTCCACTGTCCCATCACAGCCTGAACAGCTCCATGCCCAGGTTTGCCACGTGGCAGCACAAGCACCAGTGCCAGGGGACACTGTGTCCTGAGTTAGGGCAGGATTGACCCAGTTAGTAAAAACCTGCAGTCATGTCAGCTTAAAAGCAAATATGGGCTGCAGCCTCCGTGTCTTGGGATAGATGGCACTTCCCTCCAGAGGGTGCTGGGAGGCGACAGAGCTCAAGAGCTGAAGGAAGCATAAAGAATGGCAGGAGGATGGGGGAAGGAAGGTTAATGTATTCCAAGACAAGCAAAATCATTAAGGATGACCAACAGAGCAATGGGAGATGCACACGCTGACATTTAATTTCAGCTGGCCAGGTGCCGGATTAAAGTGCAGCAAAATAAACATCCTCACATGTATTTTTCTGTCCCTCAGAAGCAGTGACAAAACAATGATGTTCTTGAAGACTCTCCTGCTAAATTACCCACCGTCTGTTATGACCAAGACATGCTTCTGTACTTGCTGGAACAAAAAAAGGACTGATAAAACAAGCTACAGCATATTCCTCCAGTTTGCTTAAGGGATGCCGAATTCGTCTGCCTTCCTAGAGGAATGATCTCAAGAACCAGGGAAGCAGGACTGTCCACATCAAATCTGACACAGAACAAGTGCCTGTTTGTCAGAGAGAAAACTGCAGGTCTTGATTCAAACTACCAGGAGAGTCCTTTGCCAGTACTTCCACACCCCTGGAAAAGCTGAGCGCTGTGGACAGCAACCCCACTCTCAACATACATCAACTCAGCTCAAGTCCTAGGGGAAAACTGCTGGGTGAAATAAATGTTAAATATTAAGTAGAAAAGAAATAAAGATATAACAAATTAAAAAAAAATGTTACAAACATTGGTTTCGTTAGTGCCCAAGAAAAAAAAGTCCATTTTTGAGGGAACTTTTTTTCAGCACATTCTAGACTTTCAGTGAAATTCTATTCAAGAAAGAGTCCCTACTCCACACTGCAATGAAGTGGAAAGAGGAGGGCCTCCAGGCACTAAGATTAAGTCACAGCCAAGGCTGCTCAATGATAAAATCATCACCATCAGCACAGAGCACTCCTCTGGCTGCTGGAGCATCCTGGTGGGTTCATCAGCTCCCCCAGGCACTCATGTCTTTGAGACACAGACAGTAACAGCCAGCCACAGCTCCCTGCTGCTTTTCCAGCCTGCAATCCTCCCTTGCCCTTAAGACTCAGGAGGAAGCTGCCAGTTGCACAGTGTTCCTGCATTGCAGGAAGCTGTTCACGCTCCCATCCCAGCCAACAACACTCCATGGGCTCAGGAGGGCAAGGATGAACACTCTTCTCAGTCTCAGCACTTGTAGCTGCTCCTGGAGCTCAGCACAGGGCAGGTCTGAGCTGCTGTGGCTAAGAAACCTTAAGCCAAACACACAGAAAACCACTCAGCGCAGTTTTGGAGGGCCTATTACAATAAGCTCCCTAAAACTGCGCTCAGTTGAACAGCTTAGTCACAAAAAGATGGTGGATTTTCATGGAAGACAGTTCTCGATTTTCGAGCTATCATTTCTATCCAATTCTGAGAACCACTTCCAACTTCAGTGGTATAAACCCCTCTGCTGGAGTCAAGCAGGTACGCCGGCATCTATCCAAAGGTATTACAAAATGACTGATTAGCCCAGAATCAGACAAAAACATCTCTGGTGCCAGATACCCATGAAATTGGTTCACCAAGTCCCTAACTCTACTGGCATCAGACACACAGTTCTCCTCTCACGCCAGCACGAGTGTCCCATGAGGAGTGACTGCACACATTCAAACAGTACTACGCCCACAGCCAGGAGCACCTCTCTTTTATCAGATTGCAATCCAAAACCGCTGCACAGGTCTTGAGAGACACTTCAGTGCAATAGTCCAACCCTTTCTGCATCCCGTTTTATCAACAGAAAGTACATCTCCCTCATTTTAGGAGCTGAGAGCTGTTTATACACAGTAGAAAGCTTCCAAGTAAAAAGTTAATACTAATTCCAAAGAAACCAACAAGGTCCTGCCCTACAGGGGAAAACAGGCTTTGCCTCTGGTCACTGACTTCCACGCCATGCTCCAAGGATTATTTTTCCCATAAGCAAAAACAGCACTCTCATCCAGATACAGACAAAAACTTCTGCCTGAACACCAACTTGGTGGCAAGTTCCAACCAGAAACCATGATCCACATCACCACTGAGAACTCCAGCTTTCAGCTTCCCTGCTCACCACTCCAGTGACTTTCCTGATAGTCAAGCCCACCCTCAGCTTGCCAACACTTACGTGAAGAACTTATCTTTACCCACTCAAGTGCACCTCGTTGTCATCTCTGGGGGAAGGAGACTCCAAAACCAGCAGTGACAAGACATTTCATGACTGAATTTTTAGCCTTCATCACACAACTCACTCACAAGTCCAAAAGCTGACAGCACACCATACCAGACATCAAACAACACGCGGACCAGCCAATTCTACTACAAAGCACATCAACATTCGAAAAAAGGTAATATTTCAATGGGGTGGTTTTCTTATAATTATTTTTTATAGTTAATATATCAAAGTCCTCTGAGTTTCTTACCGTTCACAGCTTTTTCTATCAGTTCCTCACAAGCATCAAAGTCTCCCTTCAACACTAGCTTGTCGTGGAGGTCTGTCAACATGGGGTGCTCCAGAGCAATCTTGGTTTTCTTCTGCAGCGACTCGAAAGCCTCGGTGTAGTTGTGCTGCCGAAAGTGCTTTAGGCAAAGACGAATGGCTTCCTGTTCACGGTACTACTGGAACACAAGAAAACCTATGAGACGTGTAGATTTTGCCTTCCACCAGCACTGCTGGGAGCTACCTGTGAACCTGGAGCAGGATCTCTTGCCCACGCTGCACAAACCGCACACCAGCTCACAAGAGGAGCGCTGTGTGGACGACATTACAAGTTGTGCAGGCATTTACTTTCCAACAGTATGGAAGTTATACAGCTTGGTATCGTCCAATTTAACGAGCATACAAGAAGAGAGTGCACAGCGTCCCAGATCTCTGGAGTGACCATTAGTTTCCTCCCCCATCTGCTTGGCCCTGCTGTTCAAGGCCTACACGAAGCGCAGAGCAGGAAAAAGCCTTCGCTATCGGCGTTACATAATTTGATTGTATGACTCTTACATAACAAAATAATTTAGAAGAGTAAGTAGGTCACAGCTTTTCTAGGAGCAGAAGGAAAAAAAAAAAAAAGCCACAAGAATGGGAATACTTGCAATGACCACCACTCCTGCAATAGAAAGGCAGAAGGCTGACCCCAAATCCTGGGGGTTTTGGATCAACGGCAACAAGGATTTATGTGCACAGCAAAGTTTTAACTTCTAAATATTCCCCTGCATCTTGAAGCAGGACCTCTGCTTTCACCCCACAGATGAGCCACAGCTGCCCATATCCCACCTGACTGTGGGAAGCGATGAGAAAGGTGAGAGAAAAAGAGAAACCCACACTGGGTCCAACATCCCTGCACAGATACGTGAGGGAACAGTAAACTCTGAGTAAGAGCTACAGCTTGTGCTACTAACTTAACAAATCATCCACTGTGTTTTCAAAGCCGCTAACAATATGCAAAAGAAACACAGATTTTTAAGGTGATAAGTAGCAGAACCACTTCTTTTAACTAGACTCTTCAAACCTAAATCCTAAGGCATTAAAGAAAAAAAAAAAAAGAAATCTCAATTTCCATCTTTAACACAAAACTACTGTGGTAAAAAGCAAATGTGACTTTAAGGAGCTATAAGATTGATTAAATTACAGACAAGAGATTTTAATCCTAAGTTGACACTACTGCTAAAAGTAAAGTTTGTGGTATTAAAATGAATAGAAATCTTTCTGAAAACCTGGAACTAACACTGACTCTCAACAAAAATTAGTGCTCTCGGAGTAATGGCTCGATAGCAGGAATCTCACAAACTGAAGCGGCTAAAAAGAAAGACGGCCATGTGAAATATTTTTAGTTCTTAATCCATCAGTATTTCACAGCTGCAAATAGCCAGAACTATGCATTTTTAGAAAACCAGTTCCCAGCCCACATGAAAAAGGCCAAGGACACATACTGATAAGAATGCAAGGCTGCAGCAAAGGAGTATTGAAGCTAAAACAGTTTTTTACAGCACAGCTGGCAAAAAACAACTGGTTTTTTGTCTTTCCAACAGATACCTAAGACACTGCCTTTAAGAAATGCTCACATCAAAGCCAGAACCAAATTAGATCCCCTGTAGTTCAGAGGCATGGGAAGCCAAAGGAGAGCTGCACACCAGTAACAACCAGCTTCTGCTTTTTCAGATTGTCCACTTCAGAAATCAGGCAAAATTCAGACTTGCTGTATTTCCACTGAGCCCCTCACGGCTTGGCTTATGAAACAGGGAATGACTGCTGGATGCAGGTTGGCCACTCAACGCCACCGAGAAGTTTCTATTCAAGTGACACCATAGTACTACTTCAGAAGTTAAATATGAAAACCTCTTTTTTATGCAAAAAGGTGTATAAAAAGTATGTAAAAGGCTCCTTTATAAATGCTGTCATACAGGTTTAAAGAGATGACAACCCAAATAATAGCTCTGATCTGAAGCTGTAAATAATTCCTATAGTTGAAAACGTAACAGGAGCATGAGACCAAGATATTAACACTGTCAAACACACTCGTAGAATTAAAAATAAAATTCATGTGCTCCTTATCAAAAGCAATAGGCAGCAATAAACTGCCATTTCTTAGGTGCCGAAGTTTGCCCACTCTTCAGGAAAAAGGGGTAGAGGCTTTTGGGAAGCAGTAGGCTGAGCTGGACAGCAAGGAGAAAGCAGTAGGGGGGAACTGAGGAGTGTGCTGGCTGCTTTCAGTCCTTATCCCTTATGCCCAACTCCACTCCCTGCAGGAGAGGGAGGGTTTTTTGGCACACAACAAAAAGGACATGCAACTTCAAGTAGTACCTTCTTCTCATCTGATGTCAAAGGCAGTAAAGAAATATTAGATTTCAAAGCCTCTGAGATTCTCAAAAACACGCATGAAAATATTCCCACCACCTCAAAGAACTCAAAGAAACAGGTCCTGCCTTTCCCAAAACATGGGTCAACACACCCTCCTACATGGATCCAGCAACAGTGGCCTCTCAGGGCTGGGAGGGAAGAGAACTTCAGTGGCACATGCACTCATCACCAAAAACCTTGGCAGCTGACCCTAGCAGAGCCCACATCATCGTGACTAAGTCTCTGCCTCACTGCTTTGGGGCTCCCAAGCTTTAGGAGAACAATGCTGGCACCCCCTGAAGAAGCTGTCACCGCACTCATGCTGACCATGAAAAGTGCCGATTCCATGGGATAAGATGGAAGAGAACAGATGCAGACATCATCATCAGATGGCTCCTAACCAAAAAAAAGATACAAATCAGAGCTTTCTGCTTGCAGCAACTGGTCCAAACTGCCAGACACAGCACCACGTGCAGAGGCAGCAGAAGGAAGCACAGAAAACCATCAGCAGCTTCTGTCAAGTGGACTTTTCAGAAGTGGACATCGATCATCAGCTGACTAATGACCACACCACCACTTGGATCATAAAGCAGCTACAGACAACTTGTGCTGTGCTTGTCAAGGCTGCATTTAAATCCTCCCTGAAGAAGCTCATGATGTTGGTGTAAGTGGGTATGAGCCAGACACCACGGTCACACATTTTCCTCACCACACTGGCAGCACCATGAGCTGGTGAGGGAGTCTCAGTGCTGATCATACACAGTCTCTATCCCCTTTTAAGCTTCTCTTTCTGGAAGCAGAGATACAGTGCTCCACTACTCAGTCTTATTCAGCTGGGCAGGATGTCTCCTCTGCAACACAATATGAAGCTCATTAATTGTTCCAGGAGATCCAGTGCATAACATGCAGCAACAAAATGAGTTCTGGTTGTCAGTGTGCACTTCCCTCCCACAGGAAAGGCGTCTCTTGTACTCAATTAAACAATGTTTATACAAATAACGTTGGGAACCTTTCGAACCTTCTGTCTATCACAGTGACAAACGGCATAAATCATCTCATCTCACATTCCAGTGGCATCGGTCCCACTCTGTCCCAAAAAGATAGTAAGAGGGAAACATCAAAAGTGCAAGGAGCTGCAACAGGAAAGACACCAACATGGGTTCTCTTTAAAACAAGCTCATTTTATACCCTGTAACAAAAGCTGCACCTCTAACCCAAAAGCCTCTGGACTCACAGAGCTCTATGGACTGGCAACATAAAAGAATGACTAATCAAAAGGCAAGAAGAGGGGAAAAATGGAATCTGGTTTTGTTAAGATTCATTTCCCTTCCAATACAAACACTATTTTCCTTATATTGTCCCCTTTGACTAAGTGTTTCTTTGTTTTATGTTCTTCTTATGATGTCTACGTGGCAGGTTTTTGTGGCGGTTTTGGGGTTTCTTGAGAGTGTTTTTGTTGGTTTCTCAAAGAGAACAGGCAGATACAATTCAAAAAGATTCCCTCAGAGTCAAAGTCAGCCACGTGGTCTGAGTTGTTGCTGTTTTAGCAGCTGATATTCAAGGAGCGAAACGGTCACATCAATTCCAGTAAGAGAAGTTTCACAACATTCTGAGACTGGGAATCTTCAAACAAAAAAAGCATCTAAAATGCAGGCCTACCTTGCTGTACCAGTTGAGGCACGGCTGGACCACATCTGGATCATCAATGCCATTAAGTTCAACATACCAGATACTAAAATTGAAGCTAGGCCCCCAGGACAAGAGTGGAACTGGAGAAGAAAGGAAAAGGAGAAAAAGGCTGCATAAACATCAAACAACCAGTGCATTACACAGTATTATTGCAACAGAATGCTTTCAAAGGTTACACAAAATTCACTATTTCTGACTTAAGTTCTAGTTTGTTTAACTAAGCTTATAAAAATTACCAAATACATCATGCTCAACTTGTCATTTAAAGCAACCTGTGCTGAGCAACATTAACACAGCAGATCATTACAAAGCAGAAGCTTGCTTTAAGCAAAAGAGCAAAAATACTATCATTTAAAACAGCTCCAAGAGGCAACAAGCTTTGACAAGGCTGGGAATCACAAGCACACTAGCGACAGTATTTGCTCCTCATAGTACATTTATTTCCCCATTTGTCAGCAACAATTATTTTCCCTAATGGTGAAGACAAGAAGCTTGGGTATTTTAAATTTTACAAAATTAGTAACATCTGCAAGTTGTGGAGGAGGGAGGGAGGGATAACTGTCACTTTCCAATTTAAAAACTCTGATTTTTTTTTTTTTTTTTTTTAAAGCTTCAATCTGTGCAGTTTTTTGCTGGTACTATTTTATCTGAGCATTGGAACAAATGCACTTAAAATACTAAAGGACACATGAAAGACGTTGCAGCCTCTCACCTACAGCTGTTCTACCACTTTGGGTTAATTGCACTGATCTCAGGATTAATCTGCAGGTTAAGACTTGGCTCTGCTTTTTGAAGCAGCACCAACTCCCCGAAAACTTGTGCGTGAACTGTGACTCCTAAAAACTGCAGTGAAATCAAGTGGTTTCATTTCAAATACTTTTGTTTCCTTTGCATTTGACTGTAACTGATAAACAGGAAAGAGGCAGTATTAGAGGTGAATGCGCAGTTACCAGCAACAGCAAGGAGTCCACTACCTCCTCCCTTCCACTGTTTTTGCCACAGAGAAATTACTTGTTGTCTTTCAAACCACTATCAAATACCACTGAGATTACCCTGTTGAACCAAGGTTTTTCTGACCTACTCCTACTCCGCGAGGAAACAAAAATCCCAAGCTTATCACAAAGTTGTTCCTGAGCTCTTAAAGGTTCTTAAGTATTTATACTTCAAACAGGCTACATCGATTATTTTCTGCAGTGTGTTTGGGTACAAAGCACATGCTCAAACACCTGATTTTCTTAAGTTTTAGAGGGTATATTTACAAACCTATTTCTAAAGACTCATTGTAACTTCTGGGAACAGTCATCCAGAGTAAAGATTTTTTAGAAAAGAGACTTTGTATATGCAACTCTTAACTGACTTTAATATCCCTAAGTAGGTACTTTCTACATTACAGTTCTCAAATCATCTTTTCCAAGAGCTTATTTCTACTTGATTGTTCTGCACACAAAGCAAAGCAAGATGTTTTCAGAACAGGTCCTTTTAGGTGCATGTTTGTGGAGAAAAGAGAGAAGTGAACTGGTCTGAAAAACCACAAGTCACCTGTCTCCATCCACAGTCCATACACTCTGCCCAGAAACTTCCTTCTTGCTCACTTGTGTCCTCCACATGAGGCGAGTGCTGCCAATATGGTCCCTTAATACCATAAAACATTCCTACTTCTAAATCCAAGCACACAGATCAGTTTGATCCTGGATATCCTCCCCATTAATGCAGCAGACAGAGAATATCACGTGTAAGAGTACCACCTTGGGTCCGTCTTCAGAAATGAACACACCAGACCAGAACAGACGAGACCAAACTGAAGTTAAATCTGACATCTGGTCAGCTACAAAGATCAAAGTCCAGCAGCTCACTGCACTGAAACACTGAACTAAACCACACACCACCTCAAATGGACCAAGGTCATGAATTTCCTAAGGTGAACCTGAGGCCAATTTCCTCACACAGAGTTTACCGGGTGAAAAACCAAACCCACGTACTACCACCTTCTCACCTCTTCCCAGAGGGCACACAGAGGTGTTCACCTGTCCTTCTTCTCAGCAAATCTCCTCAGAACTTCTCTGAGCTTCTCCCAGAAAAAAAAAATAACAAATCATCCTCTTTGTAGCCAGCAACACCACCAAAGAAGATATTTGGGATGCACCAAAGAATCCTGGACAGCTCTTACCACAACCAAAATGCAAAGCCATCAACCTGCTGACACTTCTCCCCACAGCTAACTCAGCTTCCAAGAGTTCTTCTTACAAAAAGGAAACAAAACACCAGAAATGGTGATTTTAACATCAAGACTTGCGTGGTGCAACCATCTATTCCAAGGAAAGTACAGCTATTAAACGGCACAGGGAGTGCAAGGCAAACGCTTCCCTAGTGCTGAAAAACTCTTCCACAGACAGAGGAAGCTGAAGCCGATCTTTGTCAGCTCCTCCATAGGAGCAGAAAAAGAAACAAAGCAGAAGGGCTGAAACTGGAATGTGATTTCTACTCCAGTTAGGCAAATTCAGGTGTTCTGCTGGATCACCTCGTGCTTTTTAAGCTCTCCTCTGGCTCCCAGGAGACACCTCTAACCCTTTTTTTCCCCATCCCTCTCCTTTTTGAGGTGTGCTCAGCTCTTCAGACAAATGTCCTGTTAGAGCAGCCAAAATCTAATTTAACCTGGAAGGAGGAGACACTAAGTGCAGCAAGGAAGTAGTTTCCTCCTGCACATCTTTGAGGTGGAAATACACTGCAATTAAAGGTGTTAAAAGCTCAAAGCTACATTATTCCTCCAGTTTTTACCATAAAGCCACCTCAACATGTCTGAGTTTTTTTCTGCAGGTACTACAGCAATCCATCCTGAAACACGTGTAACTGTTCAGAACAACTGAGAAGAGTCCAGCAGAGGAAAAATAATAATTAAAAAAAATAATCAATATCCTTATAAGAAGCAGAAGGCACTTGAGTCACTTAAACAGTTCTTAATCCATACAACGATGATTTTAGGCGATATTTTTCAGTAATAGCTATGCCTAGACAAGGACTGTGACTCTGCATTAAAGACAGTAGCAAAGGCATTAAAAACAGCACAGTAAGTTGAAATACCTCTCACAAGGTGATTTTTGTTTCCCTCATCTGTAGGCACAGACAGTGTATGTATTTAAAAATAAACATCCATGAAGAAAAAAATTGGTCAGTTTTGTTACAGCAAAGCTTAAAAATCCTGAAGCCTGATTAGCAACTCCCATGCCTGTAACAACTGGCATGAAAATTACACCTAGAATTTTTCATCTTTCATGGCAATCAGTCTTTGCACCTTCTGCTCTCAAGGACACAGCACAGAAAAATCTCTGCTTGGAGGAACCACAAGAGCAGAGACAAAAACAAAGCTCACAGATGTGAAAAAGATTATTCTTCGATATTTTGTCCGGATAAGTATCTTCTTCCCTCTCTCCAGTTCTGTAATGAGATGCTACATGAAATGTAAAAATTACCTGTCAAGTAGGTCAAAAGCTGCACAACTGGGCATTTCAGTGCTCAGGAACTGAAGTTGAACTAATTAAACTAACAGAAGTGCAAGGCTTTTCTTGACAGGAGGAGAGAGATTATTCTTTCTGCTTTCTATGAGCCTGAAACTTCCTTTGATATAAGAGCAACTTTCCCTTCTCCCAAATCAACCCATGGCAGGTTCCTCATGCCCTGTCCCCCCATAAAAACCTCTCTGTTGTTTATTAACAGTGGTATTGGAGGACTCTCTGCTCATCTGCAGAATTATAAAGCAAATTCCTGATGCAAGTGCTGCCGAACCAATGCCTTTCCCAAAACCCAAACCTCACTGATCTCAGGAACTCTTGTGGTGTCAAGTCTCCAAGAGTCCAAAAGGGCAGATTTTGGCCTCGTTTCCTGGCAGAGTTACAAGGAACACAGCACAGTGCTTGAAATTTGGAGTTACTTTGGCCAACAGCTTGGAAATTCTAACAAACTCAAAACATTTTCAAGCTGTGAATCTGAAAAATAACAGAATTTCGTAACATTGTTTTGCAGTTGCTTCACAGCAAAAAGCACTCTCACAGTGTCACAGATAAAGTGACACCAGCCATCAACCTGAGGTTTTCATAGGTTTTGCAAAAAGATCATTTCCAGTTCTGTTCTAGCACAGGAATTTCCTCATGGAAGGCAGCTTCAACATAGAGCTAAAGGACAACTCATCTCAAACCATAATTGGTGAACAAGGGACAGCTCAATCCAAATCTAATATTAATGTATATACTACAGGATGCTGATTCATGGAATGGTTTGGGCTGGAAGGCACCTTAAAAGATCATTTAGTTCCAATCCCCTGCCATGGGCAGGGACACTTTCCACTAGACCAGGTTTCTCTAAGGCCCTCCCAACTTGGTCTTGGACACTTCCAGGGATGGGGAGTCCACAACCTCTCTGGGCAACCTGTGCCAGTGTCTCACCTCCCTCACAATGAAGGATTTCTTCCTAATATCCAACCTAAGTCTACCCTCCTTCAGTTTAAGGCCATTCCCTCTTGTCCTATCATTACATGCCCCTGTGAAAAGTGCTACATGAAGATCCCATCCCAACAAAACAAACTGCTCATTCCACATCAGAGAAAAAATCCTGGCAGTAGAAATTAATCGGCATTTCACCATCCTAAGAAGTTTCACCTTACTGTTACACCTCATTACATCAGAACACGCTTTCCTGGAATATAATTTACACACCCAGAGAAGCAGCCAGCAATCTCTGCACTGGCCCTTTTAGCCCTCCAGGAACTACCTGCTGCTTTTTAGCCACTGAAAAATAACATTTCCAAAAACCTAACGCTGGAAGCTTCAGAATAAGAAATTAAAAAAGAAATATTAAAAAATTATTTTAACTTCCCTTATGTAGTCAACCTTTAACTCTAATCCTTTGCTACTCTTGAGGTTTCCTAAAGCCAAGTTTTACAGATGCTTCCAAAAGTAGCAGCCAGAAACAAACCCCAAGAACAACCAAATCCTCTACTTCTCCAAGAACAGGAAACCCCACCGTTTATGGCACACAAATGATTCCTGGATTCCCAGCCTGAGGCTTTCAGTTCCTTAGGCAAACAGGAGGAGATTCAGAAAGCTGTGTAAAACACGCCCAGAGCAAAGGGCTCTGAGGGTGCCCCTACACAGCCACTATCAGCTGAGTCTTGGCAAAACAATTACCCAACACATCAAAATACTCCTAAATTCATCTAAATTAGCCAACAGGATCTTTACCTCTTTTTTCAGCAACTACCTCCTTGCTCTACTTTTAACCTTAAACAGCTAGTTTAAAACCAGTCATTCCTGTGTTATCTTAGCAGTTAGGAAGGGGAAGATAAATTTACTGAGCAAGCCAAAAGGCTCCAAATTCTTGGATTAAATCCAACAACTAAGACTCCTGTTCTCTCTGGCCTGCAGGAAGCAAGAAAGAGAGATCCTCACCCCTGCTCCCATCACACATCCCCGTGCCCTCTCAGCAATCCCCTCCAGCCAAACCCGACACCAGGGGTACAACCCTTCTGTGCCTCTGGATGGCATCTTCACCCAGAGGTGAGACATAACATCAGAGCAGCAGGAAGAGAACAAGGAAGGCTCCTGCTGTTGCTTTATGTGTCACAAGCGTGTTTGAGAGTGAAAGGTTTCAAGCTTTTTCAAACTCACGCTGAAACTTTGGCTGGTACTTAGCTTAATGAGTTATTTAAAGCTCTATACAGCAGTTTATAGGAGGACAGGAAGCAGCTTCTCCCGCAATTAAGTTGACTCAACAACTGTATTTCTGAAAATTACTCTGTTTTGCCCTCACTCCCCAGGATTAAAATTATGAAGCTATTATTTCCTATTAACAGGACTTCACTGTGTTCCAAATCTAACCAGCCTGAAAGATGATGAAATGGAACAGCTATTGTGGATACTTTGCCTGAGTACAATGAAGTCACGAGTGCCAAGACCGGCACAAGTATCAGAAGAGATTATTTTCTACTCAGAATGCTGAAAAAATGCAGTTACCTATCTTAATGAATCGACAGGGGAACATCTGTTCATCAATTTTATGCTTCAAGGTGAATGTTTCTTTGTTATAATCATTCTTTAAGCCACTGTGGGAAAAAATAAATAAGGTTACTAAATCTTACCTTGTATTTTAGAACTAGCTAATAAATGCAATCTAGGTCACGGCTGAAACACGAAGCTTGTTTCATATCACTCTGAATCATAAGTACACGTGCTGGACCAATGCCTGGGCTGTTCTCCACCTCCTTGTGTCTCCCTGGGAGGTAGCACTGGGTAGTGATTTTGGGAGGTAACTGACTTTGGGTCAGTGCTGCTCCCCTGCACCTGTAACCCTGTGACTTCAGCTAAGGATCTGTTGAACTGAGCTCTTCCATTCTCCAGAGGGAGAAGGATCAGATCTCGAAATTATCACCCTGACAAAGTGCTTTCTGATCCACTTATGGGCATTACTTCATAAAAATATCAAGTATTTAGCATAATTTATCAAAAATCTTAAGTCCATTTTTACTGCAGATGCCAAGTACAGGTCTCAAAATGAGGATTTTTATTAAACTTCAGCACAAGTGAAATGACATTAGACATCAGTAATTACTATGACACTAAGACTCTCTTCCCCCGCAGCTGTGGCAGCAATAAAGGCAAATTGCACCCCTGGTCTACCTACAGAGGGCAGAAGGGTGGGAAGGCTTGAGGGATGGTTTCTATATGGTAATGAAGAATACCTGCAACACACAACTTCCCACGTTTCTCCATGGCTATTCTGCTTGGCTACAGATGATGTACACCCATACAATTCCTGGAGTTGGACTTCTCTTCTGCAGGCCTCCCAAAATAGACTAGTTCTTGCTACTCTTTTCTCTTGTACTCCTGGATATTTAACTGCCATTTCCCTTTCTGAAGCAGCAGAGTCCTTGAAAGGCCCTTGCAAATTTACATTGGCAACTACTCCGGAGTTCTGGATAACGTGAACAGCCAAAAGGCTCACTCTTCAGTCCCTATCCAACCCTAACTACCAAATCCAACTGAAGCAAGGAAAATGCAGTTTTTTCCATTTGCCTGTTTAATTTATTTACCTGTATGAGGAAAGGCAGAGCAGCTGACTAGTTCAGATCTTTACAGCTGCAATGAGGTTTTTAGGGAGCTTACTCCGGCTTTTAAAAGCTACTTTGAATGTTACACACCTGGAGAATCATTTGTCTTGTGCCTCAAGCACAGGGGAGGAAGGAATCACAATCCAGCAACGCTGCATCCTGCTCTCAGCTCTTCCAAATCCCCAAATTCGCTCTCCACAAATCCTCTGTGGTTAGAGCAGGATCAGGAAGGCTTCCTGGAGCGAGTGTTGGGATTGCTGCTCTGACCTGACCGTAAACGTGAGGGCGGATAACTGCAGGATCACAACCCACAGCTCTGCTCCATTGTTGGCTCTCTCTGCTCGGGAGTCGGGGGGGAAGAGCATTTTGGTCCAGCTTTTACAATTCCATAGCTGATGGAATCATGTCTTACCTGGATAAGAGATCTGTCATATTCTCCTCATTCATCCCACCAAAAACTTTAAACTTCTTTAAATTGCAGACGTGTGTTTTCTCATATTTGCCAAATGTGATGCTCTGGACTATGGCAGGTCTTTCAAGTTTCAGAATCAAATACTGTGGAAGACAGAACAGTGGATTTTAATATTAAAGCCAAGGCTGCAAAACACACTAAGGGAGAAGCATTACAGCCTCCAGAAATTCAGTTTACAAAGCTAAAAGAATGAAAGTGAAGATGAAACCTCCCCCTTATTATATTTTCTCCTTTGTACTGGAACGAAGAAAAGGGTTTTTTAGGAATATTCCTTTAAAAGCAGTTTATCCAGAAAAAAGATTTGAACTACCTATTCCTAGCAATTCTATTCAGGGCTTACATACATTCCTTTAAGTTGGACGCAAGACTTCCTGAAATCTGGCAAATAGGATCAAACTACAGGGAGTGAAGATTCAAACGCCCACCACAGCCTGAAATGAAACCTAAACTGAATACACAATTAGATAAATACAGTATGTTCCACATGCTAAGAGAACATCAAATTACTTTTCCTCTCTGGGCTGACACTGTTTTAACCACTGAGCACAAAGTTTGGTGCATGGAGAACCCAGGAACCAACTTCTTATTAACCATTCCAAATAAAACTGAGCCACTTAGTGACAATAAGGGGTCTTTGCACAGAAAATGATGAAAATGTGCTCAGTTGTGAACATTTGCTGCCCTTTTACACCGCGGGGACACATCAGAGTGTGAAGAGTCAGGTGATTTATCCTCAGGCTCCGGCTACCAGCTTCACCAGCACCACTGGAGGAAAAGGGCTGTTCCCATGGAAAAGCAGGTGCAGGGAAGCACTTGCACCATTCATCCGGGACAACTGAGCACCTTCCCCACCAAACAGGTCTTGGGGGGAACGCGGAGACATCCCGTTTTGCGGAACACGTGGAGTTTTACACCTGAAAACAACGTGTTTAATTCATTTTCCCTAATTTTCCTGAACTAAGCAGGGCACACAGGGAACCGAGGCAAAGCGCAGAATCACAATTACTCATCGTGCTGGATTTTGTTACAAAACCCTGCCGTCAGGACTCCAGCAGAGGCAGATCAGCACAGAGCTGTAGGACACCTCCCCCCACAGGCTCTGCTGGTGGCCCTGTTCCCCCCCAAGCAGCAGCCAGACACAACACTTTGACACCTTATTTTCGGTCTTTCATCGACATCAAGCAGAGTATTTTGCATGTGTGTGGCTGCTTTCTGTGGATCCTGAGTAGAGACTGAGTAGTGAGTCCCTATCCAGTGCCACTGGCATCACTCTGCTCAGGATAAACAGCTCCAGCAGTAGGAGAACCTCACCCTAGAAGCATAACTCTTGGGAGAGAAGAAGAACAAACTTGGCCATCCCTTTAGCACTCAGTCTTTCTGTCTCAGCCCTACAAATTATCTATGAACAGGACTGACATCATTCTGGAGAGCACCAGGATAAAGATGGGATGGCTAAAGGCTCCCAGTGGCTGGTTCCCACTCCATTCACAAGAAGCTTAGGTTGAGGGAAATACTTGTACATACAACAGTTGCAGATGATGCAGACTGGGTAGGTACCTAAGAGAAGAAGATTTACTGCCAAAGATGTTTCCAGCAAGTCAAATTTTTTCAGAGTGAAGAAAATAAACCAATGTCAGCACTGCAAGGGTACAAGAAAAAGAATGCTTTGGTGCATTTCCAGATTTTTTTTTTAATGAAAAATTCCTGGTTTTGTGAAGAACACCATCCAACTAAATATCAGAACCCACCGTTAGTTTAACTAGCAGCAAGCCACACTTTTGTCTCAAAATACTCCCTGAACTTCCATAAAAAACCCTGAAGTTCTATACAGAAAACTGATTTTATAAAGCAAAGGAAAGGATGAGCAAAAGGACAGTCCTGTAATGAGTAAGGCAGTACTTGATACATGGCACAGCCCGCTGCCAAAATTCCCATGCAGAACAGACAGTACACAACGTCTAAGAACTCCTCCCACACCATCATATCTTCCCTGCAGATTTCTCCCGAAGCTGGAAAAGCAAAGCCAGCACTACCAGCAATTGCAATTCCTAAGCCTGCTGGAATCCCAAACCTAATGCCTGGGCCATGAACACATACTCTCTCAAGTACCACACAAGATTTGCAAAACCTTTGCACAAAGGTCGCCCTGCATTATTCAATTCTTAGCCTAAATTACGGGAGAGAAAAGCACTTAAACCCCCTATGCCCCGAAGGGAGCAAGGCACAGCAATTACTCCACAGGGCCAGCAGTGATTTCTTAACCCTATAGATAGAAGGGAGCCCTGCAGCCCTCCTTCCCCGCTTCCACACATCCCACCACCTGCTGAGTCACACAGACCCCACAGAAAATAGAAGCACAAAAGCTAAACACAACCTTTTTGTGAATTTATCCCCTGATTGATATAGGAACTAAAGACAGGTTTGCTTTAAAACCCCCGTCCCTAGGTACAGACTTTTGTATTTTTTAATGCATATACACACACAAACTGGAAGACTTTTAAACTGAAAGAAGGGAAATTTAGGTTAGATGTTAAGAAGAAATTCTTTACTATGAGGGTAGTGAGGCCCTGGAACAGGATGCCCAGAGAAGCTGTGGATGCCCCATCCCTGGAAGTGTTCAAGGTCAGCTTGGATGGGGCTTGGAGCAACCTGGGGGAGTGGAAGATGTCCCTGCCCATGGCAGGGGGTTGGAACTGGATGATCTTTAACATATCAAATTAACCAAACCACTCTATGATACATATAAAAATACAGACATAATGTACTTCTTGGGTTTCTAAACAAACACACACACACACACACTGCTGCCACTCTGTGGGTACCAGCTACAAATCTCACTGATGCTGAGAAAACTCTGCCTCAAGAGCTGCAAACAGCTGGGCTGCGTGGATATTTTTGGACTGCTACCAGGATTTTAGCTATGACAGACTATTCTCTGTGGCTTTGAAAGAAGTGGCAGAACTGTATGTAAGACCAAGTGATTTATTCAACCTGGAGAGAACAAGTCTATGAAATTTCAGGCCAATACATACACCAAGATACTTGACACTTTTCCATCCTACTGCAATAAGCAACATCAGTACATTTAATGTCCACGTATTCACGCAGTATTCCAAAAGTCCAAACTATAAACTCAAGTGTCTGTCCATTAAAAAAGGGCACAAGAACACTAACTGGCATAACTGAGCAAAAACCTCAGCCCAACTGTTCAAGCCTCGAATTACAACACTTGCAAAAAAGATGCTACAAAACATTAGAAGAGTAAAACTTCTGGTTTATGACTCATCATATTTGTAAGTGAAGATGCACAAAGAGTAAAGTCACACTTCAGCAGCCCAACAGCTCACTACACTGCACCCAAATAAAAGTAAATCCAGCCCTGTCACACTGGGAGCTGCAGCAAATTCCACACTCTTTTGAAGCTCTGGTTTGTGCTACCATTTGATGACAAGCATATGAAAGCTTCTGCACCACACAGCCGAGTGTAAATTTTATTAATGTACTTTACATTAAGTCCTGATACAATCTATAGAGCAGGATGGAAATCAAGAGAGGAAAACCAGTCTTCCCAGATGCAGAACTGAAACCAATTGTGTCGACAATGCCACTAAACTTTCTACACATGCTCTTCCAGTGTTCAAAATCCACATCTCCACAAGGTTGGAACGGGCTGCCCAGGGAGGTAGTGGAGTTACCATCCCTGGAATGGTTCAAGAAGTGGCACTTAATGACATGGTCTGGTTGATAAGGTGGTGTTTGGTTAAAGGTTGGACCCTATCTCAGAGGTCTTTGCTAACCCAATCGATTCTGTGATCAAATACACTGAACCAGATTCCAAACTGCACTGCACAAGCTGCCTGTGCAATTAGAGTCACACTGTAATTTATTATTTTTTTTCTCTTCAAGCATTTTTTATTAGGGAGTAGTGAAACTTGTACTGCAGGTGAAAATAACCACCACAACATAACAAAATAACAGAGGCTGCCCTTGTCCATGACACAAACCTCCTGATTGCTTTTTCAATTAAGTTGGTGGCTAAATAAAAATCTATCCTTTTGTTCTACACATTATTAATCAAGCCACTCAGGGGAATCAGATGCTGTTCTGTATCAAACCATCACCAGAATCATCAGGATGAGCCTTTATGACAGAGCTGTGGTCTTCAGCATCACCAGCCTCATTGCTTCACACTTCCTATGTAAGATGAAAACTGGATTAAAAATAGACCCATCAGCCCTCTCCTGCTTGAATAGGTTACTACATAACAGGTTTGTTATTAAATATATAATTTCTGGGTCATCTATTTCAAGACTCAAGAAAGATATCCAGTTTAATAAACAGAAAACCAGCTGTCAGATGTATTTCCTTTCACTGGCACTCATTCATAACCAACTGGTGGCTTTCAAGGCCATGAGAGTTATTTAACTCTACCATACCCATAAAGCCAGGAAAACCCTTTACTAAATATAGTCACGTGGCAGCATTTCAAGTGTCTACACTTCCACTTTCATTCTCTTTCCTTCCTCAAAAAGGTTGGCTCAGACTCTGGCACATTTACTGCATTTTCATGGAACTACCGAACGCATTTTGATGTTCTCACCTACGTTCTTCCAACTGGTGTTCATCCCAGCAAGAGGAACGTTGTGAAAGAAAAAGGTGCCTGGAGAGGTTTTGTTTCACTCCACAAGGGAAGGGAATAAATCAATGTCTAGGGACTCACTCGTACTTCTACCTCTAAGGCAGCACAGGATCCTCACCCCGGCAGGGCATTGCTAAGCCCTGACGTTCAGGTGAGACACTGACGGGACAAACACGAGCGACCGGAGCTGCAGAGCTTATTAAAATATCTGCCAGCACGTTCCCGTGAGCAGGACTGACACGAGTCCCTGTGCTGTGTCTTAGCCCTGCTTTCAGCCCATAAAAGTTGGGAACAAGGAGAGCTTTATTTCCCCGAGTTTTCCTTTGCTTCCTGTCCGGACCCTTATGGCCACCCACACACTCCAACAAGTGCATCACCGCACAAGTGACCAGTCTTTAACTGAAGTGCTGCCAACACACCACCCATAAAATGAGGCTTTGCAGCTTCCTTTTCCATAGGATACGTGATGTTTATTCTGGAGATTAAAAGCTATCTGTATATATCAACACTTCTTGGAATATGAACTACTCAACTTCTAACAAAGGAACTGATTTTGCCCCAACTTCTTTCCTCACCACACTCATAATTCGGTCACCCACTGTTTCAACTGAAGTTTTCCAAGCTAAGAATCTGCCTTAAGGACTTCAGCCACCTGGAAAAACAAGGAAGCAGAATACTTATGTGTAAGTTTTACCTGCAGCCTTTCAACGAGCAAGGTGCAAGAATTACTCTGAGCAAAAAGGCGACCAAATCTGGAGTTCTTTTGTCAAGTATGAGACAACACAAATGGGAATTGTTTCTGTATATACAGAAATAATAAAAACTGCATTCTTTTGCACATAGGCCTCTTCTACAAGTTTTAATTCCCCATTCCCTCTTTCCAGTTAATTTTTCAACAGAGAAATTAAACTGTCAAAAAATGCTTTACATAAGCTCAGGTTGGAAACACGAGAATTAGCTAAAGCATATATTTATGTAAAATATAAATATACCTAATGTTATAATATATTCACTATAAAAGTATATATAAAGTACTTTACATAGTATAAGGGCACTGCAAATACTTCATCTCTCTCAGCACTCAGGATTGGGCTTGCTGAATCCTACAACACAGCATTTTATATTCTGACTATTGGATACAGAGATTCAGTAAGAGGAATTGAGCAGGATGTTCTTTTCCAGTCAGGCAGCCAGGTTTTCTGTTGGTTTCATCTTTAAATAACAGAATAAAACTCAAATACTGTCTTGCCAATCTCAGTTGCAACTACCAAGATCAATTTTTTTCAAGCCAGACCTTAATTCTGGATCCCTAATACATGTCTAGATATGTGACACACAGGTAGATAAATGACAGAGTTAATTCATCTCTCTCCTACCAAAAAGGCTGGTTTAAATGCCTTGCTTAGCATTCAGAGCAGTGCCCAGTTCTCCAGGGCTGGATTCAGCCGTTCTGCAGCAGCATCTCCATTCAGGTCACGGCCAATCCACATAAAATTTTTGGAAGACATCTCTTTAACAAGCTCGTGTGGTTTGTACAGAAGTCTGCCACTCTAATTATTCCCTGCTTAATCTGCATGTCTGAATACAACCCCCATCACTGCTTGTCAGCTTTGAGCACAGGTTGGGAATATTCTGAAGCACCCAGTTACAAGAGGTTCCTTCCCCGTTCCACAATCAGATTTTTAAAAGCACTAAACATTCAGGATGGCTTAGAAAATGAAAGAGCAAATTTGAGCAGCAACTAAAAGCGCACCTCTGATGAAAAACCCAGTCCAAAACCACACCACGAAAACCAACCCTGCCTTGGGAACAAGGGCACCCTAAGAACAACATGTGCTTCCTGCAGGAGAGGAAAGATGGTACAGACTTGGAATAGAACCCAAGCCCAATATCCATTACCCTGCAATCCATAGTTCCTAGACAGACTAAAACCGCTTCAGGCTATGGATTAAATTCCTATGCTGTTCATCAAAATAATTATATGTTAAAAAAAAAAATCAAATTAAGAGCAGTAGATGCACAGAGGCATCAAGAGAATAAAAATTATTAGTCTTCACAAGCAGGTTTATGTCAATGGAATAAAGAAGACAGTTTTCCACCTCCTCTAAAAAGTCTCCCGCTTCTGCAGACACAACAACAGAGAAGGACTGATCAGAAAATCCAGATGAAAGCTCTTCAGCTGGACAGGATGACCTGCTGCTCTAAGGAGCCACCACTGCAGACTATCGATTTTTAACACACCTCCAAGGCAAAGCAGCAAAATTTACCTGGAGAAAAATCCTGCGAGATTTCGCTCACGAGGAATCCTTGGATTAAAGAAGCAGATACGCAGAACTCTGCACAAGAGAGACACTGCACAAGACACTCTGCTCAGTGCTTTAAACAAAGGAATTTAAACACAGTTTAAACCAACGAGGAACGTAAGAGACGTAGAAGCTGATCCAACAGAATCTGAGTAATGAGGTATGGATCTAACACACACACAAAAAAAAAAGGATAACGCACTTATTGGAAAAAAAACTAAGTTGAAAAGCATTTTCTGGATAACCTAAAACCTACTTAATAGTGAGAAAGCAAATTAGATGCTAAAATCAATACAAATCTTGTTTTAATAAGCTGCTTAACCAGCAGAAGAGGTGACACTCGTGTCCCTTTATTAACCAGAGGCTACATTTCTAAACGTGCTGTTAAGGAGAAACAAACACAGGATCCTTAGATCTGGGATTCAAGGCCAAGAACCTACAACAGCCTCCAGTAGTGCTGACAAAGGGGGACCTCACGCCTCATTAGCAGCTTAATCTCACCATAAGGTTCCATTATTTCCAGCACGACCACGACTGCCAAGGATGAAACCTGAAACTTCCCCCCCCCATGAAGCATTTCTTGAAACAACACAAATTGCTAGAAATGTAAATACCTGATGTACCAACAATCTGCATTTTACTCTGAGAAGGAAGCCTATGAAGTCTGTCAACAGCAGCAGCATGCATTCAAAATAAAAATTCCAGGATACATGAAGTTGTACAACATCACTTACCTGGGGGGGATAATTGCTTTCTGAAGACCACCTTGAGGACTGATCATTGGGCTTATCCACCAAGATATTCCTAAAAAAAAAACCAAAATCCGAGAAGCCACAATTAATTTAAACAACAACCACGTATTTTACTTCTCCAATAAATCTGTTTACATGCAGAGCAGTAACGTTCTCACGCAACCACCTAAATCTCCAGGTAGAGACTCAGGTTCTCGCCCGCAATGTTAAAAATTTTGCACATCGCTATTTTACAGGACCCATCAAAATACGCCCCCGAGCCTCGTGGTTGTGAAACGGAGCCCCAAGTTGCGAAACAAAAACAAAACAGAAAAAAAAAATAAAAAAACAAATTGTGAAACAAATATAAAACAGATGAATTTACGCAGGCCCAAGTCTGTAATGAAGTGGAAAAAAAGGGCTCATTCACCCCAACAGGGTAAGAACTTCTCAGTAAGGTTAAATGATGAGCAGTGAGAGGGTTACTGAGCCAAAAACTGCCCTTTACTAGACAGGCAATATTGGAAGGGAGAGAGAGAGAGAGGTCTGTTAACCTACTTAAGCTTTCCTGGAGGGTGGAAGATGACCACCTAACTCATGCCAAATTTTAACAAGTACTTTTCATGAGCTAAGAGCCTAGAACAACACACAAGAAAGCAGAAGTTCAACTCTTCAACCAGCAAAGTTGAGCTGCTTTCTTACGGTTCGGAATAGCACGGTATTTACGGGATTAGCAAATTCAGAATAGATTTTTTTTTTGGCTAAAATTAAACAGATTCATCATGACAGTCATATGAGAGGTCTGCCTTCTCTCTTATAACAATGCAGTAAAGCTCACCTCCTAAAAAAAAAAAAACCTAAAAAAAAAACCCCACCAAAAATCACTAAAATGTATATAATTATTGGCAAGGTGACGATGCACCACCTGCTGGACAGGCCTTATGAACTCCACGACATCCAACTAATGAACTCATCAGCTCATAAAACTTATGTAAAAAGAAGGGAACTCATCAAAAGGCTTATGCCATCTCCATCTGCTGTGTAGGAGGGAAAGAACACGAGCATCTGGATTACTACAAAGGGCTGGAGGAAAAAGCGCTGCCATGAAAGCTCCGAAGGGAAGGAGGTGAAGTCAGAGGTTGAGCGTTACCAGACAGAAATCAGCTCGCTCTTTCCACACTGGGCAGACTGAAATCGCTGCTCTAGCAACGGTATCCAAGCAGTCCCTGCTGTGACAAGGGAGACAGCAAGGAGCCAACCCCAGGGTGGCCTCTGAAATTCCCAACATTTTCCAGAGCTCGTGAAGTGGTTGCGTCCATCCGCAGGCTCGGATCCTCAGGATTTTCACGCAGCGTAGGAATAAAACTCAGGTTCCCCTCTGCCTTCAGCTAATTCCCATCGTGGCATATTTATTGGCACAGCGATGCCAGCGTTGATCCAGGGCTGCAGGTGCTTTATTGACCCATTTCCAGAGGGGAAAATGTGATGGAACAGGATATGGACAAGCACTGCCCTCCCGCTCAAACCCCATCAAACAGGGAACATCAAGCCACGGATCTGCATAATTAAACATCCGGATAAGTACCTCTACCTTGCAGTGCAAACAATCTCAACTCCAAGAGAAAACCTAACCCCCATCTTTAATTACGACCAGGACAAAATCAACTAAACCTAAGGGGAGAACCTGGGAACTGCTGAGACACAGGTTTCTAAATAAAAGCTGCCAGTCTCCAAGCTAAGTCACCATCAGAAACCACAAGACATTTGCTGTTGAGAAGATTCATACCCGCACTCTCCTATACCATTCCACAGGCAAGACAACATGGTATTTAATAAATTCTTAATGCCTTTTACTACCTGGAGAGGAAAAAAATGCTAAACTTGAAGATCTGTATCTTATATTAAATACTTAAGGGATATAAAGGCAGATAAAACTAGGTAATGGCCTTTCTCCTTTATGGAATTTTATCCTAGAATGCAAGAAGACAACTTAGTCTACAGATTATATTTTATTTATAATGCCATTACATTTGCTTAAATACTGGACATAAACTCTTCATATGTTGAGCAACAACTGCAGGAATTGGCACTGTTACATGGTCAGATAATTCCCTGCTGGAAAGAGGCATTTTATACCTGGGACACATCCCAAATGCCGTATTTTTAGAAGGAGATTTGTTTGCTTCTCCAGGTCAAAGATCAGTTTGCCACAACCAAAGAGGATCTCAATCAGCACAGCTAGACAAGATAAAAATCCTTCCACGGAGAGAGAGAGAAGAGACAGGCAGTCACACAAAATTAAGGCTAAAAAGAAATGTGAAAGATAAAGATAGCAGTGTCGATGGAGTTAGAAATGTTTAAAAATACGTGGGTTATTAATTTATTAAGACTAAACAAACATTGAAGACAGAGGTCCATATGTACAAAGTCAATTTACCAAAACAATTTCAGAAAATTTATGGGCTTGGAGGAATTCAAGCATTCCAGGAGCCATGAGACAGTAAGAAACAAACAAATTCATATCCTAATGGCAGACTCCTTTTTCCATGTACAGCCCTTTTTCTGGACATCAAACTCCCACACACTACCCGGGGGCAGGCTTTGCAGATATGACACCTAGATTAAAATCTGAGAAACTTTAGAAGTGAAGATTCCATTAACTCAACGACTTTCCATGTAATTTTCACAAGGCATTAAAATAAAAAAAATAAAAAATATTAAAAAAAAAGGTATTTGTAAGCCCTCGAGCTACACAAGAACAGGATGGTTTTACACAAGTTTTTCCTGTGAAAAAAGCAACCCATTAAACGTGGTTTGTGATAACTCCTAATCATCAGCTGTGGGTACAGGATCGAGTCTCTCACGAATCTCTAGCAGCGCCAAGAGGGACCATCCCACCCACTCTCTCCACCAGCAGCTATAATAAAGATCTGCATAAATAACTTCTTTAGTCAGATCAGTTCTCCAGTCCGGCTCATCACCAGTGCCAGCACCACCAGGGATGGCAAAGATGAGTGGCAGCATCCGGGCAAGAGGTTCACAAACTCCCAAATCCCCCTCTCCCACTGGAAAAATCAGATGTCATGATACCTCTGCTACTAAAAGCTAAGGAGAAGGAGCCATTTTATTTGCTCCACAAAGCAGCACCGTGTCCATAGGCGGCACTGGTATGCCTTCATTCCCTAACCTGGCTGCCTGCAGAGCTATTCACAGCTCGGCCTTACTGAGGGCGTTCCCATCCCTAAATAAGTGGATGGTTCTGATTGCTCCATGCAAAAAGCCCTTCTGGCAGAGCACAGGGTGAGGTTCCTTTTATTACCCGGGCAGGCACTGCCCTCACAACTGCTGGAAGTTGATAATTTTCCCTTTCACCATCCCAGAAACCGTCATATCCGTTGTGCCAACTGCTGGTTGATCCCTGCTGGAACGACAGAGATGACGCCATGCCTGGGGACTTCTCTGCAAAGAGCTCTGCACGACAACCACTAAGGGAGAGTTTTCCTTTGCTCTTGGGGGTTGGGGGGGGGAAGGGAGAAATAAGATGACTTTGCAGAACACGCTGCAAATTAGGTTTAAGGCTGCTATAATTTGCATCTAACCTAAATATTTTCGTGAAGCTGCTATTAAGAGAAATCCACGACTTTAGGAACGAGTCCCTAAGAATAAACAAACCCCAAACACTGGCTTTGCTTGGCACACTCACGTGGCTCCTCGGAGAGCAGCTGTGCAGGAAAGGGCACATGAGACGCCAAGAGCACTTGGAACACGGACAGAGCTCCCCTGGAAAACCATGGAGGTACCAGGCCATTACACTGCAGAAAGCATTTGGAGTGCTAGGGAAACACAGACTAACTGAAAACGGGCAAAATTCTCCCTCCAGGGTTGATTTTTTTTCAGTTTTTCCTACAACCATCCCAAAAAGGATTAAGGGAGAACACGGCAACTCGAATACATGGACTCAAATTTCCACTAAGGCCACAGTAAGACGTGGTGGACCAACTATTTCAAGCATGTGGAGCCATCAGAGCAGCCAGCACAAAGCATCCACGGAGATACTCCTGCCCAGCCAGGACTCTGGAATGTACACACGGTCTTAACCAAGAAAAACAGGGGGAAAAAAAACCAACTCATCACCAAAAAAGAGTCCATGGACCTGGAAAGAACTAGGGATTTTTTTTTCCTCCTGCAACTCACAGAAACTCACTGCAAGTAATGATGGTTTCAAACCACCTGACTGTGATGTTTGAAGACCTGTGTGTACCTCTGGTTGTCCCCTAAAGCAGTTCAAAAAATCCTTTTTAGATTCTGTTACAGCATTTTTCTCCTTCCTGTGGGAAAAGTTCTCTGCTTGAAATGGCAGAAGGATGTAAAGACGTGAAAATGTCTTGGTTGAACCGCAGCAAAACACGCACAGTTATTATGCAGACCCATTCAGGAAACAAGTTTTTGGGTGTTGTTTTTTGGGTTTGCTTTTTTAAAACCTGGGATTTCTTGAACCCCACATGAGGGCCTCCTGCACAGCAAAACAAAATTTGAGTCAAACATGTACAAGTGAGCACTTTTAAATATGCTACTGTGATGAGATTTGCTGTTACTGCTCCAATTTGCTTCATCTCCTCACACAAACACCCAGCATATTGTAAATTCACTTCTCCAGAAAGTAAAACAGCTTAGCAAGTACAGCACAACAAAAATAAACTGAAGGATTCGGAAATCACCTTACAGAAATATCCTTATCAGATCACAGCTGACTACACAGGACAACAAACTAGGTATTACTTAGCACTGGCTAAGATACAGCTCAATTAAAAACAGGTTTTCGATTATTTCTTTCAATTAACATTTTCCTTTTTGGTTTTTAAGCAGCCTCTCGTCACTGCCAGACCAACCAAACTGCTTCTTAAATGCAAAATGACCCTGCTGCAGGCACTTCCAGTAAGGCAAATTCCAAAGTACTTGTTTTTCACTCCCCCTCCTAGTTAAGACTTCTTTAAACAAGATCTCTTTAATTTATCAGCACTTCCTCCTGACAAGCCAAGAATTAAATGTTTACCAATAGTGACTAAAATTGCAGCAGTGAATTCCTAGGAAGTCATGGAATTGTTTGGGGTTGGAAAAGACCTCCAAGATCACACCAAGTCCAACCATTCCCCCAGCACTGCCAAGGCCACCAATAAAACCTGTCCCCAGGTGCCACCTTTAAAATCCCTCCAGGGACGGTGACTCCCCCAATTCCATGGGCAGCCCGTTCCAGGGCTTGACGATCCTTCTGGTGAAGGAATTTTTCTTGATATCCAATCGAAACCTGCCCTAGTACAACTTGAGGTCACTTCCAGGTTCTCAGAGCCCAGTAAATAACTTCTATTCCAGTGACACTCCCCAGCCCTAAATCACGGATTAAACTTTTGACTGTACCGCAGCACTGAGAGCCCCAAATCCAGCTCCAGGATGGGAGTATCAGTATTGGCACAGCGGAAAAACAAACTGCAGGCAAAATAAAAGTCAGGCTTGGTCATGTATGTTGGTGCCCACAATAACCTCACGCATCACAGATGATTACCAGCCTAATTGTCCCAACATTTAGGGATTATAATTTGGATGCAATTTAACTGGTAAATGACGCTGAGAAGCTTTAAAGCTTGAAAAATCACCACGGTTTGTTCTCTCTCTGCACAAAAGGGAACTTTTCAATGCACTCAATGTCCCTCTACTTTTAAATATGAAAGTAACTTAAAATGTCAGTGATATAATCTTATAATCACAGTGAACTCAGTGATTATAAGATCACCTGGAAGAGTTTCTTTTACTCATTTCATACTCAGTGCTCATTTGTACATGTCCAAGACAGAAGGATATCTGAAATCCAGCCTTTTAGCTTAGCCTAGGTGAGGTCTGAGGAGGCTCCCTGAGTAGAAATAAATCCCTGGTTTAATAAAAAGACCAAGAATAGCACAAATTTTGCCCTTCAATAGTCAAGGAAAAAGATGAAGAGATTACATTCTTCAGCTGATCGGATTTGTAGCCAATAGATAAATTATTGCAGTAAAATTTGCCAGAGTTTAAAAAAAAAAAAATCACCAGCCACGACTACTTGATAACAAAGTTCAGTTTTCATTTTATAAGATCTCACATCTTGAAAAATAGTTTTGGTAGTGTGTGAGCAGGGGGATTTCTACTGCCCATCACCAGAAAAGCCGCTGAACTTCAACTGCCCAAAACTTCCCCAGTTCTGGTGGAGCAGCTCACTTCAGTACTGCATGGTGCTCACTTCCCATTCCCAAAAGCACTTTTTTTGGGAAGGGGCAGATCCTTTACAAGAAGATTAGCGGACAGCAATGTCCACACAAATCCCCTGGGCTGTGTTTTGGAAGCATCACAGCCCCAGTGGAAGATTTTCGTTTGACTAATGCACATATGGAAAAACTTAACAAAGGCCAGGAAGTAGATTTAGGCCTTCAACAATTTCACAACATTGCAAGGATGCTCTTACATGCCACAATATTAGTAATATTTCCACTCAGAGGAAGCCACAAACGCAGACTAAGTTATTACACGTACAGATATACATTGCTAATGTAAGCCATAAACACATCTTTAAC
The DNA here is from genome assembly GCA_013396775.1 of Cephalopterus ornatus. Lineage (NCBI taxonomy): Eukaryota > Metazoa > Chordata > Aves > Passeriformes > Cotingidae > Cephalopterus > Cephalopterus ornatus. Next base: position 213,328 of record VZRE01011564.1, read on the forward strand.
ATTCATCAGCACCGTAACCTCACACCCAGTAAAAGTTCACCCAAAAAAAACGATGCCTGTAAAAGAATTTAAAGCGGATCACATTCAACAAAACAGACTGGAGCCTCCTCATGCCCAAAGTGATGTCAGGTTTGGAGATTTTTTTTTTTCCACCAGAACTCAAATGGAAAATGCCTCCTGGTCCCGGGTTGGACAACCTTCACAGCTTTCCTTTCAAAATTAAGTTTCTCTCACTAATTAACTCAGGGAATGCAGAAGACAAAATACTGATCTGGGAAAATAAAGAAGTATATGTATATACGGTATATAAAATAAAGAAGCCTGTTAAGTGCTGCTTTTTTGGGGAAATGCATTACAAGCCAAACATTTGCCCCTGGAGCGACATTACAGAATAACTCCTTATTTTGGGGCAATATACATAATTCATGCTGAAGGAAACAGCAGTTCCCAAGCCAACGTTACTTTCATATTTGGCAGCTTCCAAACCCTGCACCCAAAAGCAGGTTTTTAAGGAGACAAAAATGTGACAGTTAGCAACAGTACACCACCATGAGAGAGAGCAGAGGGGGAACTCATTCAGCAATTCCTTAACTCATGGGTCAGTTTACCTAATCCAAATTTTTCCCTTCCATTTTAGCACTCTGGGTGAAGACCATCTCTTTACTGATACAACTTTCAAGTGCAGAATATGCTAAGAAATTGGTATTTAAATACAGTCAATAAGAGCCAAATGCTGCCTAAAGGAAAAGGATCCCAGAAAAATACAGGTCATGTCCCAGGGCTTCAGCGTTTTTTCAGGCACCTTCCCAGAGCTCCAGTGTGACATTATGAACCCGGCAGTCTCGGGAGGAAAGGCAGGGAGGACCAAGGAAAACACCACCAAATTCAAACTGACCACGGCACAGTTTTTCTCCAGGATGAAGATCCTGTTATTTGCCAGGAACAGCAAAACACTCCAGCAGAGGAGGAGCGAGTGCCATGAGCCGCTCTGCTGCTGCAGCTCAAATCCAGACGTGCAGGCTGCTGTCCTCAACTCAAATAGATGGCTGTGCTCCTTGATTTAAATTGATCCAGGAAATAATTTCTCAAGGATTATGCACACTGAGCTTCAAGTAATGACTGAAATAGCAACTACCTAAAGCAATAACCACTACACGTCTTCAGGGCTCCCTCCTCCCCCTTCCAGTAACTGGTGTGTTATGGAATTCAGGCCCAGCCGAACTCACAGTTCACTCTTTTCACAAAATTCAGCAGGCAAAAAAAGCACAATGACATTTGGTTTTACAAGTTCATATCAAGACGAGCACTGGCTTGCTTTGGAACATGATGAATGTGCAGAATTAGAAATTATATTCTTTGCCATGAAAAAAAAAAAAATTGAGCAAACTGTACATGATGCCTGAGCAATGAGACTTATCCCAAGGAAAACACTGTTTCACAGAGTGTTTTAGTCTTCAAGACAATAATTAGTCATCAGGAGCTGGAAAACTTTCATTAAACTGCACAGCTACATACAGGGCAAATGATCCATAATCTGATGATGTTCACACCTCCCAGGAAAATTTTACATTCTTAATGTTGCTGAAAAATGCCATCCCAGAATAGGCTGAACATCCAGTACAGGTTCTGCCAGGTTGGTCACACCAGGGAACCTGAGCAATTAGCATTTCACCTTCATCCTTCTGCCAGTGAGTAAAACTGTCTAATCTCTTCAGTAATGTCTATATTTTAACTGGAGCCTGGAGATTTCTTCTTGTACTACAGCACTTGTGCTTCTACCCAGGAAGCAAGAGGTACCATAACTCATAATTCATCATAACTTCATCATTTTATGGGGTTTTCTTCTACTCCCTTCACCTCTCTGACATTTTAATTTCTCACTAATTCACCTTATCAGACACCAGAGAAGCACCTCATACTTACATATTGAATCTGTGCAACTTTATTTTCTACAGAAATGTTTTGCTCTGGAAGTACTGAATTTCAGCTTTTGGAGAACAATCCTACAGAAGGTTACAGAGGGGATGTAAACAATGGGAAAATGCTTGTCAGAACGTGAGATTGTCCAGAAACATCCAGAAAATCCACACAAACAAGCGGGGGGGGGGAAGATATTTTCCACTGGCCATTGAAAAGAACGAGAAGCAGGACTGAGAACATTTCTACACACAGGGTTCAGCAGAGGGGAACAGAGTGGGCCAGCTCCCTGTTTTAGCCAGGGTTTGCATTCCCAGCTCATTTGAGGGCATGCTGGAAGTACTGATCAATATTTAAAGCCGTCAGCAGTGACAGAGCCAGCCCCTGGCCTGTTCACATTCCCCTATCTCAAGGCAAAGCAATCACAACGAGGACAGTGAACGGGCTACATTGAAATGCTCAAGTAAAGCTATAGATACTGGCAACTTAAGCTGAAAAAAACTACATGAATGCTTGTTTGTGCAAAACAACTCTCAAAGTCACAGTTCTACAACTAGTCCACCCTTTGGGCCTGGTTCAAATCGGTTTAAAAGGCCTCAGCAGAGGGTACCCTCACCTCGTCAAGGAAAGAGAGCTTGGGCTCAGGGAACAGAATATGGAAAATAAATGTTCTCATTAGTTATGACTGATTTCAGTTCGAACGTGGGATTCTTCAAGACCTGGATGCATCTTTACAGATATTTACTAACCTCTAAGGTGCAGATCTGAGTCCCTGGTTTCACGTGGCAGGAGGAGACACTGAGAACCACATCCCACCGGCCACAAACATATATTTTGCTGTCACAGAAATCTCAGGGAACAGGGGAGCTGGAGTTCAGGTTATTTTCCACCTGGGTTTCTTTGTTTGGTTGGGGGTTTTTTAATCCTTATGGTCTTTACCCCCAACAGTTTGTCACACGTGTTCTCAGCACCCACTTACTAATGTTTCACAGGACCTTAGATCCAAAAACATAGAAGAGTTTTTACTCTTTCACAGTAAACACAGTAAGGGAGTATATTTTCAACTGGCCAGGAACTTGCTGTCACATTCTCATAACTAGAAAACAAAACAGAAAAAATTTGCTTTCTCCCTTTGGAAGTCTATGAGTCACTCACATTTTACCATCGAAGTATCTTTGACTAAGTTTACTTTCCCCTGCTTTGATGGAAATACAGAAAACCAGCAAAAATACAGAATTATTTTAAGTGCATTTTAACAAGTCAGCTGGTTCTTTCCCTGCTCCAGTACACTTCCTCGGAAAGAGCAGAGCCATCCAGCCTTCAGCATTTGATGCCATTCATGGTGTCAAACTGGAAAAGACTGGAATTCTCAGAACAACTGAAGTCCACTATGTAATAGATAAAAATGAGCTGCAGTGAAAAAGTGACACAATTAGGAGGCTGTGTATTTAATGGTATTTAATTATCAGCTAAGAAAGCAATCAATTTATATTCTCAATAACGATCGCAGCACAAAAAAAAATAAACAGAGTACCAACTAAAAATCCTAAAGTGCAACCTAGGAAATATAATGATCTTCCTCTACAGGGATTCTATACAGGAAGACCTGAATGACTCTGAAGATCTGAACAATAGAAATGGGATGAAACTTCCTCACAAAGGTATGTGACTAGTGCAACATCACAAAAGGCTCTTGTTAGTCTCTGAAGAGGGATTTCAGCTCCATAAAACAGTGACAGAAGGAACCGAGCGCATCAGCCAAATTCAAAATACCACCAGTCACAAGTCTGATGCCTCCATTAGAAACCAGGGCCCTTGGATACAGCAATTTGGCAATAGAAAATGGTGCATGACTGCCATGCGCAGAGCACAGCCCTTCACCCCTTACCCAACTCAGAAGGAAGTTCAAACTGGAGCAGGTACAAAAACAGGCTACTAAAATATCAGGATATCAAGTGCTTCTCTCAGAATGCAGAGTAAAAGCTTTTGATTCTTTTCCTTACCAAAAAAAAACCCCCAAGCTTGGACAAAGGTGACATCACCTTCTATAAACTGTTTATTCCCTCCTTATCCAAAAAAACACCAAGAAGTGACTGAACTCATCACTTCCTGCAGAAGGGCAGAGGAGACAGGGGAATAAATTCCAAGTCTCCCTCGATGTATGGCAAAAGGCACCAGGCACTCATTTGTGTCCCTCCTGTGAAGGGACTGGCAATGGTGGAGAAATCCCTTGTGAGGAATCAGGGATCAGGCTCCCAAGTGGCTCCATTCCTTTGGGGAGGAACCACAGAGAGGCAAGGAAGGGATGCCTCGGCATGAAAGAGTCTCAGCGGAGCTGAACACTTTCCAAGCTGAAGCCTCTCAATGCCCTCGGTGCCTCTGCACAGGCAGAGCGTCTCTGGAAACACCAGATGTTTCAACAACAAATTTCCTCTTGGATCAACTTTCTTCCCAAAGGCAAAACTTCCCCTCAGTGCAAACTGAACTAGCCACTATTACCAGACCAACTCTTTCACTCCTACCCACAGAGTTTTTAAAGTAAATATCCAAGTCAGTGTTCCCACTGGCAGCTACAAACCAACAGAGGGCAACTCCAGAGGTTTGAAAAACAGGAGAACGATTCCTTGGCAGACTCCAGAAGGACAACCCGCACTTAATGTCTTTGTAAACATGCAGGTAGCTGCAGCCCTGGTAAAACAGTCAGGCACTGAATCCAGCATCAGTTCCATGGCACCAGCACCAAATGCCAGATGAGAGATGCCAGCATTCACCAGAGGAAGCCTCTGTGTCACTGAAAGAAAACTGGTGTTTTTCGATAGACTACTGATCCTCAACTAGAGCATGACTAGAAAGGCCTTTGAAAAACACTTCTATTTGTTTTCTGTTGTTTGGGGTTTTTTGTTGTTGTTATTTGTTTGGTTTTTGGGTTTTGTTTTGTTTTTGTTTTAAAGAGCAGTTATCAGGTGATTTCAGCGCTCTGAAAAGTTTCAGTGCCAGTTCAGCATCACATAACCAGGAGTGATATAAGTCACCAGACACCTAATTTCTTTCCTGGTCAGCACCGATTAAAGCTTTATCTTTCATAACTTTGTTTTACATTTAAAACCACAGAAGTACTTAAGAAGCGTGTTTAAATCATGCTTAGCTGACAAGCTACTCTGCTCCCCTTCCACAAGCACTTCTCCTGCACTACCACAACTCCCAACAACGAGCAACAATATTTACTAAGTTGTATATTCATTCCTACGTCCATGAGGGCAGAGACCCTCATCTACTCCAAGGTCAAGTGGTTTCTTCCTAGTTAGACTAGAAAACTTTCTCAAACTTTAAACTACAGCATAACCAGAATTCCTATTATTGTGGAATCATTTAGGTTGGGAAACACATCTAAGATTGACTCTTCCAGACAAGCATCATTCTGTTCCTCATGTCAAACACTAAGACAAGTTTCAGCTCTACCTGTGTGTCCATCCCACAGTATGTTACGCTCCTGCCCCAGCAATTTTCAAGTTTTCAATCTTCACTCCAAAAAAAACCACCCTCTCACATTTCTTTATGCATCTTCTCTTTTTGAGAGGTTAAAGCCTCTCCTTTCCATTTCAGACTGCATTTAAGCTCTCTCCTTTTTCATTCCCATGGGAATCAAAACCCAAAGCAAGCAAAACCCAAAACTTTCAGAGCAGACAGCACATTAGAACAAGCATTCCTCAGACCAAGGTCAGCAAGCCAGAGAACAACCCCATCCCTGGGATTACGCCGCTGAAAAGCCGATAAAAATTGTTTTCCCTGGTGATAAGCACTTCTAAACAACATCTTAAACACAGCCGAATGCAAGGTCATGCTTTGGAAAACACCAGCCCTGCTACAGGAATGGGAATTGTATCAGGGAAGGCAATGACATTAAGGACTTTGGGCAGCACTGCAGATGCCACGTGAACATTAAATCCTGACATGAGTCTGGAGCAAAAGGGACTAACAGGAGCCTTGGAAAGGGGTATCAAGGAGAAAGACAACACCATCTGTTTGTATCTCAGCGAGATCAATAATGGACTGTCACCCTCCTGCTCAGGGAACAACACAGAGTTAAAAGCCAGAAATGCTGGCAGAAGTAACTACAAGATGATCAGAGACCTGAAAGAGCCGCCTTTAAGTCAAGTTGTTTTAACAAGAAAGATAAAGGGATTACTTAATTATCACCAAAGATTATCAATTAGGAAAGAATCCAGTTCTTTTTCATACCTAACACAGCAAATACAACAAGGAGTTCAGTTAAAAACCTGTTTTTAAAGGTTTGCTTCATTTTGGAAAGTAGAGATAATTGAGGGTATTAATAATTAACAACTAAGGCAACTCTGTCACTTGTTGAGAGCGGGTGAGTTGAGGATACTTCAATCAAAGGTCAGTAAAAGCAGCACAATCAATGATCAGATGAGGCTCTACAACCCACAATGACCCAGTTGTCCTGTGATCCTAATGGTCCTTCCAAATTCCAGCACCAAGGCTGGCTTATGAAAAAGGTGTTATTGAAACTATTGCACCTAAACCTCACTGTGGTCACTCCAAACTTCTCTGTCAGTCACCGGAGGAATTTAACAGGCTTTGTAGCTGGATGCCACGGAACCAACTCTCCCAGTGAGGATGGGATCAGGGTAATACAGCAGCACAAATCCATGGCTGTGATGCACAGCTCCAGCCTCCTCCTGCCAACCTCCGAATTCCCAAAGGCAGGAGATGAGAGCAGCAGGTGACCCCCTCGCCCAAAAGCCACACACAGCAGGTGACACAGCCCAACATTCCAGACCAGGGGCAGGAGAGGACACCCAGCTGCCAAAAAACACAGAGCCCACAGGCACCTGACAGCCCCTCACCTGCAGGGCCGGGAGGCACTGACTCTTCTCCCCATTTCACCCAGTGACTGATGAGCCTGTCCCACACATGTCCTTCCCTCTCCTTCCCCCAAACCTGGGGTCAGCTTTGCCTCCTTAGGTGCAGCTTTCCCTTGCTCATCCCTGGTGCTCAAGCCCCCCCAAACCTGACCCTCCAGGCCCTCCCCACTCACTCACCACCCCAACCCTGAAACCCAGCCCCTCCGCCCCACACAACCCCCCCCAAATCTCTTCATCAACCACTTCCCCAAACACACCCCCCACTGACGGTGTTCAACTGTCCCTGAAGCCCTTTCAAGCACCTCCTGTCCTTAAACTCTGCTGTACAGACCCTCCCTCACATGCAGCCCCCCAAACCTTGCTATACAACCCTACACACGGACAGCCCCCCCAAACCCTGCAGTACAGAC
>VZRE01011564.1:226339-246376 GCA_013396775.1 Cephalopterus ornatus
CCCGCCCCACTCCACATCAGAAACTTGTTCCTCTACCGCGCGTGTGTTTCGAGTTTCCTCATGCAAAACCTCGCGTGGGCGTTTGGATACGTAACGAGCACATAGTTCAGGATGAAAACAAGTTGCGTGGAAGAGCCAAGTAACGCCAGAAAAATGAAAGCAATACAAACAACAACATGGCAGGCAGCCATACCAGCCCGCTCGTGGGCCAGCCGGATCTCACGTACTCCCCGGAGCTGCAGAGCCGATCAGCTGTTGGAAAAAGAGACCTCTAAAGAACAGGCGGGAGGAAATAGCATTGGCAGCACAGGCCACTGCATGTTTCCTTCCAAAGCAGGACAGAGCCAAGGACATCAGGCAGAGCTGTAACATTTGGGGGCTCGTGAAGTAAGGCAGAAACCTCAAGTGGGCTGCAGTTGTGTAAACTCCCATTGTTCTCGGAGCGGAAGCGCAGCTCTGGCCCGGCGGGGGATTGTCCTACCAGATTTTGGCGATGCTCACCTAACCAAGCTCCTTCTGCCTCATTTCATCAGTACATCGTGCAAAGGGGATAAAAACTCCTGCCTGCACCAGACCCAGGCTCAGAGCACCCTCCCAAGCCAAACTCCTGCTGCGTCCCACAGCATCTTCAAAGAAAAATGCCTCTAATCACAGAATCACAGAATATTCTGAGTTGGAAGGGACCCACAAGAATCATCAAAGTCTGGCTCCTGGCATTTCCTCCAACCTGTGGGCAAGGCTGGAGCAGGACCAGGGGAATTGCAAAAACTGCTCAAACTGGCCTCATTCATTTTGATGACATCTCTCATTTTGATGACATGATGGGAAAAAAAAAGCGGCAAAGCTCATTGAGACCCATTTTCTGCATGGCTGCCATGCACATTCACACTGAAGAGGGATGAGAACAAGCCTCAAAACCAGATGATTTTATTGTTCGCTCTCTTTAGAGAGAGGAATCATCTGTGCCTCCTTAGGACACGGTAAAACAATACCTCCTTCCAGAAGAGGTAATAAAATACCTCTTCTGATCCAGGCCCTGATCCAAGCATCTGCTCCTGGGCTACGCACCGCAATACCTGCTTGAGTCCTCTTCACTGCCTCTTGCAGCATCTGTCCTTTGGTTGAAGGCTTAAATCAGTCAAAGACCTTGCTGGCAATCCAGAAGATTGAAAGGGACCTGAAATGCCAGTGGCTCCATACACACATTGCCATAATTCTCTGCATAAAAGCCAAGCTTTAAAGGGCTTGTTTTGCAAAGCACGAGTGTGCATTTTTTTCAAATCAAGGTCAGTAACTCAGCTTCATTCACCAGTTTCCAGCTGCAAAACAACATGCCCCAGACAATGGAGGAGAGTGTATCTGAAGATGCCTTTTAAGGGATGCAAGTGGCTCCGAGCCACGCTGGGGGAAGAAGGTCTCCTTGGCACCCTTGTGTGTTCAGCTCCATCTGAACTAAAACAGGGCACCCGAGGGCAGGAAAAGCCAGGGAGATGGGAAGGGCAGCACAAATCACACTCACACTCTCTGTCCTTTGATAACATCATAGAATGTTAAGGGTTGTAAGGGATCTTACAGATCATCTAGTCCCAATTCCCCCTGCAATGGGCAGGGACACCTCTCACTAGACCCACTTGCTCAAGGCCTTATACAACCTGGCCTTCAACACTTCCAAGGTTGGAGCATCCACAGCCTCCCTGGGCAACCTGTGCCAGGGCCTCACCCCCCTCACAGTAAAGAATTTTTTCCTAATATCTAGCCTAAATTTCCCCTCTTTCACAAGTACCCATTACTCCTTGTCTCATCAGTCCAGTTCCTGATGAAAAGTCTCTCTCCGGCTTCCCTGTAGCACCTTCAGATACCGGCAGGTTGCTGTGAGGTCTCCACACAACCTTCTCTTTCCTGAAGAGTCCCAGCTTCCTCAGCCTGTCTTTGTAGGGGGGATGCTTCATTCATCTGGAGCAACTTCATGGCCCTCCTCTGGACTAGCTCCAACAATTCCATGTCCTTCGTTTTTTTGGAAAATGCACTTTTCCGACGTCACCCCCATGCCACCCTCTCCGTGCCCACGAGCGTGACGCGCCACCGTGCTCAGCTCCACTCCAGGACTCAACGTGCACTCGTGGGCAGCAGAGGAGATCCTCCCAGTTGTGCCTCAGGCTAGAAGTATTTACTCATCTCTTCCCCCTCCAGGCAGGTGTGCTCATCCCAGGCAGGGTTCCTCCTGCTGGGATGCACTTCCACGTCAGGCACACGCTACTCATCACACACTGCGCTTGCTTCTCCCTTTTCCATGCGCCCCAGGGTGCTGTGATGATTTCTCTGAATCACCCAAAGAGGATGCTCTGTCCTGTGTCTCAGATGCAAAATGTGCCTTGGAATTCAATAGTTGCTATAGTGCCTAATTACACATTTTATGGAGTACTTAGTCACAATGGCTAGAGCTCTCGTTATTAGGCTTGGACTCTTTCTGTTGCTTTATTTTAAAGAACTTTCTACTAAACATTTTCTCTCTGCATTAAAAATAGTCTATTGCAGCATTTTCCCTCTCCAAAGATATCCCCAGTTCATGGAGCACTGATCACCCAATGGGCAGTAGGAAAAGGAGAATTTGCAGCCTGCTTTTGTCACAGTGCTCCACAATGCACATAAAAGTCGGCTCAAGTGACAGCAACAATACATTTCCCAGGAGCTCCTGAGCACTGATCCTGGCAACAGCATGTCTGCAGTTTGGAGACAACTCACACTGTCTGCTTGGGGCATCCACACCTTCCCCTTGGCAGCACAGAGAAGGTGGACTCTTAGGGTGCTCTTCCGAGAGGCTGATTCAGCCCATCACAATGGGACATGTCTTGGGTGAGGCTGAATCACTCTCCTGAGGTTCTGGTCTGTTTATGCACATTCTAGAAGAGGCTCAGCTTTAGCACAGTCATCTGAGATGGGTAAGACAATCCCCAAGCTCCTCACTGCTCCTCCAAATTGGAGAAATTAGAATTCAGTTGGAATGACTGGAAGGTCACATGCCACCTGCAGTGCTGTGTTCATCTCTAGAGCTCCCATTGTGAGAAGGACGTGGAGCTGCTGGAACAAGTCCAGAGGAGGCCAAAGAGATGCTCCAAAGGCTGGAGCCCCTCTGCTCTGGAGACAGGCTGGGAGAGCTGAGGTTGTTCAATCCAGAGAAGAGAAGGCTCCAAGGAGACTTGAGAGGCCCTTCCAGGGCCTAAAGGGGCTCCAAGAGAGCTGGAGAGGGACTGGGGCCAAGGGCACATAGTGACAGGACAAGGGGGAATGGTTTTAAACTGACAGAGGGTTTAGATTAAATATTAGAAAAAATTCTTCCCTATGAGGGCGGTGAGACACTGGCACAGGTTTCCCAGAGAAGCTGTGGCTGCCCCATCCCTGGAAGTGTCCAAGGCCATGTTGGATGGGGCTTGGAGCAACCTGGGAGAGTGGGAGGTGTCCCTGTACCATAACAGGGTTGTTGGAACTACATTATCTTTAAGGTCCCTTCCAACCCAAACCATTCTATGATTCCATGATTCAGGCACAAGGATGTTCTGCACCCTACACAGTGGGATTGGTCTTTCCCCTGTTAACCTCTTTTTGTGCCTGGGTTTCTTCATCAGGAAAACCAAACTAAATACTTAATTGCCTACTTTTTAAGGAGTCAGGCAGGATAATTAGCTAATGTTTGGGTAATGTGTCATAGGGTAGGAGTGCTAAGTAGTGTTGCTGTCAGCAGCACAGTAGGAAGTGAAGGACTCAATCTTGTTTTTCAGTTGGGAATGTCACGGTCTCCCTAAGTCCATTGTTCCCGTTGACTGGTTTGCTGAAGGCAGGGAACTTGGGAAAAGTGTTTAAAGGAAGAGGATGCCAGGGACAGCAGAGAGCTCTCTGTGATCCAGAAGAACTGTCAGAATAGCTGGGTGCATTTTGGAAAGAGAAAACTGCCAGTGAAGGCAAAAGCAGGGAATACTTGGGACTGTCCAGAAAGTCCTTATGTGTGTAACTGTGACATAAATATTCAACAGCAACATCCTCTGAGTAACAAAAATGCACCAGGGGAACTTTTCTTGCACTGCATTTACTGCAGTGCAGGCAGCACAGCAGGAATCGTGGTACAGGGGCCTGTCTAACTCACCCTGGGGACTGAAGTAGCCTCAGCCCAACAGAGATTTCACATGTTTAATTTTTATTATTCTGCAAATTACGTTATGGATGAACTTCAAGCCCTTCTCATGTCCGCTGATCATAATTGATGGGATTTCAATCGCGCCTCCTTGAAGTTAAACATCTGAGAGACACTTTGGTTAATAGTTTGCCTTTCGGAGCAGTGCATTAGCTCTCTTGTGCTCCTGTCTGCTTAATTTAGAGCGAGTGGCCAAGAGTGCTGCAATTAAGGAAGGAGGAATCTTGGGCTGAAGCTCTCGGTGCTTTCAAATGACCAGCAGACCCTTCAGTGCCAGCTTGTTTTTTTACGGTAGCTGGAACAACACTTTGCATGACTCACTACTAATTATGCTCGGGGTTTGCAAACAAATATTTTTAACCTCTTGTTGTTGTATATGAAAATTATAAACTCACCTGTGCTGTCCCAGTGCCCTCCAAGGACCTGCTGTCCCACCTCGGAAAGCCTGGCTCTTGCCAGGCCAGTCCAGGGCAGCACTTTCTCCCTCTGCCTCATTTCTAAACAGCCCGATGTTTCTCACTCTATTTATTTCCTCATCCTGAGGACAGTCCCATGCTTTGATCTGTGCAAGAGATGACTTTTCCAGCGAGGCTGTTGGGCTCTCCCTTTTTCCTGTGAAGTGTCCAGCCACAGGCCACATGGAGATGATGCCAGCTCCCATCTCTTTTCCCTGGTGTTTGGTTAGCCAGCCACAGAGCATCTCAGCAGCTTCTGCCAACTGCTCTGTATCCTGTACAGACATCTCACGCTGGATCTCCGCAGCCAGGAACAGGGAGAGGAAAAACCACGGATAACCTGGAACTGGTCCTCTCCACCGCCAGCATTCTCTGATCTTTTCCAGAGAGATCCATAAGGAGTAATGACTGACCTCTGGAAAAGGAAAGCATCCTTTCACTTCCCAGGCCTGATGGAATGCACATCTATGGACATGCACATAAAATGTCCACATGCCAAACCCATCAACCCATCCCAGCACTCCCTGGGGATAAATTGTGCCCAGTCTCCAAAGTCTTAAAAATGCTTCTTTTTTTCCAGAGCGTAGCTTCCTGTTGTGTCTGTTCCTGGTTTTATAGTAAGTAGGTGGAAATACTGGCAGCAGTTCTGGGAAGGGCAGGGCTTGGGGAAGGACACGGCTGTTCACCAAGGACACTCTCCAGGCCAAGGCCAGATGCTGCACTTAAGACCCTCTTTGGCATTCCGGCACAAGTGCAAAATGAGGAGAACACACTGCTTCCATGAAAGGGGATGAATTTTCCTTCCACCAAGGACAGAAGTCATATTCTGTGAAGGAACAAGCAACTTCTCTCAGCGCAGCTCGTTCAGGTTGCATTTTTAACTCCAGAGGTTGCCCCAGCAGCAAATCCACCCAAGTAGTCTCTGCAATGTCCAGGGCCCAACCCTTAGGGCTCGCCCCACCAAAAGGCTTTTTTGGGAGTGGTTGGGGTAACACACAGGATGGGGCTTTTTTTATCTACAGACCCAGAAGTTCTCAGTCCATTGCAGGAGAGTGTTTCTGCTTTTTGGGGGGAGAGAGGAGAGCCACAAACTCAGCAGGACGCTTGTTTCTCACCAAGCTCGACTTCTCCTGCCCCATAGGAAGCAGTTTCCCAGGAGCCACAGATGGGCGTGGACTGGTGCCTGAGCTGATCCACACTGCGTTAGTCTCTGCGGTTACACAGTTTTGCAATCTGCTTCCTGGGAAGAGGAGGGAGGCAACAGTCCTGTGACTGCTGAAGGCTTGGGATGGACTCGTGCTTACACAGGCAGTCGTCTGTGTGGGCTTGGCAGGCAGAGCTGAGGTTTGTGGGATGTGGGAGTGCCATTCCCGACCTGCTCCCACATCCATGGATTGGCTATGGGGCTCAGGGGCCTCCCTACATAGCTGAGAATGAGGAGTCCTTCTCCAGAGATGCCAGAGGAGGAGGATACACTACCCAAAGTCAGAGGAGAAGAGAGGCAAGAGTATGATCCAAGTCATCACGTCCTTCAACGTAGGCACCAGGAAAAGTGCAGTCCAGAGAGTATCACCCCAACATGTGCTGGAATAAGCTCCCTCCTAACCCCATCCAGTACAGGTTTTCCCTTGCTGGCTTAGACTGGGACACAGAACAACATTAAATCATGTCCTGAAGTGGTGCTGGATGCCACAAGCCAAGTACGTCCTAGTTTCTCTTGATCCTGGGTATAGCAGGAAGGACACCTGCAAAAGGCAGCTTTCCCTTCTCCAGTCTGGGCACTTAGCAAGGGACTTCACTTCCTGCACAGGTCATCCCGCATTCCCTGCTGATGTATCCCTGTTTGCCCAGACTTACATGTGAAAGTTCAAGCTCCTTGGTCGCTGTGGGGAGTGGAGGACTTTGCTTTGCATAAGCCCCAGGGTAAGAGCCTTTATGCAGACACCTTGTTCCTGGGATTTGTCTCAATGGGGCCTAAGTCTGGCTGTGTCCTTCTTCAAGGTGAGGCCCTGATTCCGTGAGAGTCCTCTAGTTCACTCTCTCATCTTCCCTGAGGCCCTTATTGCTGCCCTTTGCCTTGAATCCAGTCATCTTTGTCAAGGATGGGGAATTTGGCCCCATGTAAAACTGGTGTGTTGTAACCCCATTGAATATATGATATACCCCAAAGCTATGGATTTGCTTGTGATTCCCAACTCCCTGTTTGCTCTGGATGTCTGGGGAGCACCTATCACCCTTGCCTGCTGCAGAGCCCTAAAAATGAGCCCAGGGGAGGCAGAAAATCCCTGCCTCCTCCAGCAGGATGGCAGCAGCAGACGTGGCTCCCCCCTGGGAGAAGTACCAGCGAGACAGACCAAGAAGTACCAGAGTCTGTCACCGGAGGATGAGGGCTGGAAGATGTGTCCCTGCTCTGCCTGACATCACCTGGGCAGTGCTGGGGGGGGGGATGGCCACAAAACCCAAATCCCCAGGGTCCTCTGAACCCCATGCAAGGCTTTCCCCTCACAGTGCTGGCCTCACCGAGCTCCTCCCCATCTCCCATGTGTCTCCTTCGCTGCTGACCCCATTCCATGATGGAGATCACAGCACTGGGAAGACTGGACGTGCCAAACCTGCCCACAGTGGGTGCTGGGGTGTCTCATGTCAAGAGAGATTCAAACCACCCACTGCTGCTGCCTGTGAGACCTTGGCTTCCCCTCTGCCATCAAGCAGCAGTCACACCTCTGTGTGGGCATCCAGAGCACGGGGCTGAATGTGGAAGCAGCTAGTGCTTAAAAAGAAGGTTATTCCAAGAAAATGCTTGTGTGTATTTAGCAAGGACAGTGTGTACTCCAGACGGCTCAGAGAGGAAAAGAAGCAACAGCAGTGACCTTTTATTAGTGATGGAAAACCAGGCAGATAGCTGTGAACTTGGGAAAGGAAATGGAAAGAAGAGCAATCTTGGAAATTTTTACCTGGCAATTCTGACTTTGGTCCTGAACACAGCAAGGGGAAAGGCAGGGTGTGACATCAATCTCTGACCGGCTAAAGGATGATGGGATAACAAAAGTTAGGGTGTAGGGCTATCGAGGATCAGAGATGAGGAGATTTCCTATCACTGTATAAAATGAGTGGATGTGGGAACATATATCAACTCATCGATGAGGAGGTTGATGTAGTGTCTAACAAAGCCATTTCTTTTTTTTTTTTTTTTAATTAATTTCTCTTGGCTTGGATCTGAACACTTTCGCTGAACATTGCAGTTTAAAGGTCCTCGTCACAGATAAAGTTTGATTGTTTCTGTTACTGACCCCGTCCCTCCGTTGAAGCCGTGGCCCTGCAGACGTGAAACCACTGCAATTCATCTGCTTCCTCCAACCTTGGTGCAGATAAGACTCAACAAAACACCGCATCCTCCAGGATGGAGGCGGGGAGCGAGAAAGCCAGAAAATGAGTCATCCCAGCCTTACGGGCTGGAACTGCCTGGATCTGCTCCGTGCAGGCGGCAAGGAGCCGTGCAAGGGGCTTGCAGGAAGCTGGTGCTGGTCCTGCAGGGATCCTGGACCCTTCCCAAGGATCATCGTGTGCTTGCATCATCAGCATCATCAAGACCTTAATCATAGAATCATTGAATGGTTTGGGTTGGAAGGGACCTTAAAGATCATCCAGTTCTACCCCATGGCATGGGCAGGAACATCTTCCACTAGATCAGGTTGCTCAGGGCCCCATCCAACCTGGCCTTGAATCCCAGTCCCAGGGATGGGGCACCCACAACTTCTCTGGGCAACCTGTGCCACGGCCTCACCACCCTCTCAGTAAAGAATTTTTTTCTAATGTCTAATCTAAACCTACTCTCTTTTAATCCAGTCCCCCTTGTCCTGTCACTCCAAGTTCTTGTAAATAGTCTCTCTCCATCTTTCTTGCAGGCTCCCTTCAGGTACTGAAATGCTGCAGTTAGGTCATCCCAAAACATTCTCTTTTCCAAGCTAAACAATCCCAATTCTCTCAGCCTTCCCTCACAGCAGAGCTGCTCCATCCCTCTGATAACGTTGGTGACCTCTTCTGGACTCGCTCTAACAGGTCCATGTCCTTCCTGTGCTGGGGACCCCAGAGCTGGATGAAATCAAAAGACCCTCAATGAAAGCACCAGCCAGTCTCCGACATGTCCTTGTGTCCCTCTCTTGTCCTGCAGGACCGGGAGCCATCTCTGCTGGCTTTCCACCAGTGAAGAACTGTCTTCTGAGAGGATGCAGCAGCAGTGGTTTGTGGCCAAAATCCCGAGGAGTGTAACTGCAGACCACACTGCAAGAGAAAGTGGCTTTCCATCTGTGTGGCAAGAATGGCCCCTCATTAAGGAGCAGAAACAAGATCCATCAAGGCTGTCTCTTGCAACATGCCCAAGTCCTGATTATGGTCATTTTCCTCCTTGCTTCCACTGCATGCCTGGGAAAGGGCCGCAGTAATTAAAGTCTGAATCTCATTAAAATCCAGAAAGTGCTTGGCTTTCTGAGAATCCAATTATCACAAACGCCACGTAACGCCAGTCAGGGCACGGCTTGTTTTTGGTGTTTGGAATTATTTTTGTTAAACCTACAAATATGGTGTGAAATCAAATTTTCCAGAGGATGCTGCACATGCGAAGAGGGCACAGTTATTAAAGCAGTTGAAGAGAAACGCCTTGGAGAGGGAGGGAGAGGCTGCAAGGAGGAACATGTGGGGGGAACATTCTACTGCTAAGGAAGGACAGAGCAGGGTTGTCCAGGCAGCAGGGATGATGCACATCCCATCCAAAGCCCTCCAGGGACAATCTGGCTGGGTCTGGACCAGCATCCCAGCAATGTGGTTAGTCCCAGCTTACAGCTGGTGACTTCAGACACAGAGCAGTGGCCTGCTATGACTCAACTGTGTCCCAGACTGTCCTGGCTCACCACATGGCTGCTTGGGTTTTGCAGGGAAAGTCCTTGAGTTAATGGGCAGCTGGGTCCAGTGTGTATCCATGGGATGGGCATGAGGTGGGAAATGATGTGAGCTGGGCAGCAAGAGATGAAGCTGCTCTTCCTCTCCCTCCTCAGTGTAGCAAGCCCTACCAAAACACATGGTGGGATGCAGAAGCCTGCCGCTTTCCAGGGAAATTGATCTTGGTCACAAGAGCTTGGCTGTGGAAAGGGAAGAGACGGGGTCTCCATCCTTCTCCACTATGGGAGCCTTTCTGAGGACACAAGCCCCTTGTACAGCACATTCACAACCGGTCCCGGTGGCCATGCACCGATCCCATGGTCCTTTCCCCAGACACGGGTGGGCTGCAACATCCAAAACATCCTCCCGCTCTGCTCCCAGCTTGTCCCCAGGGTTTTGCCAACAATGGGCATGGCAGAATCCGCGCAGCCAGGGGTTGTGGAGTGTCACCCCTAACCAGAGGTGGAATTTGGGATGCCTGGCTTTGCTGCTGAGTCACCACGGGAATGGGGACAAGGCGCTTCGCTGCTCTGTGCCTCAGTTTTCTCAGCTGTAAACACGTATTAAAACAATTTCCTAATTTTGTTGGGTGCTGACAACCTCCAGCAGCGACACAGAGGAGCTCTGCCAGCCTGGGGGAAAAGGTGCTGCTTCAGTGCAGAGCAGCACCGTGGGTTTTGTGGCACAGCGTCTGCCATACATTGCACTTACGTAACGTTACTTAGCACTTGGTTGGCACCTCACATCTTTAACTAATTACACGCACTCGAGCCATTTACCAGCCTGAAGAGAAAAACATCCAATAATGACTGATCTGGAAGAGCTGGACTGATTTCCACATTTCTCCAGGAGCGAGAATTGCAGAAATAGGTGGGGAAATAGGGTTTTGAAAAAGAAAGGCCAAGGAAAAAGATGCATTAAAAGAGAAAAAGAAAGTGTATGTGTATATATATATCATCATCATCATCATCATCATATATGTGAAATCATCTTCCACTATCTCGCAGGGTGAAAAAGCCCACTGCAACTCCTCATGGAAACAGGGCTGCAGCACCTCCAAAGTACATTTAAAATTCACCTCCTCCTTCTTTTTGCAATTAAACACATATTCTTATGCACCTCGACGTTTAAAATAAATAATGACAATTTTTAGCGCTGGCAATTAAAAGCGACGCTGTTTACATTTTAATGAGCTCCTCCAGTGTGAGTAGCTCAGCTTCTTTCAATCAGAAACGGATGGATTTAGAAACAAGGCATCTTTAAATGCGCTTCGGATTTCTGTAAACAGTAGCCCAGCTCTGCTTTCAGGTTCTTGGGGTGGAGAGAACAGAGGGACAATCTGCTGGATAGAAAACTCCGCACAGCTTTTCTTCCCGGTGGCGATTCTCTGTGGGAGTGCAGAAAAGGAAGTTTATTTTGGAAGTGAGAAAAATAAAGCGAGGTTTTGTTCCAGGAGAACACAAAGATAAGTAGCATCTGTGCAGCTGGAAGGGCTGCGTGTGGCTGTGAAGCCCATATTTACAGCTGCAAAATGCCAGGTAGATTTTTCACATCCTGGGAAGACTTCAGAAGGCATCAAAGTGCTACCAAGCTGGTTTCCAAGATGCATGTTCCACCCACCTTTGGCTTGCTCTTGGAAAATCATTAATCATGTTTCGGCTCAGCACCATCCGTGGGCCTGGATTCGGTGCAGTGAGAGTTGATGAAAACTTTACTGCCGATTTCAGGACGAGAAACAGTGTTGTTACAGCCTGGGAAATACAGGTGGGGCATGTGGGGCCCCAGGGCTCTACACATCAACACTGCTCCGTCTGAACCCCCGTCAACAGTTCCACGTCTCGCAGGCAGCAGGTTGTAGCCGGCACATCTGCATCTCAGATGTGAACCTCTTGGAGGGGATGTCAAAACACCACTGGGAAAGCTTTTGCTGCTAAATAATTCTGTCATAAACAGCAACTGTGAACAAGCTGATAAAGCGGGTGGAGGAGAGGCAGGTTCAGAAATCCAGCGTTAGTAGGAGCAGGGTTGGGTTTAGCGCTGCCAAGCAATGTTCTCCTTCGTGCACCCTCACGCTACTCAGTCATTTCTGACTCACATAAAAATCCGGTGGCTTGCCCAGGGCAGCAGGGAAAGTCTTTGGAGGTAGAATGAGGATTTAATGCTTTTTTTTGGGGAGAAGTTGTCATAGAATTGTAGAATGGCTTGGGTTGGAGGGAATCTTAAAAATCATTCTGTTCCAACTCCCTGCCACAGGCAGGGACATCTTCCACTATCTCAGGTTGCTCCAAGCCCTGTCCAACTCCTCTTTGAACACTTCCAGGGATGGGGCAGCCACAGCTTCTCTGGGCAACCTGTGCCAGGGCCTCACCACTCAGAGGGGAGAATTCCTTCCCAATATCTAATCTAAACCTACCCTCCTTAAGCTTAAGTTCTGCCCAAATATCCCTGTTTCCCAGTGATTTCAGCCTGGCAGGCTGGCAGGGGAGAAGGTCCAGAGGCACCACAGCTCCTGAGAGGTCTAGCACTGAAAAATGTATTTACCTTGTCTCTCTGCCTCTGTTTCCCTCTACAAACAGCTCATCTTGGCTTAGGGTAAATGTAGGGAAAATGCCCTCTAAAGACCAACTATTGTTATGGAGTTGGGAGAGGAAAGGCAAACTGCTGTGGTTTGAAAGATATCAGAGCATCCCTGGCTTGGCTGAGTGTGTAAGGAGAAGGGATGAGGTGTTTGGGGGTTGTCTGGGGTATTTCCATGGGAAATGACTCCTTCCTTCAGGAGAAAAAGGCTGTAGAGATTCTTCCTTGGGCACCTCCTGATTGTTCCCCCCAAGAGATCAATTCCAGTAAGTGATCCTCCAGGCTTGTCCCTGCCAGCCCCAGGATCCCCTAAGCCTGTGTCCTTCCCTCTCTGCTCAATC
This sequence comes from Cephalopterus ornatus, assembly GCA_013396775.1. NCBI lineage: Eukaryota > Metazoa > Chordata > Aves > Passeriformes > Cotingidae > Cephalopterus > Cephalopterus ornatus. The sequence continues at coordinate 238,834 of VZRE01011564.1, forward strand.
TCCTCCAGCTACATAATCAGCAGATAAAATAGTAAGACCTTCAAGGCTTTGCATTAACTCATGGACGCCTCACACCAGGACCCGCCAGGTGCGTGCAGCCAAAATCACACCCGGCTCCTGAGTTGCCCTCAGAGAAATCCATTAACAGCCAGGTCCTGGGGAAGGAGAAAGACCCGAAAGCTGAAAGACACGAGAGCCATCCCACAGGGAAATGCAGTTTGCAGACTGACATCACGGCTCCCGCTTGCCCAGCGAGGCAAAGACCTCCGAGTCCGGAGTGTAGCAGGGGTGGTGTTTCAGGTATTGGAGCCCCGCAAAATGCTTCTGCACTTGAAACACTCATCCTTTTCCCCTTCCCCAGATGCACATGTGGGTGGTGAGGGCAGAAATGCTGGTGCAAAGCGTGTCCCCCACACCAGGCCAGCGCAGTGATGTGGCAGAGCCCCGAGGCAGCATGGCAAGTGCAGGAGGAATCCAAGCTGTCACAGCTGGTTACAGCTTCCTGACGTGAGGTGGAGTTGCCCATTCCTTGGATGCCTGGAAAAGGAGCTCGTGGCTCATCAGCTCCTGCTGTAAGGCTGAAGGACCGCCCCAACCTCCCAAAAACTACAGGGTTGTTGTGTCTCACTGCTTTGAGACAGTTCTGGGCTTTCACATTTTTCCAGCCAATCCTCCGCCCTCCACCCCAATCCCTTCTTCTCTCCAACTCAGCTGCTCATCCCAATGCAGGAGTCCAACACATGCACTCATGTGATGAGTTACACTTTGGAAGGCCTTCCTAAAACTGCTTCTTACAGACTGGGACTGGATGGGAATCCTTGGACATGCAGCATGTGAATGGAGTTCAGCCAAGCCACAGAGAGGATTGCACAGGGATAGAAAGCAAAACAGGGATTTAGGGGAATTTAAGTCTATGCTTGAAGGGACAGTAAAAGCCAGGGGTGAGGGAGAAGGCTGAAAAATCCCAAGCAAGGCTCTACCCAGGGCTGAAGTCCAGGAGTTTGTCCAACATAAAAGTAGGTCAAGGATGAGTCTCAAGAGGCTCCTCAAGGATGGGGAGCCATGGACAGATGTGTGCTCCTGGATCCAGCTGTGCCACTGGACGTCTTCCCCCTCCAGCCACTCCTCCCCACCCTCCAGCTGCTCCAGCCTGTTTAACACAAAGCAGCATTGCCCGTTGGAGTGGATTTGGGGACAGAATGATACTTCCATGTCCAGCTGAGGACAGTAACAATTAGCTGGGACATGGTGACATTTCCAGCTGGCAGAGCCCTCTGTGGGGTGAACATCTGCCCATGGATGGAGAATATAAAGAGGTGACCACGTGGGAGCCTTTTGAGACAGTCAAGGATTGCTGGGCGGAGGATTCAGCGAGCCAGGCAGGAAAACTGGTTGGTCTCCACTGAAGGATTAAGAAGGGATTTACCTCCAAAAGGTAGGAAGGAGGTGAGTGAGGAGGAAAATTACACTATTGACAAGCCAAAAGGGCCAACACTCTGAGCACTCTCTAAAATCCTGTCCTCTAAGTGTAGGGAGAAAGAGGAAAAAGAGGTTCTTTATATTTAAAAAATTGGTCTGTGTAGGTTGCAGACATCCAGTACTCCTTCTCAGTTGCTAACAACAGGATTTGTTAATGAGCACATTGATCCTTGTGTGGTTGTATTTGAAAATCTTTAGACACTGTCATCCTTGAGAGGCAGAAGAAAGGAAATGTGGTGATTTAAAACAAAAAAGGGGAGAATATAATTTTGTCAATCACCAGCCAATAAAAGTAATAGGACAAATATTTAAGAAAAAATCATGATGAAATGTTTAGAGCTTGGTTCTGTCCACACAATAGTGTCAATGGGGAGAAAATTTGCAGAAGCCAGACGCTGAATAAAATTACCATGAGACAAGAGTCAGACTGGAGGGATGATTGGCACAGAAAACTGCCGGTTTTCTTCTTTTCCAGCTCTTTTTGTTGTGAAGAGGAACGCTGTTAGGGAACGGCACGGTCCGAGGATGGAGGCAGAGCAGCCTTTTATGAACATATGTTTTTATTTTGACTAATGTATCTTGCTTCTTTGTCTTTGGAAATAAAAAAATTAGGGGGGGGGGAAGAAAAGCCTTGTTCTGAAATGTGGTTTGGACAAACTGAAAACACATTGAGGTGCAGTCAGTAATCCTGAACAGGAATGGGCACAAGGACCAAGGCACATTTACCGGGACAGAATAAGAGTCAGGGCTAAAGATCAAGTTTCATTAACATCTTTGCTAATGATCTGGAAGGACGATGCCTTCCTTCCAGTATAAAATGAGATACACAGGGGATGGTAAATTCCAAGAAGTTTGGGTGATAATAAAGAGTTTTCTCTGGTTTTGTTCCAAACACCTGGAAATTTCCATCCGATATCAAGCGGTGTTGAATGCACTGAAACATCTCATCCCATTGAGTGACATGTTCATTACTCACCACTTAGCCCACTCAGTGTCTCTTTTTAACCCTCTGAATGTACATAGGGGTGTCTTTCCCAGGTCTTTCTGCAGCCCCAGCCCTGGTTTGATATTTAAAGAGACATTTCTGGAGCAAACACAGCAGCCCAGCGCACGCAGCCGCCTTCTCCGGGTTCATCACCTGCCTCCTTTCCCCACCTGCAACAAAAAGCACTGGAAAGGCTGATGATGAGCACTGTGCCTCCAAATGTGTCTCCCACCCCGACCTAAGGTGGCTTAAACTGGTTCCACCATCATCCTCCGAGCTCTGTGTTTGCCCACACGCTCCTCTGGCTGCCTTCTCTTTGTGATTCACGGCTGTTGTTGCTCAAAACCTTTCCATCCGTGAGGTCTTGAGCAACAGCCTGAAGCAACCTGAGCCACGTCCCTGGAGCACTGAGCCGAGCTCTCCTGGCTGTCAGGAGAGAGGGAGCAGCGGAGGACACGGGCCTGGGAGCATTTGCGTCTTCTCTGAGCAGACCTCAAGGACACAAGGTGTTTCTGGGGCTGATTTCACGGCTTTTTGTCCTTTCTCACAGATCCAGCCCAATGGTGAAGGGAATCAGGCTAGTGATGGGAGAGCATCACCCTCATTGAGGGAGACCTTCATCTGTCAGTCTTCTCAGGACCTGCTGGGAACGAAGGGAGAGGAGGAAGAGGTGGGGATGGCAGATGTGCTGTTTTCACCTGCAGTTTCTCTAGTAGATCCCAACACCCCGTTCTCTCTCCTGTCTGTGTCTGCCTGTGGCAGGTGCCCTGGTCAGAGCCATGTCCTTGGTCGTCCTTGGGGCTGTAGCATCGTGGCCTCACACACCAGGAACAGGAGGCCCGGAGCAGGGGGGATACACAACACTGCCACCCGAGAGGTCTGAGTATGCGGCGGGATCTGGTCCTCAGAATGTGAATTTTGCAGTTCCAGAGCTTTTGTAAAGCCTTAAATGAGGGGTGGGGGTCGCAAACTGTAGGACCCTTCATCATCACCCATGGAAGTCTCAAGTGCCCCTGAGATAGAGGAGGAAGAAACCTGGAGAGAGCAGAAATACTGGATGCAGCGACTGATGAGGGGACCAGGAACAAAATTAGGAGGGGTGGGGTCTAAGTGGGTCACCCACGGAGGCTTTACCCTGTGAGGGGCAGGAGGTGTGGGGTAAAACCTTCTGGAGAGACAATATTTACGCAGTTTGATTTGAGACTGCTTGAATCTGCTGCAGAATTTGCTCCCAAACAACCAAACAAAACAGAGGAAAAAGAAATGCATGTGAATGGATCCAAATGTCTCCTTATGGTGTTTTGTTTTGGTTTGTTTTTTTTTCTCCTCCTTCCTTTTTTCTTAATGAAATATGTGGATTTTGCGTTTGCAGCACGTCAGGGCTAATTTTAGGAACGTGCAATTATTTTGTTTAAAAAAAAAGCAACCAAGGGGTTGCAAAAAACCCTGCACAAGATAATACGTGGTCTTCAGCCCCGAAGGCTGAGCCTTTGGCTTTCCGGCCAGAGGAGCAGCAATCCCTGGGGTGGAAGGGCAGGCTGTGTGCAAGGCCTTCCAACCAAACTGTGATCCTTGAGCAGGGCAGGAGACCAAAGAAAACTGCTGCCTCCCAGCACGGGGAGCAGGGTGGCCTTCCCAAGGAAAGCAGCTCCGGGATCACCAGGAGCTGGCAGGACCTGCTGTCTGGTACCTCCTCATCCCTTCTAGCCTCCAAGGGACCTCCTGGCTTAGGGGGGACAACACAACCCACAGCTGACCCTGTCCCCTCCCTTGGAGCTGCTCTTCCAGGCCATGCTGGAATTGGCTGCGGACACCTCGTTCTCTGACTCAGCTGTTTTATCTGGGGAATTTACGGCCTTTCCTTCCTGCCAGCCTTAGTAAATAACCCCGTCATCTGACTGGGTTTTGGGAACTGCCCAGGAGCAGGAGCCTCACAGGGAGGCTGAGATGAGAACCTGAAATCAAGAAGCGTTGCCAGAGCCAGGGGGTGTTCCCAGTGGGACTCTCATCCATGGCATTGCTGTCCCCGGTGGGGCCCTCACCTGCAGCATCCCCATCCCCAGCAAGACCCTTGTCCAATGGCAACACCATCCCTGGAGGGACAAATGGGATCATTATCTCCAGCCAGACCCTTTTCCTATGGCATCACCATCCCTGGCAGAACCTTCACCTGCAGCATCACCATCCCCAGTGAGATCCTTACAGTTCCTGGTGGGATCCACGGCATCACCATCCCCAGCAGAATGTGGAGCCAGGACCAGGAGGTCTCACCCACACCCAGGAAAGGGAACACTGGACACAGCTGTGCTCCCACACCTGGCTGGGATCCGGCTTTTATTTTCCTTTAGCTTGGAAGAGCATCCATGAAACTGGGAGGAGGGCAGGAAGGAGCAGCAGGACTGAGGGCATGGAAAACCCAGGTCTCCACCAGCCACGTGCTTCAGCACTGCTGGAACCTCCTCTACTCACTCATTCACCCAGCGGGAGCTGCCCGGAGTTCTCCTTAGAGCCGGGGGCTCCAGTGGGCTGAGCACAGCAGGAGACCTGAGCTCTGCCAGTGGGGACAACTCACTGCTCCTGGACAGGCCAAAGTCACCTCTCTAGATTCCCTACAGCCAATTTGGCCATCCTGGCTTGCCCCCTGGAGGCAGCCCCACGCACTTGGATGGAGGCAATAAAAACGATGCTGGCAGCAACAAGTGTGAGGATGAGCTGATGGAGAAGTTTAGGCATGTCTGAAGGGCTGCACGGAGAAATCTGCCCCTTTGGGATGTGGAAGCAGCTCTTTTGGATAGATGAGACCATGCAGGGCTGGGGACAGGATGAGTCAGAGCCTAAACCCAGTGTCTAAGCTGAGGCGTGTCCCAGGAGGGATTGTCCATCCCAGGAACACTTTCTCCCATTAGACACCTCAAGGATAACAGGGTTTTCGAGCAGGTAGATCACAGAGGTGTTTTAGTTCCCTGTGATGAGCAAAATCAGGCTGAGCCTTGGGGGCTGTTGTGGAAACTGCGACCTCTGTGCCAGGAATTTTGTGCTGCATCCTCCTGGCATGGGTGTGGGGAAGTGCCTCTTCCTTCCTGGCTTTCCTCTTCCCTGTCATCACCTCGGCAGGCTTTGAGGGCTGCTCCAACACATGAGGGTCTGCACTCCTCATGGCATTTCTGGAGCCTGGATGCCCATGAAATGCCATCAGGGGATGAGTGCAATTTCTGTGATCCCCCTCCAGAAGTTCTCCCTTACGGAGGGTCTTCCAAGCAGTCCCCCCTCACAATAAGACTTTTCCCTGGTGCCTCCTGCACCAGCCAGTTGCCCCAAGCACCATCCTCACATTCCCTGTCACCAAGGTTGCTGTTCCCTACTTAACAGCCCCCAGATCCCTCTCCTCATTGCCATGGGGCTGTGCAATGATCTGGGCTGGGGAACTGATCCAGCATGGAATAACCCTGCAAAGAAAATCCCTCCCCAGGCCATGCTCGGACTGCACAGTTGCTGGAGAAATGGTCCCAGAGACATTGAGTGGGGCTGGTTTGGTGACCAGGCACATCCCTACATCCATAGAATTGTTTGGGACCTTAAAGATCATCTCCTTCCAACCCCCTGCTGTGGTGGGCAGGGACACCTTCCACAGGAAGCAACCATGTGTTACTCCTGGAAGGCTCCAGCACACGGGGAACTGGAGGAATGGCATGGAACAAGAGCTGATCTCCAGGCCTTGGAGTACCTGTATGGATGTGTACTCCTGGGAGCTGGGCTGCACCAGGTGTAAAGTGTCCTCTGTCTTGTGGCCAGGCATTAATTTACCTCCTTGGGAATGTCTGGCTGCTGATAGGACATAATTAGTTTCCTGTCCAGCGTGCACTTATCTTGTCTTTGTGCTCGCTGCATTTGGTGGCGAGTCCATAAATCAAAGAATTCCTCTGTCCCAAGGAGTTTTCCTGGGCAAGCAATCCCCCAGAGGCCCCAGAGCAGTGATTAATAGCACCCATCTCCCTGTTTGGGCTGGTTTAGGGCAGCGTGAGTTACTGCTCTCGCTGGATCGCCGAGGAATTCGTAGGTCGGCACAACTTCCCATCCCCAGAAAGCTCAAAACAGCAAATCACTGTGAGACACCAGAGGCAAAAATAAGTGAATAAGTAAAAAGTGCTGCTGGGAGCCTGGCAAAGACCCTGCAAGACAAAGATTGTAAAGACAGTCAGCAAATTGCCACTCTGGACAAAGCTGTGGAGGCAGCCTCTAATCACTGTCCTGATGTAGGGCTGCCTTAGTCATCCTTTATTGATTCCCTTCTCTGTGAATCATCAGCTCCTCGTGGGGAAGGGCTCTCCAGCTCGGAGAGAGCTCGGAGAGACACAAATTACCGGCACACACGTAAGCGGGAGCGGGAGAGCGGAGATGCCGACAGAGATGCTCTCGGTCATGTGCCCAGCAGTTTGGGAAGGCGATTAGAGCTGCTCACCAGGGAAAACAAATTAAGTTTTTAGTGGGGAAAATGAGCTGGGTGAAAGGCAGTGGGGACTCAGAGGAGGCTGCTGGTCTTCCCCAGGAGATAAAGTAATCTCCTGTTCACCTTCCAGGGAGCAACAGGGAAGGGGTTTCTCCCTTTGACCAAACACTTTCTGCTCTTATTTAATCAGGTGAGAGGCTTCTCGTGTCTTCACCCACACTGAAGTAGCAGGAGCGCATCAGGAGCAGTGATTTGAGGTCACCCACATCGCTCCAACCTGCTCTAACCCCCTTTGAATCATCCATGCCCTGTCCCACCTGACCCATCCCCTCTCCTGCTCTTCCCAGGAGATCACCCATTCAGTCGCAAGAGCCGAAATTTCCTCTCCTTGCCCCGTGGCCACCATTGCCCTCACCTGGAGGTCTGTGCACAGAGCAAGGGGGACAACTAAGGAAGGATTTGGACCTTCTGGAGAGGACCACAAGGAGACCAGTCCTCGAGGCAGCTCTCGTCTGGCTCTGCTGGTGCTGGCGCTGAGCATAGCTGGGTCTGAGAGCGGCTGCAGAGCGTCCTTGTCACTTTGCACACACAAACTGCAGCAATAACTGGGGTGGCAGGGGAGGGGAGGCGGG
>VZRE01011564.1:256787-289106 GCA_013396775.1 Cephalopterus ornatus
TTTTATTCCTCTGAAAGCCGTTTTCCCAGTTTCCAGGATTCTTAATAAACTACAATTACCAAGATTAGGAGCATTATGTGGTTGGCATCCGACACAGAAACAGACCCTGAATTGTGACGGCTTTGGTGGAAATTGGCCGGAATAGCTGAGTGAAATGATCCCTTTTCCTGCACAGAGGGTGAGCGCGTGAAACCAATGTGCTCCTATTTGGGACAACAGATTCCCTGTGGCAGGAATTTTATGTCAGTGGAAGTGCAGGCACCTGCCCCAAATGCTGAAGGGCACTGAAGACCTTATTGCACCATCAAAAGGTGTTTGCCGGTTCACGGGAAGGAGGTTCAAGGACTTTTCCCAGTAGTGGCAGAGCCTCCAAGGATCCGGCGTCTCATTTGTCAAGGGGATAAACATGCTGGAGTCACTGTCCCCACTCAACACGCTCCACATCTTGCTGGTGGTCATCACATCCCACTGCGTTCTCTTCCTACTGCGACACTGTGAATGGCTGGTAGCAGGAATATGATGGAGGGATGGGTGAAGGGGAGGGCAAAGGACTCAGGTCCCCACCTGGATAGGTGACAGGGAGGAACGTGCCGTCCTCACAAGGAGCCTGGGAGCGTCACTCCTGTAGCTGGTGCTGGGTTTGAGGGCATGGAGTCTGTGATTCAACTGGAAGACAATCTGTCCTGGCACGTGGGGGCAGGAGGAAGAGCTGCTCCATGGGGGGAGCACCTCCAACTGCACCACTGGCATATTGTCTTGTGGTTCCTGGAGCTTCCTTGCTGCTCTTGCTCCAGCTGCTTATGTGCCCCTGTCTGGAGAAACACGGGCAACACCAAATCCCACCCAGACCTCGCAGTGATGGCGAAGTGCCACCGGCAGAGAACAAACACTGACCCATCCCAGTGAGGCTTTTTGGAGCCAGATGGGCTGTAGCACTTGGGAGCTCCCAGTGCCGCCCTTCCTTCCTTTGTGTTTCACTGACTGGGGCCACCCTGTCCCTGTGCTCCCAGTCTGGATGGCACATTGAACCCTCTGATCCCTCCACATCCCCAGACAGTGCCGTGCAGACACAGAGCAGATCCCAGCCAGCTCCAGGTGCCTCAGCAGAGGGATCTTTGCAGTGTGGAAGATCAGAAGGGAGGTCTGATCCTCCCAGGGGCCGCAGAGGTGGGGAGTGCCACGAGGGCTCCACGCACATCCCTCCTGTGGGAGGAAGAAGCTCCTCTGCCAGTTACACATAAGATCTTCCCAGCAGGGAAGACGGCAGCTATTCAAGGAGGAAGTCTTTGAAACGTACTCTGCTGCAAGTAGCTCAGACATCCTCAGTGACCCCAGGATGAATAAGCAAGGAGGGTTTTTTATTTGCTAGAATAGGTTGAAGGATATGTGGGATTTCCTAAAATCCTCCTATTTCTGTGAGCACGTAGCTTTGATTCCAAGCTGCCAGGCACGTTAGCAGCTCAGCACATCCTTTGAAGAACAGCATTTGCTGTTGACCACGGTGGGCCTTTCCACACCAGCTACTCAGAGGAGACCCAGGAGATGCCAAAAGTTTGCACACCTCCGTTCTTATTCAGGCACCCACAACAGGGTTTACGACAACACCCACATCTGCCCTAAAAAACAGTCCCAAGAGGAGTGTTCCCCAGTCACATCTGCAGTTTGGTGGTGGGATTGCAGCTGGTGCAGGACGAGGAGCCCTCACTCACTTTCTGGCTGTCTGGGCTGAGCCTGAGATGTTCAGCACCAACCACATCTTGAGGGGCTCAGGAGAGCATCCTGCAGACGGATGTGCAGCACCAAATACACCCTGATGGGCTCAGGAGAGCATCCCACAGATGGATGTGCGGCTCCAACGACATCCTGGCGGGCTCAGGAGAGCATCCTGCAGACAGACAGGCTGCTTTTTCCACGCCGCCTTCCCTGCAACGCTCCACCAGCGTGAGAGCGGCTTCGCCTGCGAGGGAGGCAGGACTTAATTAGAGGAATCTGGAGAAAGGCAGATTTTGTCATGTAAATGATTCCTGTCATAGGACACGTTCTAAATTTGGATTCTGAAGCTGGGGCTGAGCAGAACAATCTCTGCCGTAGCGTGGCAGCTGTCAAAGGTAGGGAGAAGCGCTGAATGCCTGCAGGAGTGATGGCTGGTGCCTTTTGTTTCACTGCAGGGTGCTTTCAACCTCTGAGCACATCAAGTGGTTATACACTGCTGGACAGGAGCGATCCTGTGAGGCAGGCTCCATCATCCCCACTCCTTTTAGCTTAGGTAGCCAAAACCCCAAGTGCTTGTCAGCAGTTAAAGGAGTTGTTATCACGGACATGATTTGATCCTGGGTTTCCAAACCCCTGGGCCTGTGCTCAGGCTATGAGCCAATATCACAGCCTGTTTCTGTTTAATGTTTTCTCTCTCCGTTGCTCAGTCCCCAACAGCATCTCAACGGGAGGCAGCGCTTTCTGCTCAGCTCCACCTGCTAATGGTGCCTCTCACTGGGCCTTTCTTCTGATGCTGCACCACAAGGTACCTATTCCTTTAAAACAGCAACTTCCAGATAAATTTTTAAAAAAAAAAATCAAAGTAGTTATGAGAGCAAAAAATAAGGTTCCTTATGAGGATGCATTTTAATGTGGATTCTCTTGTGCCTCATGGTGGCAGGGACCTTACAAGAATTCATTTCTATCTGTATTCCCAGAGAAGTTTCAGTCAGTTTGCAATCTTTCTCTTTCTTGTTCCTCCCCTTTGATTGCTTGCTTTCATTAAACTTACAAAAATTTTCATAGAATCATAGAGACATAGACTGGTTTGGGATGGAAGAGACCTTAAGGATCAGCTCATTCCAGACCCTGGCAGGGACACCTTCCACTAGAACAGGTTGCTCAGAGCCCCATCCAACCTGACCTTGAACACTTCCAGGGATGGGACATCCACAACTTCTCTGGTCAACTTTGCACTTTTCCATCTCTATGAAATTCGGATGAAGACGCCCACCAAGGTTCACCAGTTGCCAGAGGTGCTGGAGAGGCAGGTGTGTGAGTGTGAACCCAAGCACACGGTGCTTGAACCCATAAACTTTGCTTCCTTGGGAAGCCAAGCTAAGGGGGAACAGTAAAAAATTCACCTTGGAAAGCGGCTGGAACAAATCCCATCGAATGTGTAATGTGGGTAATCTTCCAGCAGCTCGGAGGAGTGCTAAGAGAACCCGAGGGGGGCGATAAGTGCATCATTCATAAGCACCAGCTCCTTTAACAAATGCTGCTCCTTATTATGCTCATGAAATAAACATGGAGAAATCACAATTCCTGACGGTGCTCGGCATCCGCAGCCGCTCCGTTCAGCTCTTTCACTCTGCACGGACCAGGCACTGGCGCCGCTCTGGAGCTGATTCCATTTGGTTGGGATTGTTTTGGCTGGCCGAGAAGTACGGCTGCTCCTGACTGACTGACTATTTAAACAGCTCCAGCCTCGGTGTAAATCTCCCTGCTGTGAATATTTCCCTTGTAAATTTTACATACAGTTCCTATCTTGCCGGTAAAACCTGACCTAGGCCAGCAAAACTCTTAATGAGCTGAAAAAACCCACCCACCCAAACACAAATCTTGCAAACCTCTTGGAATGTGGAAGGAAATAGAGCTAAAATGCTATTGGGCAGCATTTGCTGAAGGTTCTCCATCAGACTTTAGTTTTGTGACCCATAGAGCATTTCCATGGCTTATTAAATCAAACAGACCACTCCAATAAATCATTTCCAGGAATAAAAGCCCCAAGGAAGAGGTCCAGAAGTCAGACTGCTTGCTATGCCATCATGTATAGCAGTGATCTGCCCTCCTCCTGCCCTCTCCATCTGCAGTGGGTGAGAAGCAGCAATTAGCCAGCCTGGGGGTGTATCCCCCGCTTGGGCTGAACGACACCCTGAGCCCAAAATGTTCAGGTGTGACCCTGTTTGGTGGGGAACCTGGCTTGGGTTCAGCCAACCAGTGGTGAATTGAACTCTAAGGTCAAGCTGAGTTTGCAAAGTGGAAAAACCCAGGGAGCAGCAGCCTGAAATCGTACCCCGAGTGCCCCGATCCCGGAGCAGTGGCCAAGCCACGTGCCAGGCTCCAGGACACCAGGTCCTGGGCTCTGGCTCATCTCCCACTCAAAGACATGGTCCTGATTTTGGAGACCTGATCCCGGGCTTGGCTCACCTCCAGGATGGAGGAAATGACTCAAGTGACTCTTTGGCAGCAGCAGTGAAGAGGAAATAATAAAGAAATCCTTGAAAATAAAAATACACCATCATTAGCAGAGGACTGCGAAAGCCCAGCAGAGTTTTATGGGGTTTTTTTCCCGGTTGAACAACCAAACCCAGAGAGAAGCAGCACCATTGTTCATATTCTTCCTGTACCTGGGGACTGTATGGACCAGGCTGTGCAAGGAGTACAAAATCCAGAGTAAAGGACTCACCTCACCTCAACAATGACTTTTACCTCCTGTGTTTAACACAGGAGACAGGAGATGCACTCAGACTGAGGGACAGATAAATTAATATGGGATTTCAGTGACAAAGCCATCTGTCTAGCCAAAGTCACCCACTTCTGTAGTCTGCGAGGCTTGGATCCACCCACTTGTGTTGTAGAGCCAGACTCTAAACTCAGTAATTTTACTTATGGTTGAGTGTGGTGTCTGCTTTACGGGGAGCTGGATTGTGCCCTAGGGGTCTGTACTTCTCGGCATTTACTGCAAATGCAGAGCAAGATTTAGTTCTTGTTTAGTCAACTACAGTCAACACATCCCAGGCACACACTCAGCAACTCAGCTCTTTTCCCACTGGACATAACTTGGCTTGGTGTCTTGGGTCATCGGTATTTAGGGCTTAAGGATGGACATCTTCGGGATACTTTCATGAGTTGACCCAATGGCAACAGGACTTGTGCTGAGAAGGACCAATCCTACCTCCTCTCTGCCACCTGACCATGTCTGTTCCTAGCTTAGGAAAAATTTAGGACAAATTTCTTCACCAAAAGGGTTGTCAAGCATTGGCACAGGCTGCCCAAGGCAGTGGTGGAGTCCCCATCCCTGGAGGGATTTGAAGAACGTGTAGATGTGGCACTTGGGGGCGTGGTTTAGTGGTGGGCTCGGCAGTGCTGGGTTAAGGGTTGGACTCAATGATCTTTGAGGTCTTTTCCAACCTTAATGATCCTGTGGATTCTGTGCTTAAAGGGCCCTTTAGGAACACAGTTAAATAAGGCCTTTGATATTTTGGTGCAGTGATCTGTTCCAGCTGGAACAGAGGTGAAGTTCGTTGCTTTTGGTTTTGTGTGCTTGGACATGAAGAACTGACTGGTCACCCACCCACTCATCCCAGTTCAGTGCCTCCTCTGAGTTCCTGCACACTGGGAACTGGCAGGAACATCTTGAATGCACATGTGGGCATGTGGCCAAAGGGAGAAAACACCTTTTGGAGCATTAGAAACAAGGCAGCCAAGAAGATCTCAATGCCTTTGGGTTAGGCTGGCTTTGTGGAGGTGTTTACGTCTGCACTGATGCCACAAGCACCCTGTGGACCAAAACTAGAGCCCTTGGTGTGGGGCAGGCTGCCCCCCTTCCTCCCCACCCCTGCCACTCCACAAGGAGCTGCCTGGCAAAATGAAGTTGCCATGTCTCCATCTCCATGAGTCCCTAATTTCTGCCTAACAAATGGCCCACGGCGGGTGATAAAACCAACCCCTTCTGCTGGTTTGTCCCGCTGGATGGAGGGTGCTCTGCATGCCGAGGGATCTTAGGGCTCGGTAGGGTTTTGTTTTCACGCTGTTATTTTGAAATGTCAAGGCCACGTCGCATTTTGCTGCCTGACATCAGCAGGAGCTGCCCCACAATCCATATGGGACGTGCAGGGAGCTGGGTCCAGCCCTGGCAGAGCCTCGGGAGCTGCAGCCTGGGAGAGGTTTGCAGGAGCCACCCGGGAGCCTGTGCAGTCTCAGTGCTACAGTCAGGAAAGGCGGTAGCTCTGCTTCCAATGTGTTTCCTTTGCTGTCCTCCCACCCTCGCTCCTACGAGCTCCTCATCATCATTTTTACAGCACAGCTGACAATTCCCTCCTATATTTTCTGTCCCTGAGAACTCTCTGTTCAAAGCGCCAGCAAGAGCTGCCAGGTATTTAGACCGAGGGCTCGCACAGGTACCTCTTAAGAGCTGTTTCTCTACTATTTACGTGCTATTTTTTTTCTTTTGTGTGTGTGGTCTGCAAAGTATTTGAAGGGGGCAAAGGCATATTCGCCCTCTGGGCTCCCGGGCTTTTTATGGAAAGAGCATCAAAAGCTCCAACCTTTCAGAGCTGTGCTGCAGAGCTTCTTGCGGAGTCATCGCTGGCAGCGATCGTCTCGTTAAAATACAGGTTCCCATTATCTCTGACTCGGCCAGGAGTGTTACAGGTGCCTTGCTAGCCCTGCACGTGTCTCTCCTGCAAATGCATCGCTTTCCCTCGGTCTGGCTGATTTTTCCAAGCCTTCCCACGGCCATGCATTGATTCTTTTAAGCAAATTGCAAAGCAAACAAACAAACAGACGCAAACCAGACCACAACCCCCAAATACAACACAAAACACAAAATAAACACCCCAAGCCTCATCAACCTGAGCAGTTTAAAGCCGGAGAATATATTAAAAATTTCCATCATGGAAATTTCCTAGCTCAGCATGGAGATTTCCCAGTATATTAGACTCTTCTGTTTTTCAGGGCTGCAAGCAAAGAATGGAAATTTCCAATTACTGCATCAAAGGCTGCTGCTCTCCTGACAGTCTGCTTAGCAGGGGTCATCTGCTCCTGTAGGACATTAAATAATTTAAGGGAGGGACAGGGAGGATTTACTCAGCAGCACCGTTTCCTCCACAAGGCAGAAGCATTTCCTCTGGTGCTTGGTGGAAGGGAAGGAGCCCGGTGGCCCGAGGAAGAGCTCGGGGTCAGGATTTTGGGGAATGCTCCTCCCTCATCCCAGTAAGTTTGGTGTGCAGAGGTGGGACCAGGGGAGCACAGGCTCCTCTGCCTTCACCGGAGCTGTCCAGCCCTCAGCCCACCACTGGGATGCACAAGCAGGAAGCTCCTCCCTACCCACGGATCATCATTTTTTTGTTCCTCCCAGCGCACTGTGGACGAGAGGGGAGCAGGGAATACGCCAAATAAGGAAGGAATCCTACTGCTCCCCCACTCTGCAGCTGCACCCCAACTCTTGAGCTGCAAAAAAAACTTCACTGGCCAGTTCCAGCCGAGTTGTGGATGGAGACATTCAGAAAGGCAGGAGAATCAATCGCTGCTTTCTGCTCCCACTCCACCATGGGATCAGCAAAGCCCCCCAAGCCGGGGCAGGGGGATTGGCAAAGTTGTGTGTGATGGCTCCTACTGGGCAGTGCCTTGTGGGGCTTAATCACTTTGAGCTTGTAGACAGTGTGGGAGGTCCCAGCTGCAGGTTCTGTATAAAGTGCAAAGTAATGCCATTACACGGGGATTTTCTTTAACAAGTCTTGGTGCCGCAACACAAGAAACGCTCAGGGTGATGCCATTAACAATAGCCAGCTCATCTCCTTTGGCAAAAAGCAGCAGGGAAGGAGGAAAGGGAGAGAGGGAGGAGAAATGAATACATATGAGTCCTAGGAGAATTCAGACTTGAACTCGGTGCCTGATTTTTTTACAGGCCATGTCTTACCTGTCTTTGTAAATCTGGCTCCAGGACATTTAAGGGAGCTCTTTTGTACCCAGCACTTCTTCTGAACTCTGGTCGCTACAGCGTGTTTTTTTTTGTGGGTCCCAGCTCGTTACAGAGGTAATCATGTGAGCCAGTTTATTTAAAGGGGAAAGTAGATCTGAATGTTCTCCAAGCTGAGAACATCTCTTACGAGCAGGAGTCTGCGGTGGTAACTGCCTGTACTTTTGCAACCTCCTGCGTCCAAGAAATTCAGAACCTTTTGTAAAGCAGAGTTGATGTTGTTTCTCTTACAGTGACAGGGCCGGGGTGGGGAGGGGAATGGAGAGAAAAAGTGGTTTGTCTAAAGGTTTCTTTGTGAGTTATTGGTAAAACATGATTAGAGGCTCCGACTTGTTGGCCCATATACCTTCTGTACCCCCTCAGCTTTAAAAACAAGTAGGGCTGATCATAGTCAAGCCCAAGAGCAAGCATGTGTAGCATCTGAGAATCAACATGGGTCATGGAGGTAAAGAACAGAGTAAAATGAACTTTTCTCTGAGTCCACCTTCATAATACATTTCAGAAAATACAGCTGCTATTAAGAGGAACGTCAGCGTGGGTCAGGTACGTGGCAAGTTTCAGGCAGCCAGGAGAATAAAACGTGCATAAGCCTCCTAAAAATTAAAGGAGATCATTTCTGACACAAAAGGTCTTGTACCAAATGGGAGCCAACTGGTTCAAACCTCATTATGACAGATAAAATTGTATTTATCACTGGACTGGAAGCTGGTGGCCGTTCACAGCCTCGTGAATATTACTTGAAGCAGCATTTGGTAAGAACCAAGAGAGAACAGACCCAAAGAAAGATGCAGCAGCTGGTGGCACAGTAGGTTTCCCAAAGCTGTGGAGAGAAATGGGATAAAACTTTGGGATGCAACGCCCCGAGTGCAAATGGGAAGGTCACGAAGAGGAGTTTTTTGGAGATGTCCAAAAAGCTAAAGTGTTCAGCATGGTGCTCATCTTGGGTGAACAGCAAGAAGAAAGAAGCAAGAAGAAATAAAAAGCAGTACATAACAAACAAAAAGCAGGGGAAAGAGGGGATACAGGTACCAGGGAGAAAGTGTCATGTAGAAAATGATTAGGGGAACTGTAGCTGTGAGAGGCAACGCGGTGGTGGTTGGGCTGAGGAGCATAAGGAAGATGAGGAGAAATATTTAGGGCATATGAGGAGCAAAAAGAAGGCTTGCAATGGAGATGTTAAATCATTGCCAAAAGGGAAGAGGGCTACCAAGCTTTAGCTGCTGATGCAGCTGCCTGCTTTGCCTTTCTAAGCAGCTGATGGAGAGAGACAGCTCTTCTGGAGAGTGATTCAGTTGCTCCTGAGATGGGTGGGATGAGATGCTTTCTAAAACTGCTTCCCTCCATTGACTAGAGAGGGGGAGGCCAGACACTTGGCTCGCACTGAACACCTGATGTTTCAGCAGCTAAAATTAGGTGAGATGAGTCTCATCTGTTGGTAGAACCAAGGAGGAGATTGGGTATCTACTACAGACAAATATTTTTAGATTAGTCATCCAGGAAATTTGCATCAAGTGGTCCTTAAGAGCTGCCCCTATAGGCCTCTGGATTGTTCGTGTTAATATTATTGCAAGCCTTGGAATATGGATGAGCTCTTGAAGGCCAGGGGCAGGATAATCATGGAATCATCAAATCCTAGAATGATTTGGGTTGGAAGGACATTAAATATCATCTGTTTCAAACCCCCTGCCATGGGCAGGGACAACTTCCACCAGACCAGGTTGCTCCAAGCCCCCTCCAATGATGACTGATGAAAAGGCAAACAGGACAGCACAAGTAATTATAGGCATGACAGTGGTCCCATGAAAAACAGTGGAAATGCTGACAACACAATTCAATCCATATGGAATTAAATGACAAGAACATAATCAACGTCAATCAAGTTGGTTTTGATAGAAAAACAGCATTTTCAAACGAGCTTGGCTTATCATTCTTGAGTGAAATTACAGATTTGTTTGAGAGAGGCAATTATGACTGTGCAATATGCTCAGACCTTTGTCCTCGTGCCCCACAGTCAATACTCACTTGTTGGTGATATATTTCCACCAAAAGACTGGCACTCTAAATTATCACAAATTATTATTTGCGAAATGGATTAAAAACTGGCTGCCTGGCAGACCTCAAGTTCCAGCTTTGGCTGGGAATTAGCAGCAAGTGCTATTTGGAAGGTGAGGTGTCACAGGGATGAGGAATCTGACGGTAAATACAAATTCACTGCTGGTGATGTGTCACTTTCTGATGACACGTGGTGGGATGAATAGTCTGAGCTGGGCTCCCCAAGCAAACTGTGCTCATTCAGACACTCACCGATGGTGAGTTCTCCACCCAGAGAGAAGGATGGCCAATCACCCCCATCTGCTGAAGGATTATACTCTGAAAATATCAACTGTGGAAATAATTCAGGAGACCAGGAACTCAATTTGGTCTCCCAGAGTGAGACTGGTTAAAATGGTTGTTGCAAACCTTCTGTAAGAAGCAGGTTCTCCTCTCTGTGCCTGGTGGGGAGCTCTGTCCTGCTCGTGGTTATGAGGGAGTGTTGGAAAAGGGGTAAAAGGAACAGGAGAGAAATGTTGCATCCAGAGAAGGACAACGGAGCTGGGGAAGGGTCTGGAGCACAAATATGATAAGGAGCAGCTGAGGGAGCTGCGGGGGCTGAGCCTGGAAAAAAGGAGGCGCAGGGGGGACCTTATCACTGCCTACAACTCCCTGACAGAAGGCTGAAGCCAGGTAAAGGTTGGTCTCTTCTCCCATGTAACAAGCAATAGGATGAGAGGAAGCAACTTGAAGTGGCACCAGGGGAGGTTCAGCTGGATATTAGGAAGAAGTTCTTCATTAAAAGTATTGTCAAGCCCCGGAACAGGCTGCCTGGGGAAGTGGTGGAGTTACCATTTCTGGAAGGGTTCAAAAGGCATGTGGATGTGGCACTTGGGACACAGTTTAGTGGTGGCCTTGGCAGTGCTGGGTTAATGGTTGTACTTGAAGATCTTAGAGGGCTTTTCCAGCCAAAATGGTTCTATGATTCTATGATCAGTGCCTCAGGGGCTGGAGGCAAAGCTTTGGAGGGAGTGGGTCAGGAAGCTCTGGCTTTTTAGCTGGTCATAAGGCAGGCAGAGGTTTGCTCTTCCACAGGATGTGGGACACCAGGCTCTCATGGGCTCTTTAAACATCAAACAGTCATAGCAAGACCTGGTGACTCAAAGTAGAAGCCAGACAACCTCAAATAAGAGAAAAGCTTCAAGACCACAGTGGGAAACCTGACCTACCACTGGAATGAGTGGTGAAGTGAGTAGTGACTCCTTCCCTGTGTGAGGCTTTTCTGGGCTGGAGCAGGTGCTTCTGCTGGGAAAGCCTTTGGGCCCCCACACTGAGGGAACCAGGGAAATGCATCAGCTCATCACCTCATAAAGGTCCAACCGGATGACCTCACACACCATGTATGGCTGACTTCGAACTCCCCACAAGCCTCCCTGGGCCGGGGCACTCGCCAGGCCCGTCTGCCCTGGAAGGGGAGCTCTGCGTCACCAGAAGGAGCCATGCAGAGCCAGCAGTGCCTCCTCTGAGCCAACTGTGCACCACTCACTGTTGGGATTCGCTCCAGTACTTTGGGCTTTTTATCATGTTCCTGCTGCCGGTCACACGGCTCTGACAGGGCCCTGACTCACGGAGGGACGCGCTGCGTGTGCGTGATCCATCTGCCTCCCTGACCCGTCGCTCGTGTATCTGATGACTGCTCAGTGATTTCAGGGTTTGGACATTTTCCTTGCACCAGCTCTGGCTCCTGTCACTTCAGCCCCAATACTTCCCTGAATCCCGACGGCTGCTTTTGCCAGACACTTTGACACCAGCAGCTGTTTTGGCTGCAGGGGTTGGGATGAAGGATGCCGACGACACTGGTAGCGAATTTTGGGGTTTGTAGCCTGTGGCTGGGGTGGTGACATCCCAGGTGGTGCTGCCAGCCCTGGTCTCGTTGCCAGCCAGATGACTCCTTGTGACTGCTCAGCTGAGCAGGGATGAGCCGGTGCCACCCACGGTCTGAGCACAGGCTGAGGGGGGAGGATGCTCCACAGAGTGATCTGCCTCAAAGAGCACCTTCTCCCCCAGGAGTCTCCCACCACATGGAGAACTGGACAACTGGATGATGGTGGCTTCACCAGCTCCATCTTACAGAGTGGGATTTAGCCTCCTCACAACTTGGGAGAAGAAGGCAGGGGCTTTGGGAAATGCTGTGTATGAGCTAGCAGGTGATGCTTTTTGCCTGTGTGAGGGAGAACTTACGGAGCAGGGATAGGAGAGGGAGATGGCATGAGGTGTCACAGCCAGGTGGAGGGAACACCTTCCATTGTTGCTCTGTCCGACATGCTGGGTGGCAGCAAATCTGTGTGCTTGTTCCCCTACACGTGCCTCAGTTTCCCTATTCATAAAATCCAATGCCATAACCTGAGCAGTATGACCAGGGTGGAAGTCTTCTGTGCATCAATCTAATCCTGTAATTAACCCCTCTAAATAATGAGGAGATGGCTGAATAGCTCAGTCTAACCTTTCACACTCAAAGGATAGTGTTTTATGGGCTGTAACACATTTTCCAGCTGGGCCCTACTGCTCTCCTGGTGCCACTTTGGACTTCCAGGGA
Source organism: Cephalopterus ornatus (assembly GCA_013396775.1). Lineage (NCBI taxonomy): Eukaryota > Metazoa > Chordata > Aves > Passeriformes > Cotingidae > Cephalopterus > Cephalopterus ornatus. The sequence goes on from VZRE01011564.1 coordinate 269,150, forward strand.
CTAATATAATAAATATGATATAATATAAAATGCCTTTTTGCCAGCTAGTTATACTTTGAAAACAAAGTCAGAGATGTGCCACATGAGATGGCAAAAATTACTCTGGTAGCCCAGGAGATGCATTGCACAAGGCTTTTTTCCTGGGATGCCCAAGCAATGACGAAATCTGATGGCTCTTGCAGCTTCACTATATCACGCAGAGACAGCAAGAGAAGTGTGCAGAAAGCATCCAAAAGTCCTGGGCTGAAATCCCAGTAAAGCCAGTGGCAAGATTTCCATCCATTTCAGTAGAGCCAGGACATCTCCCCTGAGAATCCCCGCTGGCTCTGCTGGCCTGTGTATCCATCACCAGCTTCTCTTCCTCTGTTATCCATAAAAAGGACACAGGAGCGCCTGTTTTACTCATAGGGCAGTTTAACTCACCCATTTTCGCATGGTGGATGGGAATCGTCTCTTGGCAGAGCCAAAATAACCACACTAGTGTTTTCAGTGCCTGAATTTCTGCCCATTCTAAAAGTTAGGAGCAGATCCATGCTCCCAATCTGTGCTGTGCCATCAGATGTGAAGTTTGGTGATGGAGTTCTGTATCCCTCTCTCTATCCTTGTGCTTCATCTCTCACTACAATCTCTAAACTGGCCAATTAATATCAATAATGAGATCAGCTGTGGCTTTTCCTGGTGTTTCCTCTTTCCTGCCTGGGGCACAGGTTTAGTCCAGTCCAGTGGGATTGCCTGGGCTGGAAGGTGGACCAACATTATGCCATTTTCACACAGGAATCCATCCGCCCATCCATCCACCCCTCTGGACAACTCACGGGTTCTGCAGCTCTACATTTTCAGGTCCAAAAGCAAAGTACAAACCCCATGGGTTTTTTTGTTTTTTGGGTTTTTTTTAGAGCTTTTCACCATGCAAATCCCTATTACTCTGTGTTCCTCCTGAACCTTGGGTCTATATCCTTAAAAAAGCAACAAAACCAGGATTCAGATTGTGCTGGAGAAGTTTTCTGTGGAAGCTTCACAGATCTTCCCTGATAATGGGCTGAGCTGAACTCTGTCAGAAAGAAACATTTCCAGATGGTTCCCCATTGAAACTCGAGGTGGTTGTAAACCCCCTCCTATACCCCAGAAATCAAGGAATCATAGAATCATTAAGTTTGGAAAAGATCTTTGACTGAAAGGATCAAAGGATGGTGGGGCGTCCTGCACCTTCTAAATGGGACAAGCCAGGGTGAGCCATTGCCTGCACAGCATGTCATGCCCATGTCTTCCTGAAAAGGCAGGAGACATCTGTGTTTAAAGACTGAATTGTCTTTTCCTAAGCAAAAGAGAACTGCTGACACAGCATCCCTGTGATCCTGAGACATCGGGAGAGAGCTTGAAGTTCAAAGAGCCAGAAGTGGGGGAGCGAGTTTTGCCATTGGATGTGTCATGGACTAGGGGGGGGGTGTCAAAGCCAAGGAGAAGGTGACATCACAGGTGCATCACCCTGCAGACACAAGTCATGGGTAGGAGGGGAAACCAAGGGATGAGTCAGAGCCAGCTGCTGGGAAGGAGACAACACTAGTGTGCTTTGTGCTGGGTCCACATCCCCTTTGCTCTCTAAGGCAGAGGGTTTACAGCTCAGCGTAATCACCCAGTGAGGTCCTGAAATATTCCCTCTGGGGGATGGACTGGAGTATTTGGAGCAAGAGGCTGCAATCCAGCCTTGTTGGGACCTGCCCCAGCCTTACCTCTGGCACCCTGCGTGTCCTCCAGGGTCCCACATCCAACCCCCTGAGAGCTGGAGCGTCCCAGGTGAAACATGGGTGCTTTTCCCCTTCCTCTGCTTGTGCTGGAGCAGCATCCCGGGGCTCACACTGCGAGCACAGAAGACTCACGAGGGGTCTGCAAGAACACAGCGGAAAAAAAGGGAACCTGGAAAAGCTCGCCAGAGGACTTACCACAGATATTTCTCAGAGAACACTTTTAAGGCTTCACTAATTGCCACGTGCCAGGCAAGTCCTGGGCTAGGAAGCGCTCAGGTAAGATGCTGCGACGCTGCCCACCGGCTTTCTGCATGAGGTGATACAGACCCTGCGTGCTATTTTATCCTGACCTTGTGCAGCACAGAGGTAAAGGCTGCCAGGAGTTTGTAAGTCTGGGTATTACTGTCCAGTGGGAGCCAAGGTTTGAGCGCTCAGGAGTGTTAGAGGAGCCCTAAATGGCCGAATTGTTACTTGTGCTGAGAGAAGCAGGCGTGGTGTTTCCAATTATTCTTCGTTTCAGACAACAGCGAGCTGTTTTGGTTTACTGGAGCAGTAGCTGGGTAGAGGAACAATATTGAGTAAACGGTGCTGAAAAAGGCTCAGTGTGAGGCAACAAATTTTTCTGACATAGACCCAACCTTACTTTGGGATATTGCTGGCAAGTCAATAATAGGTACGGCAGAAATCAATCGGGAATAATGTTGCAAATGAGGCAGGGAGCACAAAAAGTTCTTTCAGCGCCGTAAATAAATCTCTGTTTGTTCGGACAAGTAGCATTTTATGACATGATATGGAGCTTCCAAAAGCAGGGATTTGGGCAAACAGGGAAAGACGCTGAGTTTATTAAGCAGGGAAAAACTAGCAGCCTCTCTCTTCGTTTCCTCCCAACAGTGTAGAGATAAAATATTAGAAACAAAATGCAAGCAAAGGGTTCTAATGCTAAAGCATCTTACAGAGAGATGCAGCTGAGGAGAGGCAGTCTCCTGTTCAGAGACGATGCTCTCTTGGGCATAAAATTATTTTTAGGCTACAAACCTACGTTACGATCCTATAGAATCTAGCAGGAAATTATAGCTTTCTGTTGAGCTCTTAGCTGATATTAAATCAGTGAAGTAGAGTTTTAGAGGTTATTAAAAACTCTGTAAAAATTAAATTATTCTCTGTTTAACTCTACAGCGTTTTAAAATAACTTCCATAAAACTGAGTTACATTTCTGTCGACTCCCACTGCTTTCTTTCCTTACTCAGTTCTACGAGATTTTTCCCCCATAAAGTTGTATTACATAACATTAAAATTGCAGTTGATTTTCATTTGCTAGTGGACTGCCTTTCAGCTATTTAAGTCTTTATTAAAATATACAACTCCATAGTACTAAAAAAATCAGTAGCACGGCAGAAAAATCGCATAAAACATTCAGAGATGCATATTGAAAGAAAGGTGACGTTAAGATCATTTAAAATATATTGAAATTCTAGTCCTTAAACTTTGGAAGGTCTGGTACCATCAGGATATTGAAAAAAAAACCTAAGGGAGAATACAAACTGCAAACAGGAAAGGGCATTAGAAAAAAAATAGGAAATTTTAGAGTGTATGAGGCAGAGTAAGGAAACCTGAAAGGAAACTGGTAATCTTGCAGCCCATCAGAGAGCAAAAGGGGCAATTAGGATGTTGCAGAGAAGAGAAATGATTTCTTTGTGTCTGTTTCCAATCCAGAGATTGTCAGTGAAATACTTGTTCTGTGCTTGCTCATTGCATGTAATAAATTTGGGAATATTGTCAAAGAATTAGGCTAAACCCGTACTTAAACATTTTGCTGGAATAACCACGTCAGCAGAAGCCCATGTGCTTTTCATATTATAGCAGCAAAAAGTCAGCATAATGCAAAAGACAGCTTATTCTGCTGGAGGGAGCTTGTTTACCCCAAATTAACGAAAATTGAAGTGTCAACAAAAGATAAAAGTGTGTAATATCTCCATTGAGGCTGCCCAGCCCCCAGCTGCCAGGATGGGTCACGAAAGACGTGCAGAGTTGAGCAGCTCCTTCCCCGTGGAAGTGTCCAAGGCCAAGTTGGATGGGACTTGGAACAACCTGGGCTAGTGGAAGGTGTCCCTGCCCATGGCAGGGGGTTGGAACTGGATGATCTTGAAGGTCCCTCCAACCCAAACCATTCCATGATTCCATGGTTGGTGGCTTTGGGGGTCTGCCCTACAGAAGGGTTGGGAAGTAGGAGCGCTGAAGGATGTCCTGTGGTAGCGGTTGACTCAGAGGCACCTCAAGAGCAAGGAGCCAGCCTGGGAGTCATGGGAAGAGCCAGATGTGAGAGTTTGGTTGTGTGTCCATGGGTGCTGCCTCATGGGGCTTGCTGTGGTACAGTCCTGGTCCTCTCCCAGCACAGAGAAACTGTCCCTTGCACAGAGGACAGGCTGGTGCACAGATCAGTCTGTTGTGGATATGAATTTAGGACGTGGCCAGGGCTTTCTTGCCATACAATCACAGAATCATTACGGGTGGAAAAGACTTTTAAGACCATCAAGTTCAATCACTCTCCCAGCACTGCTGTGTTCCCCACTAAACCGTGCCACATCTGCACGTCTTTTAAACCCCTTCGGGGTGATGACTTCACCACTGCCCTGGGCAGCCTGTGCCAGTGCTTGAGCACATTTTCCATGAACATAGTTTTCCTAATATCCAACCTGAACCTCCCCTGGTACAACGTGAGGCCATTCCCTCTTGTCCTATCACTTGTTCCCCGGGAAAAGAGCCTGACCCCCATCTGCCTCCACCCTCCTGTCAGGGAGGTGCAGGGAGCAAGATGGTCCCCCCTGAGCCTCCTTTTCTCCAGGCTGAGCCCCAAAATCTTCCTCAGCTTCTCCTCATCATACTTCTGCTCCAGATCCTTCCCCAGCTCCACATCTTCCTTGGACACGCAAAAAAGCCCAAGACCTAGGAACCAGAGCATCCAAGTCTGACTCTCATTCCATATGGTGGGTGGAGAGACACAGGCAGAGCAAACACCTGTAATGCCTGGTAATTCCTGTAATTCCTGGTACATAAAGGACATTTTTGGATGTTCTCATGCGAACCACATCAACAATCCCCAAGAAAGAGCAGCCAAGTGCCCGGGGCAGTGTCCCTGCCATGGTTTGTACATGATGGTTATGATGCCAGGTGCTCTGCTTTGGGACAATCCCAGCTACCAAGCATTTTCCAGCACCTCTCTCTGAGGTGCTTATTTAGAGAAGTCATATGAGGGCAGAAAAAGAGATGCTGGGAAAAAAAACAGATGAGCTCAAGAACAAGAGGTCTTTAGGACTGATTAATGTACCTCCATGTATTTTGGGGGAAAAGTAGCTATGAAGTATTAAGCCACTAGGGAATACGTGTGTTAATTGCATTAAAAATCTGTGACAAACCAAAGGCCTGGAGTATACCTGGGTAATGGTGAACTGTACCACGGAAGAACAACCGTGTAACAGCCATCCTGGCTCTGTTTCCTGGCCACTGGGATAAACTCCCGACAGCACGTGGCCACCAGGATAAACTCCTCTACTCTCAAAAACAGGGACTTTATAGACAAACTGCCCATCAGGAGAGTTAAGCTCAGGACTATGCCCTGACATAATTCTGGAGATCATTCATTAGCCTTGGCCAAAAGTGGACCTGGGACCACACTAAAAATTTAAGAGCATAGGCCTATGCCCTGGCCTCACTTAGTCACTGCTGTAGACTCAGACCAAGGTCCAACCAGCCCAACAGACGACCTCCAGCCAGGCCCCTGTGCACCCCCACACCCCACGGAGCTGTTTGCAATGAGCAGGTCTCCACCCAGGAGGAATTCGTGACTGTGGGATCTGTCTCACGGACTCCAGCATTGCGCAAAAACAGGAAAGCCGTGCAGTCACCGTGGCTAAAAGCAAATTCATGATTAGCTAATATGTTTTGCTCTAATACTAACACTGTGATGTCTAGTGCTAGCTCAATAGCCAAAAATGACTGGTGATAGTTACACCCTGTGCTTTGCACAGAACAATAAATAAATGATCCAACAAAAATGCCTTGCTCGGTCTATCCCATTTCCTTGCTAAGGTGCAGGCAGAAGTGCCAGTCCCAAGCTCCTAGAGCCAGGACTTGTCATGCTTTAGGCTGAGACTTCCAGCATCCTCCCATTCATCACTGTCCTCAGTGGTTTTCAAAAATCTCAGCTATGAAGCAACCAGCCCAAGTGAAGGCAACATAAATACTTGTGGTGGTGAAGGCTCAGCTTGTGCCCTGCGTGGTCACTGTCTGCAGCCAAAGCAACCGCAGACATGCAAAGGAGACTTTTCCCAAGGGCATCGTATGCCACAGCTCATGTTCTGGACAGCTTGTGTCCCCCAGCGCTGCGGTCGAGTGGCCTGGTGAGGGTAGAGAGGTGGCCTTGGATTCCTTCAAGGAGCACCACATCTCTCCACCAAGAACAGCACGATGGGATCCCACCTCTTTCCACAAAGTAGAATCTATGACAGGTTGCCCAGAGAAGCTGCGGCTGCCCCATCCCTGGAAGTGTTCAAGGCCAGCTTGGATGGGGCTTGGAGCAAGCTGGGATAGTGGAGGTGTCTCTGCCCATGGCAGGGGGTTGGAACTGGATAATCTTTAAGATTCCTTCCAACCCAAACCATTCTATAAAGGGTAATAGCAGCAAGGGCCTGCTAAATCTTTTCCCCGTTGTTTTCCAACTACAGAGCACTTCCCAAAGGAGCCACACAGAGTCTGGCCCAGCATGGATGATGTGGCTTTTGTCTAGCCCTTTTCACCTGTGGCTCTCAAAGCATTTGGCAGGGTGCTCTCCTCACTCTCCTGTAATTGCACTAATCTAAGCAATGCACGTAATGATTCAGAGGCTTTATAATCACATACCTTTGTCCAAAGGATGTGGCACAAACCCGTCCATCTGCAGCTCAAAATAATCTCCCCTCGTTAAGGTTGCAGTCAAGAGTTAATTGCATGGAAAAAAAAATGCAGGAGACTTCAGACACCATCCCAAGAAACTGTTGCTGTCATTCTTCCAGCTGGTCAAGATGTGATGATCGGTATCAGTTACTCAGCAACTGACCTGGCATTGGGCTCCTTTGATTTAAGGTCCCATAGACTCACTTGAACTTGCATGCAGAAATAAGTTCTCCTAAGGACAAACAGTCTCCTCTTGGAAACGTAGTATTTCTTGTGAATCCTGAAATTCCTTTGAATTGGAGGGGAGGAGTTTGTTTTTTTTTTTTTCCCCTCGGGCTAGCTGACTGCTTGTGAACCAGCCTCCTGGAGAAAACTTAAATTTGGTGATAATTTAAGGTTTAGCTAATGCACAGGGCGATCTTGACGTTTTCAGGTTATAAACCTCAAGCGAATAAAAAGAGAAAGAAGGATGGCTTCGGAAAAGTTCCATTGGGCTGTAAGTCAGAGGCTGTTCCACAACATTTTATCTCTGAAATGTCACGCTGTACTGGCCTCAAAGCAAGAAGAACAGACGGTTCATCTAATACAATTATTTTAGGATCCTTTCATCATAAACACTGAGCATGCCAAAATGAAAACGTATCATGGGAAAGCATTTCTCATTGAAGCCTGAATCTCCTCCCTAATGTTTATTCTATGTCATGGAGAACACCAGGGGCCAAATACACTCTGGGTTAAAAACACTGGCATCAGCTCTTGCAACACAGATCTGGCAGGGATTCAGGATGTGACAGCTGAAGGAGGCTGCAGCCTCCCTTGGACCAGCAAACCAGTTGGTGGCTAGTGCTGGCCAGTGAGGAAGGGGGGTGAGAGGAGAAATCTGGAGCATGCCATGGAGGTTTGTTTCCTTTCTGGAGCTGCGGGCTGGCATCTTGGATCTCTGCTGTGACGGCCCAAGTGCCTGCAAAGTGCAGAGTAGGTGGGTAGCAGCAAAATCCTACTCCTTTATTGATATAAATCCCTGCATCATGGTGGTTGTTCCTGCTTGGAACATCTCTTTGAATGCCATCCTGGGCGCCAAATCAATCTCTTCTCCATCTTCAAGAACATCCTGAAGCCTTTTTCCTGAAGAAAAAAAGAAAAAAGCTTTGAGTGCTGTTAGCTGAGTTGGGGTTGCTGCAAGATTCTCTCAGCATGGTCCCACTTAGTGGATTATTTGGGCTGTTTAATTGTTCCCACACTTTGGGCCATTGTCTTTTGCTTTGCCAACGTGATCCATTAATTTAACAACAGTGACACTGCACTTTGTTGTATTTAAATTCACCTTATTTCCTTGGCTGTCTCCTACCGCAGATCTGGAACTTCCACGTCATCTTCAAGTTTATCAGTGATGATTACTATCATTTCCTCTGGGTCAATCTTAAAGACACTGAGCAACCCAGGGTCCAAAATAAATAAATGGAAGGCTTCAATATCTCCAGTCTAATTGAATTTCAAATTACATTATAAGATCTCTTGCTGAAATAGTTTTTAATCCATTTAGTATCCCAGATTAGGTTTTGTACCGTTTTTCTTTAATTGGGACTGTGTTCAGGAACTGTTCAATAACTTGCAGAAATCTAAGTAATTTATAACAGCCTTATCTTTATTAACCAAACTTACATTCTCATTAAAAAAACATTCATTTGTTTGACATGACAGGCTTTCCATAAAACTGCTCAGGCATATCAATCAGGTTAGCATCCTTTAATTCATTACTAATCACAGCCTATATTGGATTTTCTTTGATACTGTTTGGGATCAGTGTTAAACCAATGAATTCATAATTACCTGGGATTTTTCCTATTCTATGCAATACAGTCTTCTGGATTCTGCACGGAGTATTCTTACAAATTTATGCAAAACAGAACCAACACGCTCGGGCAGTGTATAGTAATTTTATTGGCAGTCAGCTGGAATGAGGAGGACAGCAATACAACCACCCCAGATCCATCTGCACAGATCCCTGCACCACACAGATCTGGGGAGGAAAAGATCTCCCGGGAACTCCAGATTTCCTTCTCACAGCAGGGCTAACATCACCCTTCCGTCACATTTCCCAGAGCCTTGCCAAACTGACCTTTGCAAGGATGGATATCCCCAAAGCCCTCCGGACACCTGTTCCAATAATTGATTGCTTCAGTTGTATTTTCCCTCCCCAATGTCTCGTTTTAACATCTTTTGCTGCAGCTTGGGTTGATTTTCTCTTGCCCTATCGCTGCGCGCCTTCAAGAAAAAAATCTGGTGCTGTCTTTTCAATAATCTCTTATGGGTAGTCAGTGACAGCAGAAAGGCTTGTTGTCTCAATAACCTCTCTCTCCTGGGTCCCACCAAGTGTCCTCTGTAGGCTCAGTGCTGGCTCCAGTGTGGTGGAACGTCCACCTTCACCACTAGCTCCACTGATGGGGAACAGGCTGCTCAGGTACCGAGAGCTGCTTGTTTAATGTCCTCTGCCAAAATAGAAGGAGGACAAATATATTCTCCTGGTTTAAAGGCTGCCTCAATCCTTGCACCTGCTCAGTGGAGAGTGTTCCTGAGCCTGGAGAGCCTGAGGAAAGCCTTAGCTCACCTGTGTGTAGTTAAGGAGAAAGAAGAGGCAGGTGGATGTACGTGGAACTGCAGGTCTGTGTGACCTTGCAGGTTTGTGTTCTTCCTGGTTTAGAGATGCAATTGCTTTGTGAACAACAGTGACCCAGAGAGCTGGGAAATTAATTTAATACATCTCATATGGGCCTGGGTTTGTTGTCTGATTTACTAAAAGATAGCAGCACAATTTTGGGCGGGAAAAAAAAAAATGCCGTCTGTGTGCTGGATGCTATAAATCTCAAAGGGTAAAGGGGTGTTTCACTGCATGGTACACTCAGACTTCTTAATTCCCTTTCTTAAATGTTTATTTAGTCTCACACTGAGCTGGAGAGGGGAGCCTCAGCAGGCAGGTGACCTCTGTAATGCTTAGAGGAGCCATCATCTTAACCAACCACCCCAAAAAGGCTTTAAATAAAGCCTCCTAGCTCTAAATCTAGGCTCTGGGAAGATGAGGGAAGGAGATGAGGGGATGGGAAATGTCCTCTTTCATCCTTATGGCTGGAGGTAAAAGTCAGGGCAAGGACTGGCATATTGCAGAGGTGAGCATGGGTTTAAGAGACAAACTGATTATTAATTAGATCTGCAATAATAGAGCAAAATGAATAATGGTTTCCTATCTAGCAAACGGGCCTCTGCAAAGAGGGACTGCACAACAACTGCCTGGCAAGCCCAGCAGAAAGATGTGAAACTGAGTTTGGAGAAAGCTGGCACCAAAAGTTCAAATGATGGAGCAAAGTTCCTGTGGGACGAGGAAATTGGAACTCTCTGAGATTAGGCTCTGACTAACAGGGAGGAAGTTGGAGGTTAATTAAAAAAAGAGATAACAAAATGATGGAGCCTCTTCCTCTGAGGAAAAGAAGGAGTGAAGGGAGTAGAAGAAGGAGGATGGACATTAAGCTGCACAAAGACTGGAAACAAGATTAGGAAAATGATGTCTGTAAAGGAATAGTGTGACTCTGGAGGACTAAAATGAGAAAGACCAAAGGCAAAATGAGTTTCAATTAGGAAGGGATATAAGAGGGTGATAAAAGAATGCTCTGCAAAGGTACTGAAATAAGAGGAAAGCAATGGAAACCATACATAACTGAATTAATGGGAAGTGAGAGAACAGAAATAACAGAGAAAAGCCAGGACACTCATTACTTCCTATGGTTTAGCCATGAAGGGGAAAAAAAAAAGAGACTATAAACTGGTATTTATCAGAACCACTCTTACCAAGGGGGGTAAGACAATCCAAAACAGCAAATAAACCCCGTTAAAATCATTCAGAGGAGTTAGACAAAATCAAGTCAGCAGGACTGGATGAAGTTTCCCCTAGAGGACTTGAGGCACTGGCCAGAGCAATCTGACTCATTAGTAATTATCCGGGAGAGCTCATGGAGAACGGGGGAGATCCCAGAGGAGGGGAGAAGGGCAAACAGAGCTCCTCTCTTTAGAAAGGGGGAAGAAGGACTTGGGGAATTGCACAGCAGTCAGTTCAGCAAGTAATGCAGAAAGCACAATACAATAAACTGTTAAATGATCACTTATTTTAAGCATTTGACTGATAATAGAAAAACATGCAATCAACCAGACTGGATTTGTCATAAATGAGTGATGTTAAAACCCTCTGGTTTCCATCTTTGAACCCAACAGCTGTGTTGTAGAACAAGGGAGAGGGAGGATATGTCATGTATTTTGAAATAGGCAGGGTTTTTAACACCATTTCACATGACATTTCCATAAGCTGACCGGGAACTATGATCTCTGTGAAATCATCTGAAGACATACTTGACAGAAAAAAACCTGTATTCATGCAAGAATTACTAATTCCTTTCCTTTGGATTTAGAGGGTTTTCCAAAAGGGCTCCCTCAGGGTTTGCTCCTGGACACAATGCTAATATTTTCATTAGTTATTTGGATGACAAAATAAAGAATATATAAATACTCCAGAGAATTTCTTCCAAATTGTGGCTGGGAAATTGCAGCAACAGTATAAAATCAACCAGATTTGGTTCAGTAAGGTCATAAGCTACAAAATATGTCAATGCAAAGTGGTAAATCAGTGGTCAAGCAGATATTAAATGGAAAAAGAGCCATAAACAAGGCACTGAAGAGTACACAGCTGTTGCAAAATAGGGAAAATCTTATTCTGGGGTGTATCAGCAAGAGTGAAACATCAGAAGCAACGATTCCACTCTAACAAGGACTCAGGTGAAATACCAGGTGTGGGTCTGGATGCCATGCTAAGAGAAAGTAGAAGAAAGTTGTGGGCAAATCATAGAGGGGCTGGAGGAAAGCAACAGGGATTGTAAGTGGTTCAAAAAATTGGAAGGATTTTCTTTGGTTTTTCCAGAAGGGAAAAAAAAAAACACGTGTGAGAAGATGAAAAGTGCCTTCTGAGGCAGAGGAGACTTATAAAAAGGATATTGGCAATTGGTCTGGGTCCCACAGAAGTAAACTGGCTGTTTTCCTGCAAAGATCATCGTTACTGGATATCTGGGAAAGGAGAAAACCCCACAAATCAAAGCCAAAAGCTTTTTAATTCAAAGCAAATTTCTTTGAATTTAAATTTCTAAATTCATTCCGAAGTCTCCCTCTCCGGAAGCTGATAAGCTTCTCTCAGGAAGGGTTGGATCCTGCTCAGTGGTCCTTCTCCACCTCTCCTTTTCCATGACTGTCTCCTCGAGGTGTGCCAACTCTCACATCTTCCCCATGCCTGCCCAGAAGGTAAAATATCAATGCAGATCCTGTGTTTGAGCTTCAGCAGAGCTTCAAACACTCTGTTGGTGTTAATTAATTATCCAGCAACAGCAGGAAGCCAGTGGTACCGAATGAACCCCGGAGCTTCCCTGACCAATAACAAAAATCAATCCCTCCTCCCGTGTGTTGCAGAGCTGCACCAGTTCTCTTTTCTAATGCACCAGTGCAGCTCTAAGCAGCAGAATGAAGAGCCTCCTCTTCTGCAGACCTCCCACAGACAGCGTGTGGTTGATGGGGATGAATGTGGTGCTGAGGTCCTCGCTCCCAAGGGCTACAATAATTAGGGAATGTGCAGGAGTGCAAAGCAGTTGTGCAGAAACACACACTGCACGGCAGGAAAACAGCGCGTTTCTCACTTTTTCCTGGTAAGGAACATCTTCATTTGCAAATAAAGGACTAATACATGGATAAAGTTTGCCAGAAGTGTTGTTCAGAAAGCGCAGGTGGTGAGGAAAAAGGAAGAGGGCGTTTGCAAGCTATATTCCTATCTGGAAGGAATATACTTTCTCTGAACTCTGGGAAGATTATGAAACAATCTGCTGGATGTCTCTGGGTAGTGATAAAGGAAGGAAGAAATCAAACAAAACCGGGAGCAGTCTCATGGTAGAGTCCATTGTACATCAACTAATAAAAAAAAAAAAAAAAGGAGATTGAGGAGGGTGTTTTTTGAAAAATAAAAGGGTTATGCCATGAACAAGCGCTAGTGGATCTGAAGAAAAATGACATAAAGGATATTGTGAATTTTAAAGTGAGAAAAAAAGAGAAAAAAAGGAAAAGAGAGGATTAAAAAAGAAGAGAAGGAATTTCAGATTTTGCCTGCTGTTCAGCACAGCCCTTAGGGTCCTTAGGAATTTTCTGGTACTCTGAAGGTGTTTCCTTCTCCCTTCTTAGACTTAAACACCAAGTTCTGAATTGATCAGATGGCAGGGATGGGTTTCTGTGGGCATCCGTCTTCTTGTGAAACACTTTGTTTCACCTTTACAAGTAGCATAACTGTGGACTGAACTTCTCAGTGTAGGCGTGCAGCATGGTTTTGGGGAGGGCAAGATGTCCATCCATGTTTTTAAAGAGGGAGCAACTGAGCACTGACCAGCTCATCGTGTCAGGCAGCACAATGAGTCCCTAAAGCCGATGAATTTGTTGCTATATTTTACCTTGATTATTTACCAAAGGCTGAAGGTGTTCAACTCAAAAATCACTCTATGGATCTCGTATGATGCTCGCAGCATCCCCATTCAAGCAACTAAACAACTTCTGTTCTCAGGAGGATAATACAGAGGCAAAGAGATCAATAATGAATATTTGGCAAATTCTGATAAGCCTTGAGGGTGAGACTCCTTTGTTCACTGGAGAAATGAGGTGAGAAATGAGGTGGGGTGGCTGTAGCTACTGCACTTCTGTTGCTGAAGAGGTGGATGAGGAAATGATCAGAGAGGGTAGGATGTGGTTAAAGCCTCGGTTTGCTAACTGGGGCTAATGTGAGGGGAGCATATTATGCCTCACGTCCATTAAGGCCTCCAGCAATCACCTCCCACGAAGGCGAAGGAGCAGCAGAGAAGGAATTGTGACTTCCTGAGTCCCAGTAGCTCCTGGAGCTGTTCCTGTTAATATTCAATTATGTGCTGCCCTGGACTTAGAGCACTGAACTACATCTCACTCCAGCCCTGAGGCTCCCCTGCAACAAACACAGCTGCAGGAGGGCTGAGCCACGGAGAGAAACAGCCCCAAAACACACCTCCAGCCGTCTGTGCGGAACCAGCACGAGGGAGGAATCATCTCCCCTCTCCAGGCTGAGAGACTTTAGGGAGCTGCTCGTACTGTGAGCTGTGGGCAGGGTCATCGAACTCTTTTCCCCCTGCTTTTTATCCTGGATGTGCCAGCTGACCACAGAATGCTCTGCATGTGCTTCCTCTGCATCTCACACCACACACCTTCTGCCATGGCTTTTCCTTCATCTCGCCCCCCTAACCCTGACTGTCTCCCACCCCTGTTGACCCACCCACCCTCTGATAAACCCCTTCCACTTCCAGATCATGGTATTAACTTGACATTTGCAAAAGGTCACCGTGTTTGCTCTGCCTGAGTGTTATATTGCTCACTCTTTTGTTGTTCTGAGTTGTAAGCCCTTCAAGGCAGAGGTTATCTCCTATGGCGTGACCTCACAGTGTCCAGGAAAACGAGGCCCCTGGTCTCAGTTGGTGTGTAACAGCTGTAACAAAGATAATACCATGCTCCTCAATGGAGAGGCTGGCTCTAATTTTATAGATTAATCCTGAGAGGTTAATGAGTCTTAATTTATATGTAAAAGCCTTCCTTCCAGAAGAGGTCCATAAGCAGGATCACAACCAACATCTTAATTTCAAAGAGCACCAGGGTCAGATCCCTCCTGTAGTTCCAGGAGTCCATTTGGACCATGTGGTATTGCTGGAGCATATGCCATTTGCTGCAGGAACAAATGTGGGACATAAGGGAGGTGACACACAATACTTACTTTGTGCATCCAGTTTATGCAGATGAAGTTCTGGGTTTTTTTTAGCCTGGGATTTGTCACGCTGAAACTGTTTGTTTCATCAGATTAATAGCAATGGAGATGAGCGTGTATGACACATGTTTGGGTGTCTGTCCTGCAGTGGTTGGTCCCACAAGGTGCATCTGGTAGAGAAAGGGCACACAAATTAAGCCCTTTGCTCTCAGGTAAGAATGGATCTGATCCCGTCCACAGCCCTGACCTGACCAGCATCCCTTGAGGAGGAGATGCAGGGCTGGAGCTCTCCCATGCCATAATCTCTGGGCGGGCTCCTGCCAAGGAGGGACTCGGCATGCTTCCCTTCTATCCACGAGGAGACGCCCCAGGCTTGGCTCTTCTCAAGCACAAACCAACTCTGAGCCTCAGCCACAGTGAGGCTACACCAGAAAGGCGCACGGGAGAGTGGGGCTGCAGGACTGGGTAGGCTGAGCTTGTGGCTGAGGCTGTTCCTCCCCTGATGTTGGCATCACGGTGGGAATGCATCTGGAAGAGCTGCACGTCTGGAAGAGGTGCTGATGGGGGATCTTTGCCTTTAGCTTTGGTGCCAAGACCAACAGAACACCAGACTGACAGCTGTGCTGGCTCTAAGAACAGCCCAACCTGGCTCCTCTGCCACAGTTTGTTTTGAGACTGACACAAAGCCAGATCGTTCGCAAAAAACAACATTCAGCCTTTCCCAGGTACTAATTTTCCCCTTGCATATGGTGAGACTCCTTAGATTCCTCTACTATTTTGCTTTGAAAATTACTTATTCCCAGAGCTACCCTGGCTCCTCTGCCTCTCCATGACATATCCCTTGCCTGCCAGGATACTAGGCTAGGCTCAGAGTCACTACACACAGCTTAATTGCCTGGTACGGATGGGCTGGGTGGCTGGAAGGTGGCTGCCAACCCTGAGGTGTTATGCCTAAGTTCTGCTTCAATTTATGATCCCAGTCTCTCTCCCTCCTGTCTGTGTGCAACTTGCAGGAATATAACTGTCTCTGAAATATCTGCTTCCTCCCAAATTCATCTGATATTCATTAATGGGCTCAGAAGCTTTTGGGAGAGGGGGGATAGACACATACGTGCACGGAAAAGCAGCACAGCAGAACCTTTATTTCCTTAGGGAGGCAGCCTAAAGAAATATTAGCATTTATTCTCCTCTGTTGCTGAGCTTACGACCCACACAAATAACAGGGAATAGCAAGCGAGCAGCCGACTGCAGAATGGGAACAGGGAAAATGACTCAGCAGGCTTGGCACCGATCTGGAGAATATGCAGGTACATTATAACCTTGCTTGAGCATCAATCTGATCCATGACATGACGTAGAAACAGCAGCTACTGTGGATATTTGCATCCGACGGAAACATTCCTCCTGATAAATGATTTAGCTCTGCTCTTGCGAATAGTTACATCCAGGAGCAGAGCAGGTGAGAAGCTGCTTTTGTATTTGCCATGAAAGGAGAGAAAAAAGTTCAATGAAAACCTCTCACTGCTTTCTAAATACCCTTTCTTATTTTTTTTCCCCTGTTATCAGTTGACAAATAGCTGCTGAATTATAGTTTCATGCTTTGTTCATGTCATTTTCCCCAAGATCAGTGTTTCCTGCTACATCACCTTAGAAACTCGATCAACAAACACTCTGCTCTACACATAAACAAAGCTTTATTTTACCCTATTTTTGACAGCAGCCACCGTTTTAGAAACCAGAACATTTCAGGTTCTCTGGGCTATTTGCCTCAATGTCACAATTTGGTTTTAGTTTTGAGGGCCTGTCAGCATTGTTTATACCCAGATCTTTAGGAATAGCGATGTTTTCGTGCGAGTGGAAAGAAAACATATTGCTGCAAATTGCCTTCTGGAATCAGATTTTCTTCTCTTCTATCAAGAGTCTAAATGAAACTGCACTTTCTAACACACGGGAACTAAAGAGTGAAATGAATTCAAAAGAGAAGCGAAACGAGAAGATTCAGTTTCAACAACAAAAATGAACCAAAAACAAGCAAAGACAACTTTGACAAAGAAGCAGAACCATCTCCAAAGCTCAAGCTCTAATAAAATCCAGCAGTGTTATCTCCAACAGAGCAACTGAAGAGCTCAGCAGGCCCTTAAAATATTCCCTTATGGAGTAGCGTAAGATCTTGTCCTAACCCCGTGAGAAGGTCTTTGTTTTATTATGAAAAAGCAAGACCAGAGCCCTATAAAGTTTTCTTACTTGGTTTCACGAGATGAGCATTTCCCAGGTAGCTGCTGTGAAAACACAAATTAATCCAACAGCAAACAGGGGATTTTATTTGGCAGTTTTTAAAAACCTGCACAAGAACCCCAGCTACTGAGCCTCCTGTGATCTGCTACCACACAGAGTCCATCAGTTAGGGATTAATTTTAAGGCAGATATTAAAGCCTATCACATGATGAAGGATTTTCCTATACGTGGACTTCAATGGGATGCTTTAAATCCTGTGCGTGCGCGGGTATTCACGTTTATGTGCACGCCGGTGTTTATTCAAACCTTTTCCATTCACAGGCAGACACAGCCTGAGGCTTCTTCAGGCCTTTCCAGGGAACATAAACTCGGGAGGGGAGGGAGAGAGAAGAGTCGTGTTTAAACCTCACGTTTTTAAAAGTAAGTTTTTGGAGGAGACAGTCTCAGGTGGAAGGAGCCAAGATCGTAAGGGTTTTATAACTAACATAATTTTTCAAGGGGAGGCAGAATCCCTGCTCTTTCTTAAGTGCAATATCTCCTTGCAAGAACTTAAAGCAAATTAGGAGAAAAAAGCACCCCTTTTACAGAAATGCATCGTTTTTCTTTCCTGCTGGGCTGTAACCTAAAGCGTCGTGGCTTGAGAAAATGAAATAAAGCTGAATGATGGTGCGCTGTCACTGCTGCCGCCGACACTCTGCCTCCTGCAAATCTCCCGACATCGACACCGTGCACCGATCTCCCGGTCAGAGCCCGGGAAGCGAGCGGTGCCTCCTTCCTTCCAGGCTCAATCCTGCGCCACACAAACTTACCCTCCAGCTTTGTAAAGCACGACCGCGGTTTGCAGCGAGCGGCTGTGCCCGAGGTGCCGCTTCCCAGGGCTGGTGTGGCGAGGAAACTCTTCCCATGACACAGCAGAACAGCAAGAGCAGCAGGCAGAGTTAAACAGATCAGTGCTGGCAGTGCTCCTGGAAGACTGCTTTATATCCCGGCTCCAGCCTCTTCCTCCTTTCAGGATGATCTGAAGGAGGGAATATGGACTAAAAAGAGTCTTAGTGAGGCACGAAAATAAGGCCCAGGGAGATGGGAAACAAGGCACGCTGCAGCTGGTCTCCACAGCAGGTGGGCAGACTGAATAAATGCCAGATAGGAACCCAGAGGAAGAAATCCCCCCAAAATTGGATGGGAAGGAGAGATAAACACAAACGTTGTGTAGAGTGAATGAAGAGAAAACTGAGAGGAAGGAAAGAAAGAAGGATAAACTGTTTCTCGGCCGGTTGACTCTTTTCAACTAAAATCGTTACTAATTTCTACAATACTCCTGAAAGTTTTGAGAAAATAATAGCAGAGCTTATCTGAAACACTGATCTGTAGATATACACCTCATTTCACGGGTACTTGAAAATCAGAGGGGCAGAGCACAGGAACTTCAACCCCAAAGCACGAACGGGAGAGAGGGGGGAAATGATCCGGAGGGAGATGATCCGCCGTCATTGCAGGATTGGGCCTGGATGGCTGGGCAGCTCCGGTCCCCTCCCGAGGCCAACAGGCACCAGCATCAACCTGGCAGTCGGAAAAAAGGTCTTTTATATGACTCTCTCCAGGAAAACTCGGTGGGACACTGAAGAAATTAAATCCCCAACTTAAAATTTTGTTGCACCTGTGGGTCGTGCTTTGATCTGCCAAGGGGCTGCTGGAAGCTGTAGGGAAGGAAGGAATGCACAATTGCTTCCCCCCCTCCAGTTTTTAACAACGAATCCATCCCCCCCTCTCACTTCAGCCCTCGAGCCTTGCACTTGACCACCAATACCGACGTAATGCCACCGGTTCAGGAGCGGAATTTGGGGACCTCCCGCAGGAACCTTTCACGTGGAAAACCCCGAGAGCCTCCTGCGCGTTGTGAGCCCGGCGGCGGGAGCGTGGAGCCGGGTGGGTTTTATCTCCCTGATCCAAAATCCTGGGGGCAGAAGGAGAGCGGGGAATAAAACCCACTTCAGCACCGCAGGCGGAACAGCAGCCGGAGGAACGCGGCGCTGCCGCCGGCCGGCCCCGCACCCCCGGCGGGATGCGCGGGGCACCGGCGGCTGCCCGAACCACGGGGAATTGTCGGCACCTTCCCTTTTCCCTTCCGTGAGGGCTGGCTGCTTGCTGGGAGCGTTGCAGCGGCCGGCGCGCATCCCTAGGAGCGGCTCGTTCCAGCATCCCGGCGCAGAGCCGGCTGTTGGGAGCCGGCGGTGCGACGCGTCGGGACGGTGAAAAGCGCTTCGCTGCCGACTGACAGAGTTAAAGCCCGGCGGCGGCGACCACCGCATCGGCTCCGCACCGGCGGCACCGCTCACATCTGCGGCTCCTCAGTCCGACACAAACAAGTTTGCGTTCCCCCCACCCCTCAAATTGTTTTTTTTCTTTTCTTTTTTTTTTCCCCCGGTTGTTTTGTTTTTTGGGGGTTTTTTTGTTTGTTTGGTTGGTTGTTTTTTTTTGTTTTGTTTTGTTTTTTTTTCCGCTGCCAGCACCCGAGACCCCCCGCGGCCGCAGACGAGCCCCGCCTCCCACACCCTCCAGGAGCGGGGTCCTTCCCCCCGCACGGTGCCTGCCTCGTTATTCCACGTAGCGACCGGTGCGAAAAGAGAAGGGGGGAAAAACCCAAACAAACCGACAAACTCCAAACCTACCCTAATTAACAATAATAATAACAGTAGCAATAATAGAAGAAGCAAGGCTAGCAACTTGCTTTAAACAGAGGGCGACAGAAGCGGAGAGCGCAGCCCCCCGGAGAGGGCAGGCGGGGAGCGCAGGGAGGGCAGGCGGGCACCGGCGCGGCTCCCAACCCCCCGGGGGTACCGGCGGGTCCGGCGGCGGCGGCCNGCGGCGGCGGCCGTGAAAGTCCCCTTTAAGTTTCCATAGAGAGGCCTCCGGGTGTCACATGATGGACATGATATAACGAAACAACATCGTGGGGAGGAAGGGAGGGAAGCAGTGGGGGAGCCCGGGGAGGCGGCGGGGGAGGCGGCGGTGCCCCCCGACCCGCCCGCGCCCGCTGCACCTGTCTCGGCGCGCCGGGAGCGCGGTGTCCGCCCCGCTGATGGGGCTGCGGGCGGCACCTTCCCCCGGGGAGGGGACGACGAGGAGGAGGAGGAGGAGAAGAAGGAGAGCCGGTGGCGGAGGTAAGTTACCGGCGGGACCGGGGCGGGGGGCGCGGGGCG
>VZRE01011564.1:290858-309665 GCA_013396775.1 Cephalopterus ornatus
CTGGAGCCTTCCCTGTCTGTGGGGTCTGACAGGGACCGTGGGGGTTTGGAGCCCTCCTGTCCGTGGGGTCTGACAGGGATCCTGAGGGTCTGGAGACCTCCCCTGTCCATGGGGTCTGATGGAAACATAGGATCTGACCAGGACCGTGGGGGTCTGGAGCTCTCCTTCCTGCCAGTGGGGTCTGACCATGACTGTGGGGGTCTGGGGCTTCCCTGTCCATTAGGTCTGCCAGGGACCACAGGGATCTCGAGCTCCCGTCATGATAGGGGTCTGATGGGGACTGTGGGGGTCTGGAGCCTTCCCTGTTCATGGGGTCTGATGGGGACCATGGGGATCTGGAGCCCTCCTGCTTATAGGGGACTGACAGGGACACTGGGGGTCTGGAGTGCTCTTCGTGGGGGCTGGTAGGGATCGTGGAGGTCTGGAGTCCTCCTGTCTGTGGGACCTGATGGGGACTATGGGGGTCTTCAGCCTTCCCTGTTCTGGGGGTGTGACCAGGAACATGTCAGTCTGCAGCCCTCCTGTCCAGGCTGTTTAACAGGGATTTTAAGGATCTGGAGCTTTCCTGCCCATGGGGTCTGACAGGGAACACGGGGGTCTGGAGCCCTCCTGCTCATGGGATCTGATCAGGATGGTGGGGCTCTGGAGTCCTCCTGTCCTCAGGGGTCTGATAAGAACCATGGGGGTCTGGAACTGTCTCTGTCCACAGGGGTCTGATGGGGGGAACATGGGGGTCTGGAGTCCTCCTGTCCGGGGTGCTTGACAGGGATCCTGAGGGTCTGGAGCCTCCCTTGTCCACAGGTTCTGCCAGAGGACAGTGGGGGTCTGGAGCCCTCCTCTGGAGGAGGTCTGGAGCTCCAGGGGATCTGACTGGGCTTGGATCTGGCTTCCAGCCCAGGGGACCTGAAGCCCCCCTGCCCAGCAGAGGTGGCCAGGACCCTTTTGCCGTAGCCTATCTCACTGTGTGCGTCCGTTCTGCCCCGGCCCCATTAAATCTCCTGAAGGGCCTGTCCCTGGCTCTCGGCTCTGTCATGGCCGAGCCGCGACAGCCTGTCTGTGGCTGGCTCTGGCCTCCGGAGAGGGAGGTGTTTCTCTCCCGAGGAGAGCTGTTTATGCCCAGTGATTTTTTTTTTTTTCCCCTTCTTATTTTTTTATTTTTTTTTTCACCTCCCTCCGTGCTCTCCTGCACAAGCCACGGCAGCAGCTCCATGTCTGCCCAGCCTGGCAGTGCCCCGGCACGACTCTATGTAGGTGAAGCAGGGAACGCTGTGAGGATCGTGTTGAGCTATCAGTCTCCTGAGCCTGGAGCTTTGAGCCTATTTATAGGTAGGTTGGGCAGTGTTCAGCACGAAGGACTTGTGCCACGTCCGAATCCGTGGCAAAACGGGGCGTCGTAAATGGTGATGTTTTGTCTTCTGTGGCTGTTCCTAGGAAAATAGGGTTTTACGGAGGGGTCTGGAGGACTGATTGTTAGTAGGTTACGTGGAGAAAGGCGAGTCAGTTTGGAGTTAAGGAATGTGATGCCATTTTAATGCAACTTCTCGGGTGGCAGAGCAAACAGTAAGAGGATACTCGGTTCTAGATCAGCAGCTTTCAGCCTGCAGGCAGTGGGACAACTCGCCCGGGGTCCGTGGGAAGCCACGGAGGAAAGGACATCTGTTTTCTGTGGGCTTGCATTCGTTATACAAATTTCTGCACTGCTGAAGATTTTGTGGCCAACCAGCTGAAAAAAAAAAAAGAAATATGGAAGTCAGCTTTTCTAGATCACTAAGATGTTTTGGTTTAGAGTGAGTGGAGGAGGAGTGGAAAAAACCTGTGTGTTTGGTTGTGTGTCCTTCTACCGTGCTGCTTCAAAATTCAAAAATTTAGTGTTTTTTTAAGAATTACATAACCTCTAATAACGTGGTGACTCTCAAGTAGCCTTCAAGAGTTAAATAACAGCAGATCAACGAGGCTGGGTCAAGAAGAGGAGGAGAGGGTTTTATAACGATTGGTGAGCACCGTGCACAGATATTTAAAATTTCACTAGAAAGGAGTCTTTGGGTAGGAGGAGGATTTTAATGCCCTATAAATACAGAACATGAGAAGGAGGAGGGAAAGATGAGGTTTGCAGTTTTATGCTGGTCTAGTCCAGTAAATGGATCGGGAAGGGTTTGCGATACTTCAGGTTCTTCAGCTTCTCTTCCATATTGAATTTATCAGTACAGTCTTTTGCATCTGAAACAATGAGAATTTCAGAATTTCCAGATACTGAGTGCTGTGGGAGAGGAGGGAATAGGGTGTTAAAATAAGAAGTTAGTGAAAGGAGCAAGGGGCACTGTAGTGGTGGAAGGACTGGGGTGGTAACCAGCCGGCCGTGGCACGTGCTGGGGGAGCTGGTGTTGTGTGTTGGTTACAGGAGTAATTTGACACGGTGTTACCTGCAGAAATATGTTTATTCAGCCCGGGTGGTGCGCTTGGTCTGCGCAGGCATATCCGCGTATTTTTGGGGCAAAAAGAACCCTACCTTAATACAGGAAATTAAGGGGGATCCGTGTTGGAGATTAGAGAGTACCCGGAGGTGCGCAGTGACACGGGCGTACCAGCGCCTCGGAATTCCGGGTGTACGTGGGATTGCTGGTGGAACTGATGCACCAGGAAATTGCTTCCTCTATTTTTTTGTTGGTGAGATGCAGTTAACATAAAAGGAGCCCTTTGGATCCCATATCCCATTTCTCTTTAATATAACTAATACCATTTATCTTCTTGGGCGGCGAGAGGAGGGGGGGGAAATAAAAACCAAACGTCGTTTTGTAGCTTGGTTCACCTTCTCTTCATTTGCTGTCAGCTCATGACAAGGCACAATGTGTGCTGCACACTGTGTTCCACAGAGCTGTTTTGGTGACGAGTACAACGTATATGGAAAAAAAAAAGGGCTATGAAAAATAGGTATTGTGGCAGTTCTCTCCACTTTTTATATAAACAACCCCCCTTTATCTCTAAAAGAGATACTCAAAAGTTTCATTTTAGGGTCTAATGCTTTGCTAAATTTCAGTGGCAAAAAAGTCGCTTTTTTTCTCCTTGTAAGCCTTCAGAAAGCAGCTGAAAAGGAAATATTTAAATTAGTGTTTGTATTGGTTTTGCAGTAGGAAGTAGTGAAACCTTTTGTTTTCAGTTTTAATAAAAAGGGAAATTGTGAAATTGCTTGAAAAACATGTTTGTTTATGCTCTAGTAGCCTGTTACTTGGTTAAAATTAAGAGGATTTCTTTAATTCAGGCTAGATTTTAATTGTTGTAATCGCATGTTTACTAGATTTCTTTTATATTTAAAAGTGAAAACACGGAGTCATGGTTTTTTGACCTCGTGGATAGCATGACTTAGCTGTACTTCGTGCCACATTTGCATGGTGTTTTTCCTTAAACATCTTGCTCCTGGAATTATTGGTAGCACCAGAGTAGGAGCTTGAAAATACCGTCACATAAAGGGTGGGAGCACTTGCAAACAGGAACGCTGCAATAAGAAGTTAAAAAAGGAAAAAAAAAAAAAAATAAAAATCTCTCCCCAGCAGTCCTTTCAAGTCAGTTTGATGATAATTTTGGATCCCGACTCGTGGTTTTCTGAGTGACTGGAGACGGAATTAACGGGGCTGCAACTGTTTGTCACGAATTTCGGCATAAACAGTATTTTTCTTTCGTCTTTGGATTCCGTGCAAAGCCAGGGAAAAACCCCCCCTGTCCTTTTCCAGTCCCTCAGGATGCTGCACCTCGGCCAGCAGACGTGGCGTTGTTGTCTAACAGCGAGGCTGGAAACGGGAGTTGTTTGTGCTGAGTTTTACCCTTAACCAAGGTCAGAGATTTCATCCTTCCGTAGATTCCTGAGCTGGGAATTTAACGCTTGCAGAGGGTCCTGATTTAGGAGTTTTCCTGAACTATTTTGAGCACCGGAGGGAATTTGTTAAATGCCCCCGTGTTGTGCTTCTTATCGGATAGAAGCTTGGAGAGCTCTGAAAGACTGACGTCTGTGTAGCAAAAATATTAATGATGGTAGCAAAGGAATCAAGCTGAAAATGTTTTCTGAGTTTCTTATATAAAAGTGATTTATTTGTCAGGACAACAAAAAAGTGATAATTGTAATAATATGTTTGTTTTTAGTAGTTTTAATGAATATGGACATGGAAATTTTGCTGTTGACAGTGGTTTGTTTTATGAACCCCGTAGTCTAAACTTGTGGGAAGTTTTTTGGATAAGGGGAAATGGTCCTGCTTTGTTTCACAGAGAGCTGAATTTCAGGGCACTATTACTTGGAAATTACTTTTCCATAATTGCAAAGCATTAATGAGCTGATAGTGAGGGTTTTCTTTAATTCTTGCTAGGCTACAGATTTCTTACTAAAATATAAACAAAAGAAACTGAGAAACAAATTACTTAAAAGGCTTTTATAACATCATTTGCAAGCCATGATTTTACAAACACTCCTCCGAATGTGTCTTGTTTAAGGAGCAGGTCCTGTTAAGGAACGTAAATTGTGCAATTGCATAGAAAATCAGCAGGGTCTGTAAATTCTGAAGCAGTCATCTTATTTTTTCTATCCTATATTTCAAATTCTTGCTCTCTTGCAGCCAAGCCCGTGGCGTGCTTACGCGTGCAGAGTGCTGAGCAGGAGTCTCATCTGAACAGAAAACTTGTGAAGTCAGCGTGGTAGTAATATTTAGATGATATTATTAATTTTTAAAATTTATTTTATTTCCTTCTATGTTGTCTTGTCAATTGTTAGAAGCAGCAGTAGGTTACCTGAGGAGGGACATATGAGTTGAGCAGAACGGGGAGAGGCAAACGTGGTGAACATCATGCTCTGATGTTAGAAAATCTAGGTATTTGTGCCCCAGGAACAAGCTGATTTCCCTGTGTGCCACCCCAGAATGTACCAATTTCAGTGCAGCTCCTGTAGTGCTGAACCTGAAGTAATCCTTGGTTTTTTTGTAGTGATTATTAGCTTGGGTTGAACACCATCCACAAAACTTCTGCTGGTGCAGGTGGAGTGAGTTTGGATCTCTCTGAAAAATATACCTTTGAATCTGGGCAAATTCTTTTTCAGTGTTATCATTAAGTGTATTTTTTGGTAGATTATAGATTCTCAGAAAAGAAAGATGGCTTTTGTATTCATTTAATAGCATCGTACGTGGAATACCCCCAAAATGTGCTACTTTAAATAATACCTGCATTTTGCTCAGGTTACTGAATTTTAATGTAGCTGTAGCAGCTTTTCTGGGAGCTTCTGCTAAAATGGAGTTGTAAAATGAAGGCAGGTACTGGCCTTGTGAATTCCAGCGTGCAGAGGAAATAAGGGAGAACCCAACTGAGGTTCAGTTTAAGCCTGTTCAGAAAGAAAACAAGCATTTGCCTGGTTTTATCCTGATTATTATTTACATCAGCACAATAAGGTGTTTCCCAGCGGCCGGGTACTGGGTGGTTGGTGCTGGTGGATCATCCAGGAGATGAGTCTGGAGCAGGATGGATCCTTGTGTCGGATTATTGGAACTTGGGAGATTTCTTGCTACGCAGCAGCTCCTGTGAGCAGCTGTGAAGTCTCCTGGGAGGGAGACGATGCCTCCAAGCCACCGTGTTTACATCCAGCAGGAGGAGGGAAAAGGACATTTCTGGCTGTTACCTGGATGTGTTTTGTAAACTGAAAGCGCTGTTTAATGCTTTTTTACGGGGTGTAGTTGCTGTATCATTCCTGGTTCTGCAGTGTCGTTCCCCCCCCCCCTCCTTTTTTTTTTTTTGATTTTAGCATAACTTGTTAATCTGTCAACATCTGCTGCGTGTTGCTGTATCATCTGTAGCTCGTGGGAGATCTTTATATCCTAATTTCTGTGACTTCGTGGCAGCGCTCCAGGACCCCGGAGCAATCAGGATTACGTTTATCCCATTGATACAGAGCAGATTCCAAATCTGGAAAGCAGTAGGTATTTTATTTTTTTAACTCGGTAGGATGCAGGTGTAGAAAACGCATCTGTAAGAAAAGCCTCGGTGGAGCAGCAGCGTTTAAAATCCTGCAGCATTTAAGTGCTGCGTGTGTTCCGAGGCAGATGTCGGCAACGTCTCGATTCCGTGAAATATTCCACTCCTTTCCAGGCGATTTTTCCAGCGTTGCCCTCTGCCGGAGGAGACCCGCAGCGCCAGGGCTGCCAGGGTTTGGTGCGTGGGCTCCTGGATGGAGTTCCTGCCACTTGTCACTCCAGCTTCCTTGTCAGCTCCGCTTCCAACAACCCGTCTTTCTCCTGGAGCCGCAGCAGTGGCCCCTGTTGAAGCCAGCTCGTCTGATTCCTGCTCTTTCCTTCTTATCTGTATCCATGGGCATCTGTTCAGGGAAGCCTCTAGTTGTTTGTATAAACTGAAAGCCAAACAGAGGAATCCAGCATGATGGGATCAGCTGCTTCTCCGAAGATTATTGTCCTGTTAGCTCTTGGAGAGGATTGTGCACCTTGCCCATAAAAAAAGAGAACTGAAGCAACTTTTTTGTCTTTGGATTATTAGCCCTGTCTGGTTTTGGTAATCCAGACACCTTTAAAACAATATTGACCTAAAAATCAGTGTTTTTAATGGAAAAAAACAACTTAAGTTTAGTAGTGAACGCACAATATGTTGAACAGGAATGAGGTCAGAGGAACTTCAATAAGATTTCAGTAGCACTGAATGTATCTGTTCTCATCAGCTTGACCTGTAGCACAACTGTTTGAGTGTTGTGGGGTTTGTTTGTTTGGGTTTTTTTATTTAGTTTTCATTATTGGTTTGGGGTTTTGTGGTTTTGTGTTGGGTTTTTTGTTGTTGTTTTGTTTGGTGTTCTGTTTTTTTATTATTATTTGTTCGGGTTTTTTGGGGGGGTGGTATTTTGGGGGTTTTTTGTGTATTTTTGTGGCTTAGGAAAAAGCCTTCTGTTAGTTTTTTTTCAAGGAGCTGCAGGTTTCGTGTATTACTGGCATTGAGGATAAAAGGGGTTAAGTTACGAAGGGCAGAGCTCAGTTGTAGTATTTCAGTGGGAGTTCAGTGGGAACCTCTGTTCTCCCAGTCCTTGTTAATGGAATTGCTGACATTCATGAGGAAGTCCTTGCTGAATGCTGGAGAGAAAGAAGTCAGTGATGATGACTGTGGAGAAGTAACCAGGAATTGTGAGCTGAAATGTTATTTATTGAGTAAAGCTGAATTCCTCAAAAGCAGTATTACTTCAGTGCTGAATGAGTCACATCTATAAGCAGCAGTAATTTGTACTGGAGACCAAAATTGTGTAATATAGTTGAGGGGAAAACGCTGGTAGAGATGTTTGGTGGGTTAACCCAGGCCTTCAGCATTGTGATGGGAGAGAAGCATCTGTTGGAGCACTCTTTCAATTACAGCAGCATGGAAAATAGATTCTCATGGTGCAGCCTGGGTGGCAGGATCCAGTCCTTCACTACCGCAAGCAGACGTGGGGTATGATTCCTACAAGAGCTTTCAGGCTCCAAATGGGAACCTTCATTGCTCCATTTTTCAGCTTTTTCATACCCTTCCCCCTATTCAGGATGTATTGTAGTCCCTGGCAGTTTAAAGACCACTGGTTTAAAAAACAAGCCCTTCTATTCTTTTCCTGTAAACCAAACTTTGTGTTCCTGTGGGTAAAGTGACTCTGAGAAGGTTTGTGTAAGATTATTCTCTTAGTTACTGGATCAGGTAAATATTATAAACACAATTTGTCCTGTCTAATGTTATCTTGGTCATGTTCTCTGTAGGAATATATCTGGTTGTATTTATCTATTTGGTCGATGTTCTGCTTTGAAATTACAAAGTACTCCTATTGCCATGAACAGGTTTAATTCTGTTCCAGATGCTGTGGGCTGATAAAGTACTAATGCAACTTCTGGCAGTTTCTTACGGGATCAGTTACCACGAAAAAATTCTATTTATCCAAAGTAAAGTCTACTTTGAAGGTCGGGTTTGTGATGTGCGTGCAATTCCTGGTAGACGAGGACTGTAATTTATTTTTTTTCTAATTCTGCTACTTTAGAAAAATCTTCCTGGCTAGATGAAAACTGTAAGTCAGCTCTGAGACTTTCAGATGCAGTCTCTTTGGTAGTTGTGTCAACATTAATTATTGTATAGCTCTAATATTACCATATAAACTGGCACCTCTTCTGGCCTGCGATGTTTCTCCTGGGTAAAATATGCTTGGCTTATTTAATTTTCATATTTGATCCGTAAATCTTTGCGAAGATCTGAACCAGTGTTTTTTAACTGTGTTGCACTTTCTAGTAGCGTGGTGGGCAGAAATGCATCAAGTCTTTGAAGGAGGTTGCAATGATTCTTTTGCCACTTCTCTGCTCTTCGATTGAAATGTCCCTGTGCCTGCAGCCTGCAGTGTCCGTCCTAGGTCTTGTCTTCAGTCTTCCTTGCAGGAAACAAAAATGGGGTGACTAAATATCCTTTTCCTGGGAGTGGCATTCATGATTTGTCTGTTTTCTTCAGTTGTTTTTTGGCTTTTCCTGCAGCAAGGGGAGACTTCGCTTCTTTGAGGTTATCTTTTGTGTTTTGCTGGTTCTGGAAATGTAAAGAAAGTGTACAAGGGAGTAGAAATTCCAGCAAGGACGGGCAGGTGTAGGTAAGTTCTTTTCATCCAGTCTGTCCTTGTGAGGGATGCCTCTCACAGGGTGCCCTGTTCTGTTGGTGTTACAGAATTTAGTTTCAGTCAGACTCTAGAGATCAGCTTTCCATCACTGCCACCAGGTATCCAAAGCACGAGGATGGGCAAAATCCATCCTAGGCTCTTAGTAGTGCTTAAAGCAATCCTCCTGTGGATTGCGGTGGTCTGGTTCCTAACTTAAGGATTTCTGGAGTGAGGAATGGGATCGTGGAGTCATAGAATGGTTTTGGTTGGAAATGACCTTAAAGATCATCCAGTCCCATGCCCTGCCATGGGCAGGGACACCTTCCACTATCCCAGGTTGCTCCAAGCCCCATCCAACCTGGCTTTGAACACTTCCAGGGATGGGGCAGCCACAGCTCCCCTGGACAGCCTGTGCCAGGGCCTCACCACCCTCACTGGGAAGAATTTTTCCCACGTCTAATCTAACCCTGCCCTCAGTCAGTTTGAAACCATTCCCCCTTGTCCTGTCACTCCATCCCTTGTCCAAAGTCCCTCTCCAGCTCTCTTGGAGCCCCTTTAAGCACTGGAAGAGTCTCTGAGGTCTCCCCTGAGCCTTCCCTTCTCCAGGCTGAACACCCCTGGCTCTCACAGCCTCTCTCCAGAGCACAGGGGAGCTTCAACCCTTGGAGCATCTCCGTGACCTCCTCTGGACTCGCTCCAGCAGCTCCACGTCCTTCTGCTGTTGGAGCCCAAAGCTGGAGGCAGCTCTGAAGGTGGGGTCTCGCCAGAGCAGGGCAGAGGGGCAGAATTGTCCCCTCACCTGCTGCCCACGCTGTGGGATGAGCTCAGGAGATGGTCGTTCTCTGGAATGCAATTGCTCGTGGCCAGGGCCATGTTGAGCTTCTGCACTAGCAGTACCCCCAAGTCCTCCTCGTACATGGAATAATCATAAATGTTTGTTTTCTGTAGATCAGGGCCTGAGAATAAGTGACTTCTCATCCTGTGGTTTTGAGGTGTGTTTCCCTGGCATCTCCACTGCACATAGTAGATGGATGGTGGTTGTCAGTTTACGTGCTTTTAGGACTGATCTTGTAGCAGTGTTTCTTACAGAACTGACTTCAGAATAAATTTCTCTCCCAGCATTTAGTTTAAAATGGATGAGGATCGTAAATACATGTTTTTTTTCAGCTAATCGTTGCTCAGCTGACCCCTCTACTTCTGCATTCTGTGCCTCTCAAGGGTTCTGTTAAATAATATTTATATTAATAGTACCATCTACTGCTGAATCCCTCCTGTGGTTTATAAGAGCATATTTAAGTATTACATTATGTTAACCAGCTTCACTGGTAGCTCAGAATTCAAGCTGTTTGTGTTTGAAATTCTGCTGCTAAGTTCTTCATCTCCTGTGAGTGTTGTTGCAGAGGAGGAGGCCTGGGCAGCAGGGGCTGGGATTCCCCAGCCCTGCAGGGGAAAGGGGTGAGCCCAAACTGTCTTGAGATGCATCCACAATCAGGTTTCCTTCTGGGGAATGCGGTGTGGGTGGCTCGGTGTCACCAGCACAGAGGGCAGAGCAGAGGAGGCAGGGAGGGAGGTGATGTCTGTGGGCAGCAATTCTGAAAGTGTAGAAGGACAGAAACTCTTGACAGAGGAAAATTAAAAATGCGAGACTGCGAAGAACTGACAGATGACCAGCACGGGGAGACCAGAATAAAACCACAGAATGGCTTAGGCTGGAAAAGACCTTTAAGATTTAGTCCAGTGATTAACCCACAAGTCCACAGCTTAATATAAGAAGTTAAACAGAAGTGTTTCCTCTGTACACAAAAATCACATTTGAACAGTTCATAGAGCTTTTCTGTATTTTATCTGCTTATTACTAATTCATGTTCTTACTACATCTTACTATGGAGTTTTGCTAACTCCAAGGGCCTATCAATTGGCTTTTATAAGCTCTTCATTATATTATTATCTTACCCACCTCATGGCTAAGGTGGTGTGTCATCCTGTGCTCAGCTCCATGACAAGGCAGCGGTTCTGGAGCTCCTACCTTTGCTAGCCCGTCTTCCTACATGTGGAGTGTCTGCTTGGATCCTCCATAATCCTCACAAGTCACCATGCTTCCTGTTGATTTGCTTATTGCCCCTTCTTAAAAGCGCTGGTGTTTGACCTGGTTGTGTAAATACAGAGGGGTTGGTGCCTTTTATTGAAAGAAACATGGAATTAATGGAGGAATTAACTTCAGAGATGTCGAGTGCCTGAAGCTGTGGTGCAGAAGTTAGTTCAGGAATAAAGCAGGAATCTTAAATTTAGATTTCATGGAAAGATATGTCATTGTGTTACCACGAGATTAATGTGTTGGCCCAGGATGATGCTGGCTTTTGAAGAGCTTATCTTCAAATGTTTAAAAATCTGTTCTTGTGTTTTACCATAAACTGATGTGGTCCAGCAGTCATCTGGCTCACATACTGGAAATATTTTGTTTTTCTTTTTACATGACTCATTACCGTGCATTTGTAACTATGGTTATTTTTCTCTTAAAGGATTTGTTCTGCCCTTTAATTATCATGTTTTGGGGCATTCAGGTTTGACTTATTACTGATGTAGAAATTCCTCCAGGGAGTGCTAGCTTCCAAATAAATATTTTAGGCTTCGTGCCTGTGAAATTACAAGTTCTCTTATTACTTCTCCGTTAGTCTAAATTAGAACTTCAGTGAGGTTGTGTTGCCCTGCCGCATGTGAGAACCTTACAACTTATTTTAGGTGTCAAAAGCGTTGCTTGTGATGTGTTTGGGGGAGCTCAGCTGCTAGAGGTGCTCTTGCTTGCTCAGTAGCAGTGGTGTGTACTTGTACTGATGAAATAATAAGTGAACTACCATGGCAGATGTTATTACCAGTAATTTGGACTCTTAAAAAAATCATGGAGCATCATGGTCCGTGCATTCCTGTTCTCACTGAGGCGTTCCATTGATAGTGACCATTTCCCTTTTTCCTCCCATTATTACGTTCTTTTGAGGTTTTTTTGTAAGACATTTCTTTACAGAGAGTTAGAATGTCTGTTTCTGTTTGCTTTCTAAAGGACTGTGTTGCAGTTTCTGTCCATTTTTTCATTGCTGAAGGGGTTGTTTCAGATACCAGAACTTTTGAGTCAGTTTTTTCTTAAGTATTTGATAATTCTCTTTTCTTACCTTGATTTCCTAGTCTAAGATGCTTATTTCTTAAGGTGTTTGTGATACTCCTGCGGGATTAATGCTAACTTATACTAAGAATATTGAACTGGAAATGGCTTCCTGAGATTCTCAGTCTTGTCACTTGATATAGGAAGCCAGATGTTGTATAATCGCTATATAATTTGTACCTTAAAATAACCCAAGTCTGACTTAAGGACAGGTTTTTTTATTTCCATTATTAGAGTTAGAAGAAAGATTCCAGCTTTCAGACCGTTCAGGGTATTGAAAAGCCTTCAAATTGCCAGCCTAACATTTTGAAGGGCCATTTCATGCCCACTTTTTTTAATGATAATTGCAGACTTTGCCTTGTCCCTCTTTGCTCATGTTTATTACTCTTAATGCTTTTATGACCAGGAATTACATCGCTTACGACCTCTTCAGTCAGGTAAGCAAACAAAGCTGCTGGTCTGTGTTCAGTATTGAGTTTTCCATTCTCCTGACCACCTCCCCCCCACCAAAACTGTGCCTGGTCTTGGCTCAGATCTGAGCTGGATCTGCACCTTGGTTTGCCGGCAGCCAGCACTGTTAAACCAGCACGGACACGGTGTCCCTCAGGATCTCTGTGTACCCTCCGGGAGCTCTGAGGTCTGTGGTGAGTTTAGCTGCTGTGCTGGGCTTCGGTGTGCAGTTGGAACTGATAATCGGAGGAGAAAGTTAAATGGTTAAGGTGGCTATTCTTAATCATTTTGCTGCTGTTTGCTGCTGTTTGCAGCTGAGGCTGCACGAAACGACTGCCTGACTCGTCCTCCATTTCCTGCCTCACAAACCTCATGGTCCTGCCTTTCATTTTGGAACTGGTGCTCCTGTGTCATTCCCCACTGCCTCTCCATCTACGCTGCTACTTCTTTTTGCTCTGTACTACTTATGGTTTACTATATTCTGCTCATAGCCTACTCATGTACTCATAGTCTAGGGAGAGTCCTTTGACTGCTTGCACTGATCTTGGCTTAGAAATCATAATTCCAGGTGTAAGACCACTGCTAATGATCAGACAACATCCTATTTTCTTTGTTTGGTTTTGGTTTTTTTGGCCGTTTTCATCTTACGGTGAAGTGGACCAGGTCACTGCCTTCTGGCAAGCCCTGAACTCACAGTTGCAAGGCAGAGCTCACCATCTGTTGCCATTTTCTGCCTAAAACTACCTCTCTTTCCGTGCCCGAGTCTGAAACCATCTTCCTTAAGCAGGGCACGCACAGTAATTAGGTGAGTTTTCCAGGCAGCCCTAAATTGGGGTCACAGTTGCTTTATTTAGCGGGTGTGTCACTCTGATGACCTGCGGTCACTTTGTAATGAGCTGGGATTTTTCCTCCTTCATAGTTTCCAAATTAAGGAGCTGTTTACCTGCTGGGAATATTTATTATACCCTGTTATTACTGTACATCTTCTGCCGTTGAAATTATTTAAGTCTCTGAGATTAAGCCTCCTGGTTCTCCTTTCCTAACTCAGTTATGTCAAAAAACATCGACAAAAGACAGGCTTACTAATGAAAAAAACCAACCCAAAACTTATCCCCAAACGTGACAGATTTATAATTCTAAGCATCTGCATGTATCCATCAGCAAAGACCATGAACTAGTTACACGTGGAGAATTTAGTTTAGTCCGTGTGTTGAAAAAAATGGGATTTTTGCATGGTCCCTTTTATGAAGATTTAGAAAATGTCCCAGGATATATTGGTGGATTTAAAAAGCAGATGGTGAGATCCAGTTCTTCTGAGGGCATTTCAGCTCACTCAGTGAAGCAAACCAGAGAGAGGTCCTGCAGATTTGAGGGTGGAGAAAGGAGGGAATTTGTTTCCATCAGTGGTATAAGAACTGATAGGACAGTGATTACATTTTTGTATTATTTGGATAGAAATAAAGAGGGCTTCAAATCCAAATGTTCGGCTAAGTACATCAAAGAAGAAACTTCATCAAGAACGGAGAAAGGACTAAACCTGCTTTAGAAGATGAGAAGACAGATAGAACCTGAAATCCACTTTAAGACATGTCAGACAATGATAGATAAATATCGAGAAATTCTTCAGTCACTTCAAATCAAAAATAGAACAGGGAAGAGGAGCTGTCATTGCAGGGGCTGGCATTTAACAGTTGTTCAGTCCTTTGTAAGGATGGGGGGAAAAGGCAGAATAATTAATGAACACGATGGTTTAGAAACCAGACAAGAAGCAGTGACAAGTAGTTTTGAAAGTGGAAGGAAGGGGCTGGGTTGTTAGAGAATCCATGAATTTTGGTGGTTGACATGGGTGTGAGGGGTCACATCATCTGCCTGACAGGGCTTGGCACAATAGAGTTAAGATTCAAAATGAAAAATAAAAATCATTGAAGGGTTGGAATATGAAAACGGTGTCTCACTGCTTGGAATGCCACAAGTCTTGCACTGATCTGTGTTTTAAACCTGTAAGACGCGATTCCTTTCGTCTGCAGTTTGCCTTTCGTGATGGGGAAGCGCTGAGTGACTAGTGAACGTGTTAAAAGCAACAGCAAGAGATAATTGCTCTTTCTCATTTTGTCATTGTGTGGTGTTTACACGGGGCTGTGAGGTCACCGGCTTCCGGCACGAGCCACTTCCTGAAAACTGTGTTTTTACATGGTAAACCTAAAAATGTACTTCTTAGAAAAGCTCAGCTGATTTTTGTTTTTCCTCCTCCTGCTGCTGACTGTCCACCTGACTTCTGTTTCTACTCCAGAGCTTACACAGCCCTGAAGAACAGCGATCCCATGGGGTGGAGGGTAGCGCTGCAGAGGGCACAGGATGTACTGGAGAAGGTACCGCAGGGAAATGGAGTTCACAACACCCAAAGCAGGCAGTGAGAGCATGGAAACAACTCAAACACACAGTCTGACACGTAGAAAGTATTGACAGTCCCGGGCTTTAGCAAAGCATGAGTCACGCATTGACAAGTGATGGCGGTTACGTTTAAAATTATGAGGTAAAACCGGCACCAGCAAAACTCTTTCGTGTTCTTATTTCCCTGTTGAGTGTAAAAAGCTTTTAGTTACTTGGAAAACCTGTTAAAAGTAATTATTTTTTTTAGTGCAAAGGTCTCACGTTTTGTGAGGGTCTTCGAAACTTGTAGGTTTTGGACTCATGAAATCATTAAAGCTGGGAAAGACCTCTAAGATCGAGTCCAACTGTTCCCTCAGCACTGGCAAAAAAGCACGTTCCCAAGTGTCCCATCTACACGTTTTTTAAATCTCTCCAAGGGATGGTGACTCCACCACGCCCACGGCAGCCTGTTCCACTGCTTGACAACCCTTTTGGTGAAGAAATCTTCCCTAATATCCAACCTAAACCTCTCCTGGTGCGGCTTGAGGCAGTTTCCTGTTGTTCCATTGCTGGTTACTTCGGGAGATGGAAGTAGCCATCAAATTTTGTGAGACATCAAGGGTTTGGCAGTAGAAAGCGAGAAGAATAAATTTGTGTGTGATAAAGGAAAGAGGCAGCCAAACCTTATTGCTCATTACACAGAACGTAGCTTGGGACTGTGTAATATTTATTATGTAAAAGAGATTGTTTTGACCAAAAGGCGTTCTTAGAAATGAAATATAGTCCTGATAGTTAATACAAATCAACTGAACTGTGGCAGGTCAGCGTGTGTTGGAACCAGGGAAGATGAAGAGCATGTCTAAAGGAAAAATTAGAATTCTAAGGTAGTTTTAATAGAGTTCTGTCTGTTGGAGTTTTTTTGTTAGTTAGTTAGTTGTTTGTTTTATTTTGGGGTTTTTGGTGTTTTTTATTTTATTTTTTATTGTTATTTATTTTTTTAAAACCAGGTTGAACTGATATTATTCAGAAATATATGTATTTTTTTTAAAATAACAGTGTAATCCTAAAATGCCTGGTTGACATTTTTGGGTTGAATATTTTGTTTCATTGTGTGAGGTTTTTTCCCCTTAATAGTATTAAATGTTACTAATAATAATAATTAAATATTAATTGGCTAAAATACAGCTAAGGCTAATACCTAGGGTAGAATGGTAGTGGCTAAGTAGAACATCTTTAAAGGAGTGCTTTGATTTGTAAATGATCTAAGTTTTGCAGTATCTGAAGTTACAGAGATTCTACTGTGAAAATGAGTGTTTGAACATCATGTGTCAGTTTGAAGGTCGATTAAAAAATGTGAATATTTGGGATTAGTAATGCCCTCGCTCATTTGAAATTAGGTTATTTGGTTTGATGGCCATGAACAAAATATATTGAAATTTGCCAGACTTCACAGAAATAATAACAATGGGAAATTCTTAAATACAAATAGCTCCTGAATTTACAAGCACTTTAACAATAATGTGTGGTTTTAGCCAGCCATCATGCTGTTTTATAACAGCTATATTCCCTCTATTTCCAGAAAGACATGCTGCCTGTCAGCCTAAGGTTGGCAACATTCCTATAAATTTCCATGGTAATTTTATTGGTAATTAGCATTTGTCAATAGCTTGTCTGTCATAGCCCTTGCACGTCTCAAACCTTTCCTGCCTGTACAGCAGTCAGTTTTCAGATTTCTAAAACTGAACTTCGTGGCTTTTATCACGTCTGTAGGAAGAACATGGGGTTTTGAGCCCCCTTGAGGTGCCTGTGTTCACTGTTCTGTTGATATGGCGTTTGTGTTTTTTTCTTATTGTCTGGGTTTTAAGCTTGTGGCTTTGGAACCGACACCCTCGTCAGTGTGTTCTTACTTCTGTTGTGCATTTCCCTATATCCTGGGTCTTGGGGAGGATGCAGAGAGGTGGCAAGAATTGCTGGTGTTCATTCAGACAGTACTCATGGGAAGCACTTAACCCAAAAGTTGTACTGGTTTGAGGTCCAGGTGGGCTTTTCTCACAGTCTGATAGAGCCCTGGGTGATTTTTGCATTGCCCTATAGCTTGGTGACGTTGTTCCGCTGAGATAATCTGGGAATATCTCACGGAATCAGTCCTTGCCAGTTTTCTGGGCGGTGCATATTCACCTGACGAGTGATAAAAACCATCAGATAAAGTTCTGAAGGAGCAAGAAGATGAAATGCAATAACCTGTGATAGAAAAGGACTTGGGTAACGCGACCTTAAAGCCTTTGGCCTACAGAGTTTCAGTCCAGCTGCTTTGTAGAAATGGACTCGAAGTTCATGAATCTTCAGTAATCATCACAGTGAAAGAACACCGTGTGTTTATTCACGTTTGAAATACCTCATCTCTGAGTGAATCTGGCACACGGACTAAGCTGAAAATCGTGTTGGAGTCTGCTGGTTTTCTGCGTTGCTTAAAAACCTAAACCTTGAAGTACTTTGCACTAGGCTGTTTATGGCCTTTGTGTGCTCTTCTGAAATATGAAATTGCTTTATGGTTTTTACGTTTGGTGTGCAGTATTTACTAGTTACCTTTACACCTTGATTATATTCCCAACGGGTGCCTGGTGTTGAGCTTGCGGAGGTTTTATTTGCAGTGTACGACTTGACAGCTGGAATTTCCCAAAAATAAAAATAAACCGAAGTAAATGAAGAGTTAAACCCAAGAACAAGAGCTCTCTCGGCAGTATCAGTGCAGTTTCAGATAGTTATCACTAGGAGGACACATAGACCATGATATTAAGGAACTAATTGTTTACGTTTTTGTATTAACCGCTTTGGTACTGGAAAACTATGTCTTGAATGGTTGCCATGTAGTAATGTGTTAATTAAGATACCGTATTTTACTTGAAATTTAAAAATAAGTTTGTCTAATGAACAAAAACCCGAGTGTGATGACATTTGGAAATCTCCCAGAGACGACTTTGTCGGTGAATCAGAAGAACACTTACTCTCGAGGGCGTTCACCAGCCAGGAATAGGTGACATTTTAGGTAGAAGTGATCCCTCTTTTTATCATTTACTTTACAGTTTTGTGTTGCAGCAATTCTTGACACCTCTTCCTGGAATGTTTGGGGTGTTTCTTCCTGGGCAGGACGCTGTGTGAGGTGGATCAGTGGCTGGGATTTGATGCAGCATTCGCTGTAATCTTCATTTAATCGGTTCGTGATCTTTCACGGTGTTTGCAAATAGCTTTTCTTTTATTTGTCTATATGTGTTTAGATTCTGAGATACAGTGTCTGTACCAGGTTGAGTAATATGGAAATTAGTCTAATTGATTTAAATAGTTTGTAGACTGCCCATGTTGCTGAGGCAAACTGTTACCTAATAAAGATTTCAGAATCTGACTCCTTCTGTATAGAATCATTATTGATATCACACATGCAGACAAAGATGATAACTGAAGCATATGCTTCAAATAAAATGACACCAGAAAATGAAAAATGGTTCAAATTTGAAGTTAGTGAAGGATGCATGGAAATAACACCAGATGGAGAGAAAGAGAAACTAAGACACAAGATTATTAATAAGTGTGAGGTGTTACTGCTGTATAGAATAGAATCTTCAGGCTTCCAGTGTATAAAATTCATTGTGACTTTGGTGAGAGGCGCTGTGATGTGTTGAAGTGAAAATGCATCACTGACCTTTCCAAGGTAATGATCCCTGAGGCTACAAAAAAGAGCACAACCCAGTTTTAGGTGACTTTTGAGAACTTAGTAATTTTTTTTGCCCTGGTATATCCAGGCAAGATTGAATGACACCCTCGTGAAAAATAATACTTGTGGAATTAATGCAGTTTTACATCTCTGGCTTCATAAACTTATTTCACTTGGAGACATTTTCCTCAATATTGAAATTTGTTTCTATAGTTCCATTTTGTGAGACTGAACAATAAACCACTGAATCGCCCTCTGGCAAAACCTGGCATCTGGAATTGTTGCATAGTTGCTTTGTTAAAATCTCCGTGTTTGAACACACTTGTTCACCTTCCCCTCGGTATCTGTGCCTAACACAGTTTAATTTTTCGCACATTTTTTGGGACTCGCAGTTTCTTTCATCCTTGCAGCAAAACCTGCTTTTTTAATTCTCCCGCAGACCTGAAGTTCCGGTCCATCCGTTTGTATTCCCTCAGTTCAGTTGACTTTATTGTTATTTTTTTTTTT
>VZRE01011564.1:309680-337228 GCA_013396775.1 Cephalopterus ornatus
TTTTGTGGGAATCAGTCTCTCCCTTACAACAAAAACTTGGTGTCCTGCATGAGCCCCTTAATTGTTGAAACACGAGGACCCAGCCTGGTTCCAGGCTCTCAGTCTGTGCTCTGTGGACAAAACTCTGCAGATCTCAGGCTTCAGCTCCTTGGATCAATTAATTCTTCATCATTTGAGCTGAACTGCGGGTTTGTCAAGACAACATTTTATTTTTCTGACCCTGCAGAGATTTTTCTGTATTTTGCAGAACTTTCTAGAAGTCTGGGCACTAGGACTTGACTCAGCAAAGCAGCTCAAGTTCTTTTTATACTACGTAAGTTTTAATGACTGAAGCTTCTCAGTCTGGCTTTATGATTTTTAAAAAGACCTTTTAATCCCCTCAGCCTAAAAATATCCCGGAATACTCTAAACAGAGATTGATGTATGAGCAGAAACATTGTATAATGCTGCTTGCTATGTCATCAGAGGTCCGCACTGCTTTTGTGGATGATTTAGTTAGAATTTTGGGAACTTTTGAGCATAGAAGGTAAAGATGAGACCCCATATTACTACCTAGAGAAAAGATTTATTATTTCAATGAGGAGAATGAGGATAAGGCTGTAACGTTTTGTGTTAAATGGGGGATGTTCAGGAGGAGCGGTGGGGTTTGTTGGGGTTTTTTTGTTGTTGTTGGTTTTTTTTTTTTCCCTTTTTTTGCTTCCCCCCCCCCAAAAAGCTTGGTGAAATGCTGTGTACTGAGGAGTTACACTGGACTACCGGAATAAGACAAGTTGCTCTGAGCATGAATAAACACTGAAGTATATTTCTTGTTCATACTTGGGGAGTAGTTGGTACTAGTAGTAGTTGGTACTAGTAGTAGTCAGGGTGATAACACAGAGAGTTATTACGGTACCATGGAATATTTGCAGAGTTCTCAAAAGGCAGTATTGTGCTGGTAGGGAAGTGGGGTTTTGATTATTAGGGCCTTTTAAATTAAAAATTGCTTCCTAAGTTGTACTGAATGACACAATTTAATTTGATTAAGTTTTTGTTTTACAACACAGAGTTTTTTAACCTTTGACTAAAAGCGAGTCCTTTGGAAGTCGTTCAAGGCGACACCTTTGGATAACCATTCAGATTTTGGGAGTTAGGAAAACAGATCAATACTGAGATCTTGTTCTGTGAGTAATATCAAATTAAATGATGTCTCATACACTCAGCCGTGAGTCTCATGGAAGGACAGCTGGGACAGGCTTGGAAGCGGGAGCGGGGCAGGCGAGGACGGAGGGAGGCAGGAGGTTGCAGCAGGCAACCATCTGATGGGCAGGCACTTCAAAAGGAGCAGTGGCTTCAAAAGGAGCAGTGCAGATGGCGCAGATACTACTGTGAGCATTGGTGTTTGTAGCGTGGCACGCTGGGATCCCGTGTGCGTTTTCCACTAGGAGCGTCCTCAGCCGTGAAATCCTGATTTTCGCGGCGTTTAGGCTCCGTTGCGACAGATTTGTCGGACTTGCGTTTTGCAGCCCTACGAGGCGCCACAAAGAGCAAGTGAGGTATGGAGCAGGCGCCTTCCTTCAGCTTCCAAGATGGATAATGTGAACTGGAGGAAGGGAATTGTTGTTGAAGTAAGGCAGGGGCTGAGGAAGTTCAGACGTGCTGAAACAGGGGTTTGTTCTGTATCAGCTTTTCTCACCTGGTGGCCAAAGCTGCACTGCTTCTTCCAAGTAGTTGCAGGTTTGTAGAAGGATGAAACATTTAGGTTTCCCTAATCAGAAGACCAAAAAAAAACCCCAACAAAAGGGCAGGCTTTGCTTGTCTTCACAGCTCTAGGGATTTCCACGCTGCTGTTTCAGTGAGTAATCAGATTTTGTACTTGTTTGCTTTGGTGCAGAACTACGTTAGCACTGGTGGAAAACACTGTCTCTGCAGCAATGTTACTGCCAAAATTAGCATCTTATTCGTGGTAAAGGCAAAGAGAATCAGATCCTGGTATTGTAGAGTGGTGTAGGATTTGATGTAGCTTCTCTCTTACTGCCAGTTTCTGCTATTAAAACCCTAAGAGAAGGAAACCAGTTCTGTGTAATTCTAACAAAATTTCTAAGAAATCGTCTTCATTTATTTTTTTCAAAAGAGTCTTAAGGATAAAGCAGAAATCCTGCCATTTATTTTACAATCATAACTAACAATTAAAGGATTATTTCAACATTTTTCCAGAAAGTCTGTCTTCATGCTTCTGTACTCGGTAGTTGATAATTTTTTTTGGTCCTTTATTTTTTTTTTTTGGTCACCCTTAAGTCTTTTTTTTTCAACTGAAAATGTTTTAGTTGCTCAATGGATTTTCAGTTTCAAGTGCAGCCAGTGGCAGCAGTGCTGGGGTACTGGATGAGCTTGGGAATGACAGTGAACTGTGCATCATGTTGTCAGTGTCAGACCATAACCTTTTGTTTTGACCAGAAAGATTTGTTACAACAAGGAAAGCATTTTCACCAGTAGTGTCTGTATAGTTGTGTGAATAGTTCTGGGAACTGGAGCAGAGAAGTTCCGTGTTCTGCCCGAGGACACGGGATTTACCTGAATCCGTCTGGTGGGAGTTTGATAGAGGTCCAGGGTGCAGGAGTGGAGATCCAGGGTGCGGGAGTCCCACAGAGGGCCTTGGGTGGCAGAAGAGTGTTTTTATACTTATTTTTTAACTGTCTTAGGGACAATAGATGCTGCAGCCCAGTGGAGTTGGCTTATTGAAGATGAAAGGTAATTGAACCAACATGGGATTAAATAAGGCTTTTCCATCTATCCA
Organism: Cephalopterus ornatus; assembly: GCA_013396775.1. Lineage (NCBI taxonomy): Eukaryota > Metazoa > Chordata > Aves > Passeriformes > Cotingidae > Cephalopterus > Cephalopterus ornatus. The sequence continues at coordinate 312,454 of VZRE01011564.1, forward strand.
TGTGACCCGTCTTAGCAGCTTTTAACCAAACAGTGGAAAAGTACAGAGTGTGTTCGTAGCCATTTGGCAGTCGGTGTCTCCAGACACCATTTCCAGGGCCTTCAGTTGTTCCTGTTCATTTTCATTAGCTGGTGTCAGTTTGTTGAATTTGATAATGTTATTTGATGTTACTTGATAATGTATTTTTCAGTTTTAAATTGAGAGTGGCAGAAAAGAGAAGGAGAATGAAGGAAAGACGGGAGTGTTCACCCTGTATATTGTGAACAGAATAGGATCTTGTGTAGAAATAAATTGAATAAATGTCTGTGTAGAAATGGGGGCTGGGGTCTACTCAGTGCATGAAGGTTAGTGAAGTGGGTTTTTTTCCAACAGAAATAGGATAAAATGATATCCAGAGAGAGTTTCCCAACTCCATTTATTCTCAGTTATCTGGGAGCTGTTGGCCACGGAGGGTGAAGCTTGCACAGTTTACTTGAAGCACAGAACTGATTAAGTTCCAGTGGAATTACACGTCTTCGTGTTTCGAAAGATGCTTGGTAATTTCTTGGAAGAGGAAGGTGACTGACAAATGTATCTAAAACAGGAAGGGAAGGATGTTTTCCGTGGAATACAGTTAAATCACTAACAGGAATGACAAGCTGGGAGGTTTAGGAGGGAGTGCAATGATCAGACTTGAGAGTGCTTGAGGAGTCAAACCCCTTGCTGACACCAGATCCAAGTGCATGTTAAAACAGCCCAGGAGCTTTTCTGGATCTTCAATTGTCAAATACTTAGTAATACATAATTTTCTTACTTGCTTGCTTAAGAAAACATTGGAGTTGACTTACTTTTTTTTTTAAATAAAGCCGTGGGGTTTTTGTGTTTTGGTTTTTCTTTATTTTAAACAAATGTTGTATGAAATTTTTGGCAAGTGTTCACGTGTAGTAAAATATTTACGAGAGTAGTGTTAGGTGTTTTAATCTTGCACATTGTGTTATGTGGGTAACGATGTTGTCTAATTATAGGGAGAAAAATCTCCAAGAAGTAGAAAATTTTCAGAGCAGGTAACAGTTTCGAGTAGATTGATGTAGAATGTAATTCCCTATTTGCAAAGGTGGACCTTATGGCTTCAGAGTGCTTTCGGCTGACCTCTCCCCACACCTGTGAGAGGTCACAGGCAGTTTGGTTTTTGAACCCCTGACACCCCATTACACTCTTTGTACAATTTTTCTGGTCACAGGTCACTGAGCTGTCAAGGATGTAAAGATTAAATGAAGGGAACTGCTGTATATTGTGCATAAGAGAAATTGTACTTCTCTACCTGCATTTCATAACTATTCTCTTCTGTCGGAGGTTCTTGTCTATCTCTTGTTTCCTGGCTTGGTATAAAAGCCTCGGCAGGAAATAAAATCACATGTGATGGTTCATTTCTCTCAGGGAATGAAGAAATACCATCTTTTCAACAGAGGGAGGTTGTGGTCAGACCAGGAGGGCAGAATGTCTTGGTCCTCGGCGTCATTTCCTTGGCTGGTGACCACGGGGTCACCGTGTCTTTAATTAATATTCTGGGGTTGCGTGTATAATTTTTGATAGCAGAAGTACAGATCTGCCTTTTGCCAAGTGTTTTAACTTTTTGGACAGGACTGTGGCATTGCAAGCACCTAGGAGAAGCCTACACTTGCCAGCGAGATTAATCCCTCCAGACTGCAGGAACAGCAGGGAGTGACTGACCTGAGCAGGTTGCTGTGGGCTCTTTATTGTCACCGGAGGGCTACCTTAAGAAGTTTAGGATGTGATGCCTGATTTTCTCATGGAGAGATTGGATTTAGTGAAAGGAGCCGTATTAAAGAGTCCACTAGTGGAACTGGATCTCCTTTGCCTACAGTTGGGTACCTGGGCAGCAGGTACTTTGTGTGGACAAGGGAGGTAAATCCCAATATTCTGTGATTCAGCTATTGTACTTTGTAAGAATTCTGGGTTTATACGGGTGTGCTGTTTTTCTGTGGAAGTCTGTAGAATCCAGGGTTTTTTGTCTTCCAAAATGAAAACAATATATGCCAGAATAGGCTTTTGTGTGCAGAATGGATAATTGTGATTATTGTGCTTTGCCTTTTTTTCTGTACGTGTTGATGTAGAATCGTTTTTGGGTTGTAAGAATTGAATTGAGCAGTTAGAGGGCAATGTACTGGGTTAGAATAAAATTAGTCTGTTGGTTCTAAATACATAATAGACAGCACAGTGCTACCTTGGTCACTGTCATTAAAATCCCCAAAATAGTCTTGATGAGTTTTATTCTGTTCTTGTAATCAGACTCTGCAGTGCAGTTGACTGTAGTCTTAAAATACTCGTATGGATTGATTAAAGAGGTGCTGAGTTACAGGGCTGTGCTCTGATGTTCCCAAAGGACTTGGCCATCTCTGGACATGAGACCTGCTATTGAAATAATGGGGGGAAAAGTTAACAATGGAGTCATATTGGTGAAACGAGATTTTATTGGAAGATGTGGATGAAAATGATTAGGTAGGATCTTTCCCACTTGGTGCTTGCTTTACAGCTAACTGTAAATTAGAATAGAGTAGAATATTTCAGTTGGAAGGGACCTACAACGACCATCTAGCCCAGCTGCCTGAGCAGTTCAGGGCTGGCCAGAAGGTTAAAGCATCCCAGGTCATGGGCAAATACATTGAACGGGACTGGCCCCTGGGATTGATCCCTGAGGAGCGCTGCCGGTGACAGTCACCAGCCCCTTTGAGCTCTGCCCTTCGGCCAGGTCATCGCTGTGAACCCGCTCATCCCACAGCTCGACTCCTTGTCCAGAAGGATGCTGGGACTACGAAAAGCCTTGCTAAAATCCAGAGAAAACTACATCCACTCCCTCCCCTTCATCCCCTGGGCAGGTGACCTTATCATAGACAGATATCACATTAATTAACCTGTGCCTGCTGATTGTGCTCTTCTTTAAAAGACTCTCAGTAGCACCGAGTATAATCCTCTCCCTGTTTTTTCCAGGAGTTGTGGTAAGTGTTACAGGCATGTCCTGGTTCTGGCTGGGATAATTAATTTTCCCTAGTAGCTGGTGCAATGCTTTGTTTTGGGTTCAGTGTGAGAATAACGTTGATAACACCCTGATGTTTTAGTTGTTGCTAGTGGTTACTCCAAGACAAGGACTTTTAATTTCCAGGGCTCTGCCAGTGAGGAGGTGCATGGCTGGGACAGCTGACGTGAGCTGGGCAAAGAGAGATTCCATACCATAGGACATCATTCCCCGTATATAAAGTGGGAGATGTCATGCAGGAGGGGTCAGTGACTTTTTGGGATGGGCTGAGCAGTGGTCAGTGGGTGGTGAGCAGTGGTCCTGTGCATCATTTATTTCCTTCTCATTACTATTAAAATTTTCTTTAATTAATTTATTTAAATTATTAAACTGTTCCTATCTCAACCCAAGGGTTTTAACTTTTCCTAGTTCTGCTTCCCGTCCCACGGTGCTGGGAGCAAGGGGCTGTGTGGAACTTAGTTCCTGGCTGGCATTAAAACCACGACAACTTAACTGGTGTTGGTTCTTCTAGAATTATTTTCTGCACATGTAGATGTCTCTTGCAGATAGTTTAATTACTGTGGATTATTTTAGGTATCATATTGATGACATGGGTGAGCAGAAGGAAGGGGAATGGGGTTGTCATGACTACTGTGATTTTTAATTTTTTTTTTTAAATTTTTGTACTTCTGTTTAAAAATATTTTTATCTCTAAATTTTTAGGGATAAAAAATTGTCCTTTGCTGATGGTAAATTACTGGTCGTGCTTCAGACTCTCCTAATTCTAGCAGAGACAGTTTTTCTGGAAATCAGAAAGGGTGAAAAGAAAGGGCATTCTCTTGGCAACTTACATAAAGGAAAACTGGGTTAGTTTAATACGTAATAGTTGAGTTCAACTTACTGTGTTGCTTACACAAGGGCACGATCTGTTCCAAATCAGGTGGATTTGCATAGAATGTCTCTAGAATTTTTTTTAAATGTTAATTGTTGCTTGAACTAGTAAATTCATGCAAGCCTCCAGCTCCTATTACTACTATTATCAACAATAATTTCATTGTTTTATTTAAAACAATATAATTGGCTTTGCATTAGTAGATCTCGCAATGCTCATGCCTTAGTTGTGGTTAAAAATGAGTTTCTCTTCAGGAACTGAATCAGGCCTGTAATTATTTTATAGCAGAGGGAAGACTGAGGTAATTTAAGGTGTTTTTAGTCGTGAGGGGGGGGGCCCATTAACTTCTTTATGACTAATGGAGTAAACATACTTCTCTAATGTACAAGAGTGGGTGTCTTTTGTGTTGTGGGTACATTCATTCTTGACCTTTGCATTACTTGGACCATAAACACGGTAGTGCAGGGATGGATACAGGTCAGAATCCCAGTGCCATCCGTGTGTTGGCAGCATTGATCAAACAGGGATCCTTCCACAGCAAACAGCTTGAGTCTGGCTTTTAAAAAAAAGAGAAGGAATTGTCTTGTTTGTCTGCTTGGGTTTTTTTAAACATGTTCATTTACTTTAAAAAAAAAACAAAAACAGACTTGCTTGGTTTATCCCTAAATGTACACATTTATGGGATTAATACCTTCACAGTTCCCTACTGAATTTGATTTATGCCTCTGGCCTCCTTTATGTGCTTACTCGGCAGCGACAGCAGTGTCTCTGCTCTGATTCCCAAGCTGGTTTAAGCTTGTGTTGGTGATATAACCAGATCAGCCCAAGCTGGAAAATGGGTTAATTTGTCCTTTTTTTCTCAGCCTGACAAATCAGCCCTTTCTGAATTGCCTGGTACATGAGGAGGCTGCCACTTGTCCCCCTAGTTGCTCAATCTCATCCTTAAACAGTCTGGCAGTCACTGTTGGAATTAAACAGCAGAAAAATTATTCCTCAGTCATCCTTGGATTGCTGGTGTCTCTTGATGTCTTTTTTTGGTTTTTGGGGTTTTTTTCCCCTGTGGTATGCTTACTTGAGGCTGATAATTTCAGGTGTTAATTTTCTGAAAGAGTGAAATGTGTTTTCTTGTTCTGGGTTTTTAAAAACAACGCTTGAAAGTATTTTTTTTTTTTTTGGTGAAACCTAGTTAATATTATTGAATAAATAAGGAGCCTTGTATGACAGTGGATTTTTATCCATGCTGTGTCAGTGTCAGCCACATGCAGTTCATTCAGCTGAAGGGTTTGTGTCGCAAGTCCCACAGCTGAGCCACTTAAAAGAGCAAAATCTAAACAGAAGCTGTGAATTTGAAGGAAGTGCAAAAGGACTTCAAAGCCTTGCGAGGGTTGAGATGTTTTTGCGCAGTGGCTTCGTTTGCAGTTGGTTTTCAAGGTGTGTAAAAAGCCAGGCAGCATCAGCTGTGGGAACTGATGGTGGTGTCTCTCCCAAGCACATCTTTATCCTGTATATCCGTGACTGTTCTCCCTCAAATCCGTAGTCCAGCTCTTCATGTTGAGTTTGAACGTGCAGGTTGCCGGTAGTAGGGACTAATCCCACTTTCCTGAAAGCCACCGGTCACCGAGAAAGCAGGAGAGTATTTAAAAAAAGCCCAATTCCCTGCCCTTGGGCTTTCTTTCTTTATTTCTGTGTCTCTGACAGGTGTTGCTACATAAGTCAGTGACATTGTAGTTAGATGAGCACAGCCTTTATTTTAAAATGAAAATAGGATTTTGGCAGAAGTTGGCAGCACTAGGAAAAACGCTCCTACTTGCCCTGAGCGGATTGTTCCTTTCCAGGGGGTGTGTGTATGTGACAGAGGCTGGAAAAGAAGGATAAGTGTGTGTGGGCACTGGCAAGAGGCCACACTCTTCAGGCCATGCTCTGCATCGTCTCTTCCTGCTCTCATTGCCTTGCAAAATGTATAGGCTGAGCTATATAAAATAATACATTTATTTCAAAATTGTGCTAAATGAGCTCATCTCAGTCACTCAGCAGTTATGAAATGCTGCCAAGTGCTACAAGTCTTGTAAATTTAGAGGGTTTTTTTTTTTTTTTGTAAAGGATGAAATACTACACAGCTACCGAGGCAGAGGGAAAGGCATCTTCCCTCACCCATAGCATACTGAAGCATGAAGGGAGATGCTGAAAACCAAGATTTCCAATTTGACTCTCCTACTTCGAGCTTCCGAACGTGCAGATTTCCGACTGACGGAGTGTGTCTGCTCGTGGCTGGCAAAATTATCATTCCCTGCACTCACAGCTGAGGGTTTTGACGAGGTCGGTGACCAGCTCTAGCACAGCACGGCTCCTTCTCCTTCCTTCTCCCTCCCTGCCAGCTTGGAACCAGGAGCAAGTGAGACTTCTGCTGCTTCCCTCCTAACGAGGTACGAATTCCAGATCAAATGTTAGAGCTGCTTGTTTCTACATGAAGAAATCACATTCAATCCCTGGACTTGTTCCAGGCAGGATATCATTAGGTTTGACTCTTGCGTTTCAAACTGTTAAAGCCCGACGATCTGACACAGCCAAGGAGGGAACTAAAATATATCTACGTTTCAAAGATGGGAGGCAGAAGGAGCTGTTGGATAATTTAGTCTGACATTCAGGGTGTTGCAGGTCATTACGTGTAACTGTTACTCCCTGTTTTGAGCTCAGTAGCTCATGTTTGACTGACGAATTGAAAAATTAACAGGCATTTGCTGAAAACGTTTTTCAGAAAGGCAGGCTGGCTTATTTGGGAGTTACTTAGAAATGAGGATTTCAACGTCTCTCTTAGTAAATTTGCTCTATCGGATAAACGGTCTGTGCTTTCTTCTTGGTTTTTTTGTTGTGTTTTGCCGCGTTTTTAACTTGAATATGTCTAGTTCTCCGTAGTTTCATGGGAATTTTAAGCTGGCATAAACTGGCAGAGCTGCTGAAAGAGGCAGTCTGCATCTCCCAGTTCCTGCCTGGATGCCAGCTGGCATGGCTGGAGCACTGGCCCCTGGTCTTGGCCTGGTATTCCTACAGCTGTGAGTGACCACACCGCAGATCCAGCAACAACATCAGCAAAATCATGTTTGTCCAGGGCCGGCGCCAAGATCTGGTTCGTGGCACAGCTGCGTGAAGGGGGAGTGAATAGTCGGGGATGAGAAACGGGGTGAAGGTGGCTTCATCAGCAGACGGTGAAACCATGGAGTTACTTTCAGCTGTTTGGTTCTTGGCCTTTTTCTGCTGGGAATAATGTTGGTTCTTGGCCTTTTTCTGCTGGAAATAAAGTTGGCCTGTGTTCTCTGCAGCCAGCAGTGTGTGTCTGCAGCTGTGGGTTGGTCCTCATGGTGTTAAACATCTCAACTTCACAAGCAGGTGTTCATCAGAACACTGGAATTAAAAAAAAAAAAAGGGATTATTTGATGTAGCAAAGGATGTTCAGAGGCGAGTATTATCTAGGTATTAACATTTATTTTGTTGATGAGTTTTTAGTATCTGTGTGGTGGTAATTGGTAGCTGATACACAAGGGAAAAGGGCTTTGGATTGTTTTACTGCAGGGCTTATATGAGGCAAATTAGTCTCCGTTGTTAGCAGGTGGAAAGTGAAAGTCTTCAGTGAAAAATTTATGTGAGGAATGTGTTTAGTAAACATTTTTTTAAAAAACATACTTGATCTTAAAGATACAGACTGATATTTATCTAAATACCTAGCTGTTGAACAATATTTAATGCTAAACCAGGTGAATTTCACACTAAATAATTTTTTTCTCTCCACTGGATGATTATTTCTCTTAGGAGAGTGTTTGGTAAGAAATATCTGTGCCAGCTCTCATGTTTTTCATACTTTATCGTGCTTTTTAATAAGAGGACAGCATCTTGAACCTGTAAAAATCTGAGAGATGCACATTATGCCAACATTTTACTAGTTGTCTGTGCTTCCTCTGTAGGCTGAGGAAGGGTGAGGTTTTCTGAGATACAAGAAGAAAGAACTGGAGGGGGAAGAACAAGATCCTGAGGACAAGTCAAGCCCAGCAACATGGGATTGTACAGCCTGGGAAAGGGAGTGACTCCAAACCTATGCTGTCACCACAAAACACTGTGGAGTTTGTCCCTGTGTAGCTATGAACTAGGAATTCAGAATATACCAGTGTTCTGGAGCATCACAAACTGATGTTGTTCTCTGTAGATGGGAAGAAATTTCTTCCAGATACTGCTGAAAAGTGTTGACTGATTTTTTTTAGTGCTGTCAAAATAATATTTTTTTTTTTGCTTGCATTTCAGTTTCCCAGTGACTCTTTACTGTAGTGAAAGTTGTTACATAAAATTGGCCTGTATTTTCTTGCCAAAAGATTCCAGTGTTGTTTAAGCAACAGTGCTGAATGGATGAAGCATAAAGTCACTGTTCAGCACGTTGATTCCGTGTCTCTTCTGGCAGCACAGTGCGAAACCTACTTGTGCTTAACACTAAAAAAGCATTCCCTCTTCTTTCGGGGTTTGGTTTTGCATAATCCGGTTGTGTGGTTTCATCAAGAGTTCACCTGCACAGGTTCTGTTTGGTACAGATCTCATTTTAATCGTGGGAATTGATGAACCCAAGCTGTAGAGGCTTGTTTTGCAAGGGGAATCTTCTTTATCCTTCCACTCCTGTTTAGGAGCTCCTCACAGCCCAATTCATCAGAGCTGTTGCCAACACTTAGGTGGGGAGCAAGGAAACCCCTTCCCTTGAGATCTGACCCATTGCCAGTGTAATTCAAGTCATAAACATCTTTAAAGTGACCATCTGATTTTGGGCTGTCCCAAATTCAGCTTCTGGAAGCTGCCCAGCCTCACTTTTCCTGAGGATGTTCTACTGCTGCATCTTTGACCGTGTTGTGTTCGTGGTTGGACTCAGATGTTTGGGTGGCGTTTTCCAACCTAAATGATTCTGTGATTCCCTTCTTCAGATGTCTTTATTTCTACTGACCGAGCCTCCAAACTGTGTTACCTGTCTTGGTAACCTTCTCATTTCCCTTCCTGCAGTTGCTGGTTGTTGTCTATTCTGGACTAGTCCTGTCCCAGGCAGCGTCTTGCGTCCTGATGGTTCATTTTTACGTCTGTTTCGTGTAATATTTTTGTTGAAACTGTGGGAAAACTTCGCTTGGCTCAAATTTTTCTGGCCACCTGTGATTTTTACGGGGGAAATTCCCATATTTCTCATTTAAAATTCTCACTTTAGGTTTTTTTTAATTGAAGACAGCAAAGGGTGTCTTTTCTGTTCTTTTTCATCTTTGTTTCAGTATTCATTGTGCAGATGTGTATTAGCCTGGTGAAGCTGTAAAGCAGCCAAGTTGTGATGATCTTCAGTGGAGGTGGAACAGTTTAAAGAAGGCTTTGCAGTCTGATGTAGTTGTTTGTTGTTCAAAATAATTTAGGAGAAAGATGCCTTTTTTTGTTGTTTACCAAACATTTGCAAGTAAACCTTAAAACCCCGTCATAGTAAATAGCAAATAATTTTCTTTGCAGGGTCTTTTCTTTCCTTGTGAAAAGATGGGATTCTTGCCAGCCATTAATGTTTTCAGAAGATTGCTGCTGTTTTCTTCTTATTATATTTCAAATAGTAAAACATAAAAAATTGATGAGCTTTCTCAAAAAAGTATCCAGGTTTGACATCTCTTGCTAAAATACCATTTAACTTCTTTTCAGCTGGAAAATAAAGGATGTAAGAAGGGAAGATCAGTAAATAGTGCTGAAATAAGAGGATTTCTTTTAAAGAAAAAATCTCAAATGATTAATTGCTTCTGGAACTTTATTCCACTGCCTTTGGAGTCAGTGGGAGGCTTTAACTTTATTTTCCCAAGAGAGCAGTGGGGCTCGCTCTGACTGCAGTCCCTCTTTGCCATTGCATCTACGATCTACAATACATTGATTTTAAAAATATGCAAAATGTTAATTTCAAAGTAAGTTTTGTACTTGGTAAAAGCTGTCTGTGTGCCTCCTGCAGATGCTAAAAGTAGGGTTGTCAAGAAAACATCAGTTTTCCGGCTCGCTAAGGAATGTGGTTGTGGCTGTGTATCAGTTTCGTGCATAGCAAGTTACAAAGACTTTTTTAAAAGGAAAAAAAAAAAAATCTTAACTGGAGAAACCAAAATCTTAAAATGAATGGTCATTAACTTTTCCAAATTATTAATTGAGCTGGGGGTGAAACCAAGAGCAGGACAAAGAACTTTACCCTGTGAAGCACCGTCGGGGCTTGAACGTACCTTACGTAAACCAAACAGGAAATTCTGCAGAGGGAAAAAGGGAATTAAGAACTCGGGTCTTCTTAATTGAGGTTTTGGCAAGCTGACCTTTTGGTCCTTTTTGAAAACCCCGGTGTGGGATGCACCGTGAGTGGTGTTTTGGTTCCTTCTTCCTTTGCTGAGTACGGTGTGGGGAAGGTTCCCTGTCGTGCTCTCCTGGTTGCTGTGTTCACCGTCAGCTGCAAGTCTCTGGTGGGAGGGAGATGGAGCATTCCCTGAGAGCATCTGAGTGTATTTTTGGGGAGCAGCTTTTTGGAGGACTAGATGGAGACTGGTCAGAAAGGAGCCTTTGGCAGGAATGGAGATGGAGGAGGAGAAAACCAGCAGTGTTGGTGCACACTTAAACACGGAAACAAAGACTTATTTCAGGGATGCAGAGGGATTTGCAAAATTGGGTTGTTAATGGATTGAGAACAAGCCTGAAAAAAAATGAAGTGAAACCACAGTGGACCAGGGGAGTTAGTTAAAAGTATTTTATTCATCTTGCTTTTAGTTTTACTATTCATGAGTGCCGTGTTTTACGTGTTTTGCTAATAACACAGAGCTCTGGAGTTTACAGTGCTTTTAGTGTTTTATGATGCTCGTTCTGAAGGAGGGAACAGGCAGCTCCTCCATCACTCAGCGACCCAGGGTTTCATTGCAGTGGTGATAGAGACAAATATGAGCCTTGAGGAAGCCCTGGGCTTGGGGACTGGCAATGAGCAAAGATTTGTGTCCCCTGAAGACTGAGGCAGAAGATTTGATTTGTATTTTGAAGAGGCAGTGGCACAGAAACATTCCCTTAAGTATAGAAAAGAGTTGCAGAGAGTGGGACATCCCTTTTTTCAAAGGATTGGCCAAAATCTCTGCTGTTGGATCCTTGGTGGTCCAGGTGTCTTCGGGGCACCTGAGAGAGGGGCAAATGGTACAGAAATTAAAGGGAATCGGGAGTCAGGCATTGGATTATTCATCTCATGGCTCTGATGCATGACCTTTATCTACAGAGTCCCCAAGAACCAAGTTGTATCACCAGATTGGCAGAGACAGAACTGGGATTAAGAAGCTTGAACAGGAAGAACACAGCAAAGATAAGCCAGTGCACAGGTGGGGCTGCTCACAGAAACAGTCTCTGAAGAGCACGTGTTAAAATGAGCATATTTAACTTAAATACGTCTTACATAGGTTTCCAGAATAAATTTTTAAAAAAGGGAAAATCTAGCAAGACATCTCTTACAGCTTTTGAAATTACTTACTTGCTCTGAGATGATGAGGACAGGGAAAAGGTGCAATAATTTCATCACCTGCTATAGGTGAAGACTCCAGAAATCAGCTTGTTGAGACATTCCTTTAGACCAGTGCAGGATTTAAATCAAGTTAAAGAAGACTTGCAAGAGAACTTTGAAATTGATCTCAGGATGATACTGCTCTGAGAACAAGGCAAATGAAAATAGGAGGCTTTAGAGCGTGTTGAGAACTGGGTGCTCTGGTTTTGGAAACATCTCAGTGGGTTGAAAGGACAAAGTACTGGATTTGGCTGGAACGGTGATAAATGAATGCTCTGAGTTGACACGGTAAATAGAGTTCTTCTCTCTGCACTGTGAGAAGCAAAGAAATGGTATCACGAGTGCAGAGTGAGATGTGCTGAAAAAGGGATGAAAAATCTACCTTTCCTCGAAGGAAAGATCCATCTGTGATAAAAGGGTCGTTTTGAGGCTTTGGAGACTCAGTCTGTCGGAGACACTCGAGAGAACTGGGGCAGAAAAGGTGTTTTCTCCTGCATGTGGTGGTTATAACTGTAACTGTGAAGAGGAGGAACGGAGAAATGCTCTGGATATTCCACAGTATTTTGGCATGCCACTTCTGCAGGGAAAATCCCTGAAAGATGCTGAACAAACCAAACCTGATGAGCTGAAAGGGAAGGCAGGTTGCCTTTCCCAGAGGATGGAGGTGGGTGGCTGGATGGCAGGTGTACCCTGGGCTGGCAGGACAGAGGGGTTCATCCTAAATTGAATCCAAAGAGGATTAAATAGGTCTCACTCCTGGAACTTCTGGGATAGGAGGGAAAGAAAATACCTGGTTCTATCAACTCATGTCAGAAACCTAGTTCATAAAGGGGAAAATTACGTGACTGAAGGACATGTGCAGGGGGAAGCAAGGAGGGAAAACCTGTGGAACCCACTAGGAAGAAGGCAACCTGTGTAGGAATACTTTAAATGTGCTTTGTCCTTGGTGGGATCTGATGGGGGAGGGAAGAAGGGAGAGGAGGAAAATGGTTTCATGTCCTAATTTTTAATCAAACGATTGATGAAGGTGAAAAAGAGAGGGCAGAGTGGGCACTGGGGAGGTCATTCATAAACCCTTTCATTTCTGGTAGTTCTCAGTTTTTTTCTGTGCAGTAAATACATAATTACTGTAGTTCTAGTAAAACTCAGCTCTAGTATTAACAGTCATATTCTTGTGTCTTTTGGGTGTCTCTTTATGGAAGGGTGAAGGAAAATCCACATCTTACTTGAGCTCCTGCCAGGCAGTTTGTTAATACCACTAGTCCAAGTACTTCTGTATGAGTGAAGTCTTGAGAAATCCTTGTTAGCTCGGACATACTAATCATATCAGCAAAGATAGGGAGACCTCTGAGCGGGGGAGTGACCGTTTGCATGACTGATAGTTTGAATGAAAATGATTTTTCTAAGGAGTATTGCTAAACTGTTTCTCGGTTAAAAAATGAAAATGGGTAAACAGAAAGACAAAGATTTTTTAAAAATTGAAATTTGTAGTCTTGTCCAGAGACAGAAAATGCAATTAGGTTTTGCTTTGGTTTGTTTTTGTGGCGGATTTATTTATACATTTAAGTGTGAGTTACCAGCTTTTGAAATAACGAGGAATCAGAAAATCAGGGAAGGGAAAATTTTCTGCACTTCCAGACCAGCGACTTGAAAGCAGAATTAGATGCTTTGCTAGGCTTGTAATTGTGTTTTAAGCAAAGAAAATTTTCCGAGTTTTAGAAGCTAAATGAAGTTGGGAGCAATTTGCTGTATGATACAGAATACAGTGATTCAGCATTCACGGTGGGAGCTATTTATAGTCGCTCTATTTTTATTCAAAGCTAAACAATAGCACTGAATTTCAGGCAGTTGGACCAGATGCTCAGGAAGGTCTCTATTGAAGCTGAGGAAAATATCATCTTGCTGGATCTTGAAAGCTGAACTCGTGAGGTCCTTCAGCATTACAATTCCAGCGCTGTCCTCCAAAGGTGAAATCCACAGCTGTGCTGGGAAGCTTGCACTGGCAGTGTCTCCCTAAAACATAGTTTGTATCCGCTGTTGAGGGGTTATCAGCATTCTTTATGTTTTATACCTGAAGAATTGGGCAGTGTAATTAATCCCTGTTTATTTTAACCATCTCTTGCAGGTTTTCCTGACTGTTCTGATTCCTGTTGCTGCAGCCAGCGTGGATCCGGATGCCGTGGCTGCAGAGGCTTCTTACTTTCTCATGCTGGATCTCTCAAATCCAAGAGCTACTTGACAGTTTCCAAGGCAACCACCTGTGGAATAATTAAAAAGGATGAAGTGCTAGCCTGCCAGATATAAGGAATTCTTGCCTGGAGAGAGCATTTCACTTTCATCTGCCTTGAAGAATCAGATGTGCTTCTGCCAGCAAAGTTAAGGTAGTACAATTAAAAAGTACTGATTTATTTTCCGGAAGTACTGAAAGTCTGAGGTGGAGCAACAAACATGACATGACTGTATACTGTAAGAAAATTGCCATGGTTCATATTTTGGGTATATTTAAACATAAAATCCAGGAGAAAGGTGGTGATGGAAAGCAGTGTGGGTGAACAGTGTTTTGTATAAGTAAAACAGTTGCATGGACTGTTTTGCGCTTTGTACCGTCTTCCCTCAGATGATTTTAAGCTGGTAAAGGACTAAAATGGAGCATACATTAGTGGGAGCATAAATATAGGAAGTGCAGCCTTTATGCCAAGTACACTGAGATTTCTTTGGCATTCAGTGAAGTGATAGATATAAAAGGAATGTAGGAGTGGGCTCACTGCAAAATGACAGTCGGAATCAGGGATCGATCTTCATCCCAGAGCCTAAAGGGGTGGGCAGTGACTAAATCCATGTTTAAGCTGAAATGATAATCAGGTTTAGCTGGTTTGATGAAACAGCAGCTAAAACCATTTTGAAGCCCATATTCCCAGATTCAGAGCTGAAATTGCATAGTGGAGAAACCAAATGTTAAGTGAAAGAACCCTATTAGAATAATAAAGAATAAGAAAAAATGGCAAATTCATTTCTGAAAGTTTGAAACGTTGCTACAGAAGTTGGTGGCAAAGCTGTTAGGCTTTAGATAACAGGAAAAGTTCTTCTCCAAGTAGAATGTTTTACTGGATGTATCTGCTTATTATATCTTCCTTCTCTGCCAGTCATTCAAATATAGTTGAATAGAAAAATATTATTCATTTCTGACAATGAAGTTAAATGGAGAAAACCACATTCCCATTCTTCCCATAGTCCAAATAACTGCTCAGTTAAGTCTGGGTACCTTGCCTGATGCTCTTGCACAGTTAATTTTAGGCGTGATGCTTTTCTATAGTTTATTTTAAGCAAAAAAAAAAAAAACTTCTAAATTTTGAAGTAGAAATATTTGGGATGCCATCTGGGCTTTACATAATAAATTTTCCCTGCCAAAATGTTTGTGGGATTCTGTTGGGATGTGGATGGGATTTCACATTCCATCCCTTCCACAGCACAAGAGGATCATTGTTTTTTAGGTACGGTGGGTCCAAGAAGAAATTAGAATTGTGTGGTGGCAGCCCTGTGATTTGAGGGAATACAAGCAGAATCTCTCCAGTAACCACTGACACCTTTTACAGCTGCTACCCAGTTTCAGAAGCGAATACTTGCAGGTACCAACTGAGTACAGCTGCAGTTTTCCACCCTAACAGTTGATTTCCAGTTCATTGGTTCATTGTTCACTACATATTAAATGCCAGATTGTTTCTCTTTTTGAAGTAATTCTTCAGGCTGTTCAGTTCCTTTCAGTGTGGAGCTGAGGAAAGTGAGTTTTTTTGAGACAAATGCTGTTTTCGCCTGTGAAGGGAGTGTGCTGGCAAAAGCATCTGCACCAAACACAGTGAGGAGCCTACAAAAGTGAGACACCGTGCAAGTAGAGTAAAGGTAGTTGGTGTGCGTGAATCCAGATCTTTCCAAGAATCATTAATAACTCCCAAAGGTGGAATTGGATAGTTGTGAAATAGCATATTGGGTGTATTTGTGTAAGCCTAATGTAATAGCTGGGTAGCAGTCAGGTAGAGGATTGCAGGATTCCCAGGGGCGTGCACAGAGAAGTTTCATCTTGAATGCTCCTATAAAATGTACCAAACACACACAAGAACCTCCATTTTTCTGTTTTGCCTTGAATACTGTGGATGAGATTGTTCTCATGAAGCTCAGATGTCCAGGTTCTGCTGAAGCAGATGGTGAAAAGCGGGTAGGATGAACAGCTCCCTGAAGGTTCCTATTCCAGGGATGACCTGCCTCTATAAAGGTGCCTCTAGAAAAGAACCTCTCTCTCTCTCTCCATGGATAGTTCAGCCTGGACCACGGATTTAGCCTATTTGTCTGACATTTCAGAAACTTCTAAGTGTGTAAATAAATGTATTTGTATGTGAAATTCACCTCTGCTTTTTTCTCCAGATTTCATTCCCAGCCAGAGCTTCCCTTGCTAAGTGGAGTTGCACTTGACTCCTGGTACAACCCACTTAACTCATCCTTCTTTTCCCAGCTCGCTCATTTGACCCTGGCAGTTTTTCCAGACTTCATCTACAAGCCTGTGGTTCAGTATGGAGGGTGCTGGAGTTTGTTAGCATAGTTACTAATAGAAATAAAAACATCCAGGCTAAATTTAGGCAGCTGGGCTGTGTGAAAGAAATTGCAGTGACCGGGAAGAATTGAGTTCTGATGTTCTGTATGTAGGTTATGTTTTAATAATCTTTATCCCTGAGAAGTTTTACAGGACTGAAGGGGAATAGAAGCTCAGGAGTAGTGGTTTGTTCAATAATTTTAATCTCTTAAAGTGATTCAATACGTGCCGACATAAAAGTTGTTTCTGTAGCCTTAGCTATTAAGAATTAGTGCTATATGCACCCAGAAAAAGTAAAACTTTCTTTGTACTCCTCTTTCTGTAGCAGAAGATTTGTTATACTCCATGTTGAAGTAACTTGATGTCTTTTTGAATGGAAAAAAATGAGAAATAGTGATACAGTAATTCTCTTAGAGATTATTTTGATGCTGTGGTTAAAATTTTCCCCTATTTTTATACCATCAGAACAACTGTATCAAGAGTCAATTACAGCGTGGTAGTGTCATTAAAATACCCATTAATTTTGTTAAGTAGATAGGGCTGTTTCCTGGAATAGGTAGGACTTTGATCTTGTTGCTTGGAAATCCAGGTAATTTTTCAGGTTGGGATTTTTCAAAAGGGAGTTTCTCTTCTTAGCAAGAGGAGCGTGTAGTGAAAACGTAGGGGAAACGAGCAATAAGCAGCAAGTCCCCTTCCAGTTAGTGGAAGAGGGAGCTCTAATAATGAATGGACCCTTTTGTCTAGGCTTGATTTTCCTTTCAAAAGGAGGGAACTGTTTTGCTGCACTTTGGTGGATGAATGGTTTGTGGGGATCAAAGCTGCGTTGCAATGATAATGGTATTGCCGGTAGAATTATCTAAGAGATGACTGATAGACCTTATGCTTAGTCACCAGATCCCTGTCCCCCGTCCAGCTGCTACTGCTGTGCAGTTTGGGTATGCTTTTCCAGTTCAGTTCAGAGGATTTTCCCTGACAGATTACACAGAAAGAACAGAATAAAAAGGTCTGACAACTTTACTGTTATTTTAGGGACCCGTTGATCCCTCTTTGAAATCAGTGAAATAGCTAATAAAATGTTTGGGGGTTTTTTTAGCAGTAGAGTTGCTGGCATTAGTCTGTTTAGAGCTCCCCCTTTGTGGTGTGATGCTGGATGATGTGATATTTATATTTATATATTTATATATTTATGACAGGCAAGGAAGAGGTGCTGACACTTGACAGTCCTTTGGGGTATTATACCTGTGATGACTCACAGAGAGGTAGTGAAGGTTAAGAGTAGGAGAGCAGCTCTTCTTGTACACTCATCTAGAGCACTGATTTGTCTCCAGCTGTGGCCACACATGGGTTTTTGAGGAGCACAGGATCACAATGAGAGTAGGATCCTCCTTCGGCACACTGTTTGTTCTCCAGACATCTGTAGCACAGGGATTTACTGAGCTGGATGTCTTTTTTCACAGCCATTACTGGACTTGTCCTCTGGAATTCATTTATGAGAAGCATTAGGAGGTGTAAAACTCTGTGGTTCTCCAGCCTACGTAACATGGCAGCTTGTTCAGTGAGGAACTATAGTCTTTTGTTTAGTTTAGAACCAGAATTCTGTAAAAAATCTGCTTCTTGCACTGGAAGCGACTTAAATAATTCATACATACTCTCTCCACGACCATCACGGTTTTCTGGAGCTCAGCCTGCTCCAAGTGTTGAGTCAGTTTGGATCCTGCTGGCCTCTACATGAGGTAGAGGTTTCCCATCTCCAGTCATCCTATTTCACACTTAATTTCATTGAGATTCCTCCTGAATTCATTGGTGTATGTTTTATGTCCAGTCAGTAATGTACACACAGTCCCTTTTTCAGTTTTTCCCACTCATTTACTGCTTTTGCTACTGTGAACAACTTCAGTATCATCAACAGATGTTGTCATCTCACTGTTGAGCCCTTTTCATGTCATTTATGAATTCATTGAACAGTGCTGGGAACAGATCCCAGCTCAGATCCTCGTGGAGAGAAGAGCTGAAATGGCACCAAGTCCTGCCAAAAGCAGAGAGTGGGTTTGCCCGCTGCTGCACGTGGCACAGCTGAATTTGTAGTAAAAATCACTGCGTTGTTTTGGTACACTTAAAAATCTGGAGTAATTGTAAAATATTTAGTAGGAGTGGATAATTTCATGTATAAGGTACGGTGTCATTCTTCATTACGGAATCATTGAAGTCGGAAAAGTCCTTTATGATCACGAAGTCCAACGGTATCAACCCAGCACCACCACCATGTTCGCCACTAAACCATGTCCTCAAGTGCCACAGCCACGTTTTTTGAACACTTCCAGGGATGTTGACTCCAGCACTTCCCGGGGCAGCCTGTTCCAGAGCTGCATTGTTTGTAATTTCACCTTTGAAAGATACAGAGGGGAAGAAATTCTCCTCTTCGGGTGACCGAGGATAATGTTTAATATTCAGAAGGGCCAGACCTGCTTTGTTCACAGCAGTTTTCATCTTCTGAGTTTTTAGTCTCAAAGGCAGCTTGGTTGGAACTTGCTGGTTTATCACTCTCTGCATTGGCAGTGTGTAGAAAATAATGTTGAATACGGTAAATTAAGGAATTGAATAAATCTCCACAGTCATAAATACACACAGGTTTTAGATGATCTAATGTAGGAAGTTGCCTTCACAGTAGAACTATTACTTTTTCTTGTTTTTTAAAATTAACATAGCAAACTTCTAATACTTAACTGAGCCAGATCTGAAGGACCTGTAGCATAAAATAATTTTTTCTCATGGTAACCTGTCGCTGCAGCTTAGGGAGGTGTCCAAGAACAGGGAATGTAGTTCTCTTTCCCACGGCAGAGTCGCACGTCCTTCCAGCAACCTGGGTTTAGGGAGTCCTGAGCCGCAGGCTGTGTCACAGCTTCCATGGACTTGTCCAGTGGGAACACACTTCGTTGTCCCTGGTGTCCTAGGGCTGTGAAGAGCACAGGTGGAGCATTCACCTTGTGAAAAAGGCTTCGTGTTTCAAAGGGGTTTTTGGGATACCTGTCTGTTGCTTGGGTGGTGCTTCTGTATCTGATCTGTCTTCAGTCCCTTCTTTTGGAATTTTGCTTGATTTCATCCCTCTTCTTGTGTGGGAGCTGCTCCTGTCTTCACTGTTCCATACGCTGGTGTGTTACCCCCTTTCTAAGATGGGAGACCGAAACTCTGCAGAGTTGGATATGAATGTGCTTCAGTGACCCAGTGTCCCACTGCTGCTTCCTCTTGCCTCCTCTGTTCCCTTCTTAATTACTCCTGAAACTGTTTGCTTTTTTGCTGATCCTGTTATCAACCCCTGTGAAAACTGTATTTTCACAAAGCTGTCTACAGTAACTCAAGGTCTCCCCTAATCAGAAAAAAAACTAATTTAGAACCCATCATTTTCTCTGTGGAGTTGGCAGATTTTTTTTTCCCCAAATGCAGGGCCTTGGAATTAATCTACTTTAATTTCGTCTTCTGTTTTCTCTCTCAGTCACACTGTATAATAACTAGTTGGACAAAAAGACTGAGGATAACTGCTTTAATGCACTTGCTGGTTTATCTTTAATAGACCTGTGACCTCAGAGTGTGGCCTTCCAGCATATAATTTATTGTTCAGTTAAATAAGGGAGGTTTATCTCCAGGTCTGTACAGGACTCTGCTTTTGTTCATGTGTGTGTGTAAGTGGGTATGTTCTTAGCATGTCAACTATAAGCATGTCAATAATAAGACCTTCCTCCTTGCTGCACTACAGCTGAATTTTCTTTAAGAGCCTTTTGGAGAAGTTGGTAATTTTCTGGGAATCCCAATATCCAGATAACTGGAGCACACGTGCTCCTGGATGTGTCGTTCCTGGTAGGCTTTGGCAGTGACAGCTCTCAGCTGCCCAAGAGGATCCTCTTTCCTTGTCTGCTCCGTAGGTAGTGCTGGAAATGTTCTAAACTTTATGTACTGAACAGTGAATTCATTTGGGTTTTCTTATGACAGAGAAGGACTTCTTAGTTTTTCCCCCCTCCATGACTTTGTCCTGTTGAATTTTTACCTTTTTTGTCCCGTTTTCTTTCTCATAAGACTTTGTGACAAACTTCATCCTTCTGCTGTATTTGGTAAAATTTTCTCTTAGTGCATCAGTTCTCAATCTTACTACCTTTTTAAAGCCTGAAATACTATGATGTTGCATTTAGTTTGTTGTAGTTCTTTTTTTTTTTTCTTTTTTCTGGCATCCTCTCTTTTTGAAGGACATGCTTTCCTAATCTGTTTTTCTATTTAATTTTTTTTTTAAGTTGCACTTACTCTGCTAAACACCCCATATTGCGTAAGAACAAGCCGTCAGCCCCTAAAAACCTTCACCTTTTTGCCTGTTCTTTTTAATTTTCTTTGAAGAAGTTTCCTTGTTTTTTAATCACAGAATGCTCGAGGTTAGAAGGGACCTGATGAAGGTCGTCTGGTCTAACCCTTCTGCTCAAGCAGGGTTTTTTTTTTTAGTTGCACAACTGAAAATAGAGAAAACTACTGTTGCAAATACTGAACTTGAGTGCTTTATAATCAGTAATGCAGCCACTTTTCAGCAGTGAAGATCCCGTTCACAGGTCAGGACTGGGGCAAGTCTTGCTTCTCTTGTTGGGTTTTCAGACTTGTTTGAAGAAGCGGTAATTAATGGTTTCTTAAAAATGCAGTTTTTACATCACAGTGACTACCCTGAGAATTTATCTGTCTCCAAAATCCTACAGTTTGGCCACCTTAATCTCAGGAGGTGAGGTTTGACGCTGGTAACTCTCTCATCCGTGTTCTTGGTAGGATGGTTTGGGTTGGAAGGGACCTTAAAGATCATCTTGTTTCAACCCCCTGCCGTGGGCAGGGACACCTTCCACTAGACCAGTTTGCTCCAAAACCTGTCCAACTTGGCCTTGAAGACTTCCAGGGATGGGGGTTGTTTATCTTCCACTTCAGGCTGGAACTGGGAAGTGTCTCTGTCCTGCTGAGCTTGGTTTTGTGTCTTTCTTACAGTTAGAAGAAGGTTTGATCTTCATGAACTTCCATGTATTTTTGAGATAGTCAAATCAGTCAGATGATGTAATGTGGATCCTACCAGAAAATTTCTCCATATGGATCTGTGGCTCTCATCCTTATGGAATATTCTGCACTATCCAAAATAGCACCAGGCTGAAGCGCAGTGGTGGATGCTCCCCCAGCCAGTGAAGCTGAATGAGCGGTTTGGTTCATCCTACTGTAAATACTTCTTTGGGGTTAGATGAGCTGCTGTCTGCATCGTCCAGACACCCAAAATGCTTATAGACCCATTTATACACTTGAAATTGAGTGAATTAAATCCCCCCCTGGTATTTCAGCCATTTGAACTGGTAAATGTTTTCACATGTAGAGATTTTTCGTCAGTCGTTGTGTTGCTTAAGAAAGAGCAGTCTGGATCCCTGTGGCTTGATTCAAAGCAAGGAGAAGGCTTGCAGAGTCTCTTTGGGTGAAAAAGAGTTGTAGTTTTGTGGGTGACCTAAAAGGATAAAATGAGAGTGGAGTTGAAAATTAAATGTAAAGGTAATGTAAAGGTAACACTGATTGCAAGAACAGCTTTGTTTGACTTGGGTGGTTGGTAGCTTTGCCTATTTTTCCTCACTCTTAAAAGTAAATAAACAAATGTCTGCAACCTAGAGACAGGATCAGATACTGCATTTCTAGCAGTGTATACTCCATTCCAGAGACTATTTACAAGAGCATGTGGTGACAGGACAAGGGGGAATGGCTTCCAACTGAAAGAGAGTAGATTTAGGTTAGATATTAGGAAAAAAATCTTTCCTGTGACGTTGGTAAGGCCTGGCCCAGGTTTCCCAGGGAAGCTGTGGCTGCCCCATCCCTGGAATTGTTCAAGGCCAGCTTGGAGCAACCTGGTCTAGAGGAAGGCGTCCCTGCCCATGGCAGGGAGGTTGAAATGAGATGAACTTTAAGGCCCCTTCCAACTCAAACCATTCTGTGATTCTGTGAAATGAGGAAAAAACCCCCAGCATATTCAGCAGAAGAACTTGGGTGAGATGAATCTGTCTTTAAAGGTCAGATTTAATTTGTGTGTTACCACTTTCTGATAGTTCTGTGTGGTCAGTGGCAACATCAGTTGAGCTGGTTTTGAGTTTTTAAGATGAGTTTGTGTCTGGACTTACTCACACGCTACCAAAAAAAGGAAAACCCAGCCCCAGCCCCAAAGTGGATCTTTTAACATATTAGTTGTTAGTGGTTGTTCATCCAGATGACTGATCTGACTCGCTGGAAATTTTGTGGTGCTTTACCCTTGATGTTCTGAGATTGCAGTGCTCAGGTTTGTGTGGGTGAGTGGACAGTCCTGTTTAACTGCGCAAACACAGCCTCCTAAGCAGCCTCTGGGCTGAGGTTAATGAACTCTTTCTGTTCCCTTTTTGTTCTGTCTGCGAGCTTCCTCAGTTTTTGGCTGTGCCAAAATGCAGAGTGGTCTAAAAACTATGCAGATTACATAATGTAAGGGCTGGGGTTTATTTCAGCCGAGTGCTAGCTGATCTCAGTTTTAGGAGGTTTGAAGTGCTCTCCTGCCCACCAAACCTTAGAGCAGGTGTTTGCTTCAGCAGTGGCATTCACTGATCCCTCGTTGTTACGTTCCTTTGAGGAGAGGCAATATTTTTCTGGAGGACTGAAGGATGCTGAGAGCTCACTGTTTATTTGTTCCCGTCAAATAAGTGTGGATTGAATACAAATGTTCATGGATGGTGTCAGGATGGAGAAGGATGAGGGGTGTTTTCAGTTAATGTCTGCCAAGAATTAAGGAAAATTAACACAAAATTCTTGTGGTTTGGGAGAATACTCACTGGTGGAATTGTCTGCTCCACAGGTGAGGGCTAAGCAGGGTACTTGGGATGACTGGTTTGAAATGAGGGTTCACACACAAATTGCAGGGAGATGTTTCAGTTTCTTCGGGATACAGTAACTTGTATTTCAGTTGCTGAGCATTTCTGGAGGGAATGACCCCACTTGTCCTTGCTCAGGCAATCTCACTGAAATCTCAAGAAATCTCACTGAAATCAGTGGTGTGGCCTTGTTGATACCGAGGCCTGAAAAAAACCTCTGCCCTGGCTTAAGTGAGAGGCAGGACTGCTCAGCAATCAGGGAATGATCAGGTTGGTGTTTATTCAGAGGGTTTGTTTCCTTCAGGTTGTCTGTTTTCACCTTCTGTAAGGTCCTAAGGTTATTTCAGGAGTGATGTTTCTAGTGTTGTCTATTTTAGACACCTGAAGCAGGATTCCAGGTTCTGCTGAGGTGTTGGCAGCGGTACAACGTGTCTGGTTTACGGTAACTCCCTTTCATGTTTGCAATGCAAATACCATCTCTGCAGAGCTCTGGTTCTCCTGGAATCCAGGGCTTCACCCAGCTTGCATTGTGAAAGGTGGTATCCCATCTAATCCCACTGGATGAAGATTAGTCTCTTCTGGATATCTGATTTTTGAAGTGAGGTGAGATTTATCCAGAGTCTCTTTAGTTGCTGGAATAATTCCAAACAGCAAGTAGTAAGATCTTATCTTCTTTTTATCATCGTTGTTGTAAACAGAGAACTTAGGCTTCCTTCGTAGTTGTTATTTCTTGGTGTTCTGCCATAAAAAGCTGAACAGTCTAAAGATAATTGTGCAAAGGAAACTTGGTGCTCGATGTGGAGGGGTTTTTGTGTTGGTAGAAGAGGATGAGCGTCCTAAAGACTTCAGTGTAACTCACTTGAAAAAAAGCTTGATTTGGTATATAAGCAGTTTTTTAGAATGATGCTGCTTCTCTTCCTTGAAGCTCTTCCAGCTGAAACACACGCTGCCATATGCTGCTGGAATACCAGCACACGAACTGGATTAAAATATAAATGAGCAGAACTGCAGTTTGAGGCTTTAATTCTGCACAGGGATCCATTTTGGATCGCCTTTTCGCTCTGCAGAAGACCTGAAGTTACTTTTCCCACACGCCTGTGCAAAACATTTTGGAGGCTTCGGGTCTGAAATGAGGATGAAGGGCTCGAGAGGGAGACAGAAGAAACTTCTCTGATTGTTTTGTCCTAGTATAGGGGCAGTAACAAGTGACTTGGTGCCAGTGTTTCTCCTATAGCAAATAGTTGTAGGGCAAATTTTATAAGCAGCTCAGGAACCTTGGATAATGCATTGCACATCCAGCCCTCTGGCAACGTCCAGAACTACAGCCATAGTTTCACAGTTGCCTTTATTTCTGCTCTTTACTTACAATAACTTTTAAGGCATGAATATTTAAGTGTTACATAGGATTTGGACTTCTTAATGTGTGTGTTAATCTTTTTAAAATCTGCTTGTGTATTTTACGAGAATTTGTGGACCGTAGAAACATGTTGTTTAATTGAGAACAAATAGTTTAGATGCCTTATTTTCATGTTTTATGTAGCTGTTTGCTAAGGAAAAAATGCGAAGTCTCCCAGCTACTCTTCTGAAAGTTGTTTTGAGCCAGAGTCATAATGAATAATAATGAGCAATAAATTAACAGAGCTGTTTGTTGCTGTCATTGATGGGAAAGTGCTCCTGCTGATTTTATTCCATGTGCTGATTCCACAGTGGTTGGTGCCATGATCTCAGGAGAAAACTGATGTGTTTCATTAAAGCCATAGATATTCATTTTAATAACAACATTATAATCTTGAAAAGGCTGGATAACAGTGATGCAAACCAGTACTTTTTCTTTTTTCTTTGTTTTTGTTTTTTTTTTTTT
>VZRE01011564.1:337250-442930 GCA_013396775.1 Cephalopterus ornatus
GGAAACAGTGGTGGAAACCATTTCTTTTTTTTTTTTTTTTTTTTTTTTTTTTTTTTTTTTTTTTCCTTTTTCTTTCCCTGGATAAAGAAGACCTGACAGGAATTTGTGGAAGCTATTAACAACATTCCTGACCAAGTATTCAGGAACAAATAGGCCACTAGTATTTCAATAGTTGATAATTAGTGAGACTTATATTTATAACACTTTGAGTTCTTTTTACGTGCCTTCTGGGTTTTTTTTGGAAGGGGGAGGAATGTCAGACAAATTTCTGGCATTTCTGTGCTACCTTGGAGACTAGAAAATGTTTCATTATTGGCATCTGAGATTCTTATGTAACTTGGTATTTCTGGGAACAAGAATTTTAAGAAAAATGCTGAGCAGTTCAAATCTTCCCATAAAATTAATAGATTTAGAACCACTGTGCTAAATACTTCTGTGATAAATTTCCCCAGAAATTCTAGTATTCCAAGCTCCTGGAATTCATTTATTTTGCTGGGATTGCATCCTCAAGGAGTTAAAAGTCCAGTGCCGTGGAGTAAGCGACACACTGGCAGTTATCACATGAAAGCAGTATCTTTGATTTAGCAGAATATTAAAATGGAAGTATGAGGAGAAGGTGAGAGGAGTTGTTGCCTCGTGGCATCAGGAGCAGAGCTGGTACTATTTAGGGCATGGGTTTTGTGCTGTTTTACGCGGGCCCCGGCACAGGCCCTGTGTGAAGGAGTTTGTCCTGATTTCATTTGTTTTCTCCAAGTTCTAACGGGACAAGCCGGGGAAGGACTTTGCCTGCTTTTCTCCTGTGAAGCAGCATGGCTTATTTTACCTGCTCTGTTCAAAGCTCTTATTATATTCAGTAGAGAGAGAAGAGAGCTTGATTAATTTCTTTTTTTTTTCAGTATAAGGGGAAAATGGTGGCCTGCTACTCTTGCCTGCTGTGAGAATTTCCTGATTCTTCAGTAGATTAGAAATTGCCATATTCTGTTACCTTCTTCAGGGCACAGAGAGTCTGACACAGGAATCCACAGATTGGGGATGACTCAGAATTAAAAATGAGTCAGTTATGCCTTATTCGGTCTAATTTTATTTATTTATTTATTTATTTTAAATACAGAATTAGAAGAAAGAGTTCGGAGCTTGTATACTTCTACTTTTTGTGTCTTCCTTGGAGTATTTCTTCTGATGTCCTTCGTTTCTCAGGGCACATTTGTGGCGCTGGTCGGTTCGTTCCCTTTGTTCCCCTTTCCTCTTGGAATGCTCCTAGCAAGGTGTCAGTGACGGGCTCTGTGCAGGCTGGCACAGCCACCCACGGAGGTGTAACATAGTGCTTCCAAAAGCCCTGTATTTTCCCGGGTTACTGAACTGGCTGTGCTGTCCGCTTTGGTTCCTCCACGTACCGTCTAAACTCCAGTCAAAAATTCCGGTTGGTGAGTTGCAGAAGGGAAGGCAATAAAAAGTGTTTGGATGATAGAAGGGCTGGAAAGAGGGAGCTGTGTCATGAAAGCAGCAAGCATGTCTTCAGTCACTTCTGTTAATTGCCTTTTTGGCTAAACTAGTGTCCTTTTGCATAAATTGTCATCGTATTCTGATAATACACAATTGGAGTAACTATTTATGGCTGCTCTAAACTAGGCTCCTACATTCTCTTTCTTTTCTCTGTCTTCTGTGTTACTTCCTGAAGTAAGGAGGTGCAAGTAATAATAGTTAATAGTAAATCAGTTATTTTCCATGCTTGTATTTTTTCAGGTAAGTTTACCAGGGGGAAAAACCATCTTTAAAATGCGTCTTGCAAGGCAAAAGGACACAGTTGATCTTGAGGGACCACACAGCAGTAAGTGTTACGTAGCGGTAACAATAAAATTAAACATTAAAATTAACTTCAGTGCAGTTTTAAGTTCCCATAGCTAGCACTTAATAAAGGGCAAGCAGTGTTAGGACAAGAGGTAATGGCTTTAAGCTGAAAGATCAGATTTGGTTTGGATATTAGGAAGAAATTCTTGTGAGGGTGGTGAGGCCCTGGCACAGGTTGCCCAGAGAAGCTGTGGCTGCCCCTGGTTCCCTGGAACTGTCCAGGGCCGGGTTGGATTGGGCTTGGAGCAACCTGGGCTAGTGGAAGATATTCCTGCCCATGGCAGGGGGTGGGAACTGGATGATCCTTAAGGTCCCTTCCATCCCAAACCCTTCTGTGATTCTGTGTAATTTTTTAGATTCATGTGTATACCAGGCCTGTAACCTTGTCTGGCTTTCTGTAGAAGATAAGAATTTTTCCATAGAAGTGCATCTTGGAGGGCTGTTAGAAGTTCTTTGGTCCTAAAACGCCAAGTAATGATAAACATTTAGCAGTTCTGTTGCTAAAAAGCGACAAGTTATTTCGAATTGGAGCTTGTTTGGCTTCCAGCTGTAATATCTTGCTGTGCCTTTCTCTCAAGAGATTGCAGGGTTGTTTGTTATGTGTCATATTCACAAAGTACCTATGAAAACAAGGTCACGGACTCATCTCCTTAATAAAGGACGTGTTTGGCCTGGCGTCACAGAGTCTGTGTCCCAACCAGACCCACTCTTTTCTGAGCTCTTCCTCTGAACCCTTGCCAGTACTTCGGCTTCTTCTCAGTGTGGGTATCAGAACTGGACATGAAGTTCTAGCCCAGAATTCGACTTGATTTGTTGCTCAGACACTGAAGGGTGATGTCATTCAGCCAAGCCCTTAATATGGTTTTGCCCTGCACTGGCTGTTCGTACCGGGATGATTCAGTACAATTCCTTCCGAGCCCTTCTGTGGGTAGAAAGTATCCAAGTCATGGAGGAGTAGCCTGAATTCCTTCAAAAATGAGTGATTTATGGTTTGTTTAGGCTTAAAATCAGTTGTCTTTGACCCTCAGCTCATTATGGAGTGTTTCTGTTTCCTCTGCCAATACTTCAGTTATCTACAAACTTAACTCTAAAGTATTTTTGTAATTATTATGTAGATTGTTCATAAAATCACCAGGGCCTAATCCCGTGTCTGTTGGTCCTTCACGGCACCCATGCTCTAATAGGAAAACCTGCCATCCACGTACTTTGCATAAGAAAGGTGTCACCGGCTCTGGAAAAGATGAGGGGACTTGGGTATCCCAGGTGAATATTCTTACGGACAGAATGAGTCATTTTTGTGTGGACTTTCAGCATGTGGGTGAGTGAATCATCAGGTGTTGAACAGATTAATCTTTTTTAATAGGACACTCACAAGATAATGTTTTCTCACTGAGACGACTTGTACCTGCCTAAAGACAATATTACGGAGGCAGAAGGACAGTGACGTTGTGTGCCTCGGAGCATGTTAATTTGGGAGATGATCCATGAAACAGCCCAGTGTTGCTTTTCATAGTCCTTGGGATGCGTGGGGACTAGTGACCTTTAAAGCATTGTGAAGAGTAGAAGAATTTTGGGGGAAAGAAATAAAAAGTTGACGGATAGTTGCATAAGAAATCGAGCGAGAGTTTGGCTTCCTGATGTGCTTATTTTATAAAGCAGTTGTGTAGGTAGGTTGTGTTGGGCTTTTTCTCCCCCGCTAAATGGTAGGATGGGAAGAAATGGACTGAAGGGGAAGTTGAGTTTGGATATTAGGTAAAATTTATTTGCCAGATGGTTGTCGGGCACTGGCACGGGTTGCTCAGGGCAGTGGTGGCGTCACCATCCCTGGAGGGCTTTAAAAGATCTGTAGATGTGGCAGTTGTGGACATGGTTTAGTGGTGGCCTTGGCAGTGCTGGGCTCTGTGATCCTGGTGGTCTTTTCCAATCTGAACAATTCGGTGGGAATTTGCACACCTTGTGGTGATGATCCAACGTGTATCAAGAGCATGGGAACCAATAAAACCGTGACTGCTTGTGTTTGTCTTTTCTGATGAAGTGCTGAGCCCGGTGTCCATTTAGGAAGTAAGACCAGACTAAATTTCGTAGACTTTCTCAGTGTTGGGTGTTTTTTTTTTTCAGTCCACAGCCAAGGTCCACCATCCAGAATTGTGCTTACTGTTGGGTTTGACTGAGATCTTAAAATGACAGAGCAAAACCATCTTGCTGTTATGACTGGTTTAGGATAGGAAATGAGGTACAAAATCTGGGCATGGGTAGGTAGGGTTTGAGGGCTTCAGTGAAAACTCACCACGAGTTTACGTGAAAAACTGATGATTCTTTCCTAGAACTTGAGTTAAGGTTTAATTTTGTACCGATGCTGTGAGCTCAGGCAATTTTCTTTATAGGTTTCATTATAAAGCACTTCTCAGTAGGTGTCTTTTAGAGGGTTTTGAAGGGATAAAAATTATTAAAGAGAGTGTTGTCTGGACCAAAAAAACCCCAATTTTCTGAGCAGCACAGTTTTTTATCTAAGTCAGGGCTGCAGGCTGGAAATACATATTTTGGTCACCAAAGTAAATTTGAAGGGAAATGGATTCATTCATTGCAAATGAAGGTGCAGATGCTTTTAGAATCTGACCAAATTCCTCTAAGTAAAAGCATCTTCTTCATCCTTACAGACTGCTGAATATGGATTTCATATAGAGTGGAAGGGTTGAACACCAGAAGTGCAATAATAATAATAAAAAAAAAACCCCAACCAACACCACCCCCACTCTTCACACCCCCCTCTTCCCAGCTGTCGAGCTCAGTGAATTTCACACCACGGTTGCAAGGCCAGAATGATTATGAATTAGGGTTAGCACAAAATCTAGCTATCTGAAAATTTTTACGGCATTTTACAGTAATGGAGAGGCTGGAATTTCTCTGAAAAACAAATCTGAAAAAAATGTGCAAGGGCTGGGGGGTCACACTTTGAAAACCCAATTCATTGTGACAGAAAATGGGATTTTTAAGCTTGTCTTTCAAACAGACAGAATTGTGCCTTGTCCCCTTGCACTTTGCAGTACATTAAAAATCTCTCATGTAGTCAATGTTTTGTGACTACTGGTTAATTTTTGACCTTCATTCTGAGTGTCCTTGGGCAAGGCCCCAGGCTGTCATGACCACATTCACAGGAGGTGCAGGATATGGTGAGCTTTTTTAAAATACTGCACTGTGAAGAGGCTCTCTGAGGGAGTATCTTTATTTGTGGTGAAAGTAATACACCAGGTTTTAACTGTGATTGCAGCTTCAACTCCAGTTAGCCCAAGGCTATAACATACTGCATTTTAGGATTGTAGCATAGCCATTAATGAGAATTTGTTTAGAGTGGGTGTGCGTGCCTGAAGGAAGAAGTCCATAAAAAATTAAAGCCTCCTGCTTATGATGTGCTTGGTATGTGCTGTTATCTTTGAGCTAACTAAACTGGGTGCTACAGGTGAGAGCAGCACAGCAGTTCTCTAAATAAGTCACTTCAGCCTTGAAAGCTACATTTGATAAGCTTTTTTTGGCCCCAGTAGTGCACAGCTGGTTCCTACAAATGAGTTTTCATCTGCGTGCTCAGTGATTTACAGCTCTGAGTATGGAGCAGTGTCTCTGCTTTAAGGATGGCAGAAGATATGTGGCTTTCAAATATCCTTACAGAAAGTAGAATTTAGTGAAAAGGTTTACAGTAATTGGCGATAAAGATAACAGTCCAGTTCCAGGTCCTCAATGCATGGACCCCTTGCTCTGGGCAGTGTCACCTTTCCTTATATTGGCAACTTTATTTTCATATAAAAAGAGGGCGAATTTAGATCAGATATCAGAAGGAAATCCTTCCCTGTGAGGGTGGTGAGGCCCTGGCACAGGTTTCCCCAGAAGCTGTGGCTGTCCCATCCCTGGAAGTGTCCAAGACCTGGTTGGACTGGTCTTGGAGCAACCTGGGATAGTAGAAGGTGTCCCTGCCCATGGGAGGGGGTTGGAATAACATGATTTTTAAGGTCCCTTCCAACCCAAACTATTCTATGACTCTGTGAGTTTCTAATATATAATAATACGTTTTTTAAAGACCATTTCTATTCATGGCAATATTAAGAGGTATTGTGTCAAAGAACAAATTCTTTTATTGTTGCAAAAGGAGTATTTATAGAAATAAGCTCCATGCCAGTCTCAGCTCCCTGCTTGCTGCCCTGTTTTTAAGGGAGGTGTGAGAGCTGTGAATGCATCCTTCAGGGTTTCAGGAAAGCATTGATACTTCAGTTGGCTGTGCCAGAACACCTCAGTGTATGTTAAGATTTAGTAACATCCCGTGCAGACAAGTCAGAGTTCCCCAAGAAATGCCAAATGGAAACCAAAACCAGTGTAAAGGCAGGAAAAAAAATCATGATTACCATCACAGATCTGACGACCTACCTTGATTTCCCCAAGAAAACTGTAGTGGGGTGGCTTGGTGGCTTTTCTTCTTCCCACTCCTTTTGGCACAGCATGTTCTCCTGGGACCGTGGGCAGGAAAACTGTTGTGCTCCACACAGGACTCTCTTATCCTGCTCTAATTATGCTCGGTGTGGCAGCTACTGCTCTTAAGAACATGCTGCACTCATGGTATAAAAGATTACTAGAATTTAGCTTTTAATTTATTTGCCCTCCCTTTTGGAGAGAACACTTAAATGTGATTTCATAACAATAAAACCCAACTATGTGAGCATCCGAAGAGGTGGTTTTCTAAATTTAAGATTTCCTTTGAATTTTTGCTTATCGCAGATAGATTGGATTACTATGGGCTGTGTCAGCGTGAGTCACTTTTAAGTGCCTGTTAATCCAATAAACCTGAGCGGTTTCTTATGGAAATACTATTTTCTGATTTCTATTTATATGATGGTCCTGGCCTTGTTGAATCCACACTGACTTCACTGGAAATATCTCTTTGGAAAAAACTAGTATAATTTCATATGTTAATGGAAATTGCAGCGAAGCAGTAAAATGAAAAAATAGCCTCAGGTAATTAATAAATGGTTTAGAAGTTCTCTGTGCCAGCTTTATTAGGTATTTTGTAGCAATACTGCCCGAAACTAAAAATAATCATCCTCAGAGGGGGTTGTTTTGATGTGGTGGTTTTTTTCAGTTGTTAATGTTGTTTTACTCTCCATATCATGTTTTCATACTGCACTGCAAGTTGTTTTCCTTCTCTCGTTGCCACTGCCTTACTCAGTGATGGTGGTTGCATCACCCTGGGCTTTAATTTCCCACCCATAAGATACTCAACTACTGAAAACTAAACAGTTAAGAAAAGTAGCTGGTTTAAAATCTTAGCTTAAGCCTTTTGCTGTTTTACTTGTGCAGCGACTGGTATTTGGTGGCAGCAGAAGGCAGAAGCTTTGCCTTTGGAATATTTGCCTGAAATAAGAAGAAAAAAGCCAGGATAAGAAATGTTTTTCAAGCCTGAGATCCAGTGTGCTTCTGCACCAGAGAAAGTCTAAACACTCCAGAAAGCTGGCTGGTAAACCTGGTCCTTTCTCGAGCTAGAAAGTGCAGAATATAAAGATTTATGTTATACATTGGGAATTTCTAGTGCTGAGGTGGGGGGAAAAAAATGCATTTGCTGGAAATAGTTTGACAGAATTCAGTGTTTGTAACACGTGCAACAGCGCTGCTACTGTAAGGCACCACAATTTTCATAATCTTAAATTTACATGCACGTACCAAGTTTCCAAATATCTTCCTCCTCTCTGTCTCCGCCGTTGAATTTTCTCATGCGTGGTATGAGGGATGGGATGCTGAAAATCCCTGGATTTTTGACGTGTTAAGACAGACTTCTGTAGATGCTGACTGCCTACTTGATGACACATGGAATGTTTATTGAGCCTGTGCAGTAAACGCTGCTGAGGGAGCTGGATCCGTAGTGCAGGAGATGAGGAATTATAAATCCTGATCCCCGGCGTTCTGCAGAGGCAGCTCAGGACTGTGAGGTTGAGGTTTCAGATCTGTTAGTGATAGTAGCTCATTGGTAGCTACTTTGATCCTAATTAATTGAGATTTCAGCTAATTTTATCAACTAAGCAGATGTCCTGGTCTAGTGGAAGGTGTCCCTGCCCATGGCAGGGGGTTGTAACGGGATGATCTTTAAGGTCCCTTTCACCTAAACTTTTTTTTTTTGATTCTGTGATCTCTCCAGAAGATACTTAAAGGAGTACAGAGGCTACATAGAGACCTGAGGGTTAACAATGTTTGGAGTAAAAGCATAAGAGAAAAGGGGAAACGAAGCTGTGCATCATATTGGTATGGTAAATTTAAGTCATTTGAAAAGTGGAAACAAGGATAGAATTTAAAATTAATGTAAAAGCATATTAGAATCATAGGATGGTTTGGGTTGCAAGGGACCTTAAAAATGATCTTATTCTATTCTTATTCATGGGCAGGGACGCCTTCCACTGGACCAGGTTGCTCCAAGCCCTTTCCAACCTTGCCTTGAACACTTCCAGGAATGGGGCATCCACAGCTTCTCTGGGAAACAATTAGATAGGGATTATGTAAAATCTAAGGTAAAAAGGCATGGATAACTAGCATTAATAGGGGACGTGAAAAGACCTTGTAAATACTTTGGAAGTTGGAGGGAGACAAGGGAAAATGCAGGTCTCCTCCTTAGCAGAGCAATGATAATAAATAAGAGATACCACACTGAATAAACTGCTTGGCATAATTCTGTTCAATCATGGGTCTTGTAAAGGAACCAAAATCCCTTTGGACTCGCTGTGGGAATAATTTTGGTAATTAACAGGTCGTCATTTGAATGCAGTGTATTGTGATTTTTGCCATCTGAGACCACTGCAAACTCTGGCATTTTACTGGAAAGCAGGATGTTTGGGCAGGCTGACTGAGAGGGTCAGAGGCCAAATTTCTTCAGACGTTGATACTTTAAAAAAGCAAGAATTTAACAGCCTTTATATAAGTATATTCATTGCAGTGGATTGGACAGTTTAGGTAAGGCCAAATCGCTTTCTCTGACCGAGATGGGCTGTGTAGCAAAAAGAGCAGGGTATGGATAGATGCTGAGTGTAAAGTTGTGGTCTGAAACCTGCTTAGAGCTCTTTTATTTAAAGTCAGGAGTTGCTAAGACTTCTGATCCCAGGGCTTTTTTGGGGGAATGTGAGACAATAAAAGTGCTGCTCTTATGAGAGGAGGGTTTTCTTTAAATTTCTTTGTGGTCAGCAGTGTGGTGCACATTACCAAGAACTGGGTTTGAGAGTTCTGTTCCTTTCCAAACACAGACAGTAACCATAAAACCAGAAATAGGGATTTTTTTTTTCTTTTTTTTTTTTTTTTGTGGTCTGTGACACAAAGTACTCCCACAGAGGTATTCAGTGGCAAGGGAGCACTCTCACCCCAGGTATGTGAATCAGGCTGAGTTTACCCGGTAGGTTTAATGGTTTGTATGAAATCACAGAATGGTTTGAGTTGGAAAAGATTTCTAAGATCACCAAGTCCAACCATCAGCTTGACAGCACCACCGTGTTCGGCACCATGCCGTGTCCTCAAGTGCCATATCCATGAGCTTTTTGGACACTTCCCTGGGCAGCCTGTTCCGATGCTTGACCACTCTTTCCATGAAGAAATTTTTCCTGATATCCAGTCTAAATCTCCCTTGGCACTACTTGAGGCCATTTCCTCTTGTCCCGTTGTCCTCTTGCCTTGTTCATCCTTCAGCAGGAGTATCCGTCCTGTTTGTTATCCTGGGAATCAGTCTGTAGGGAGTCCTTCCTGGAGCTGGAAAAAGGAATCCGGTCATACCACGTGTGTTTTCATGGCATGTTCAGTGTCCTTGTCCTGCTACACGTGGATAAATTTTCCTGCAGGCAGGGATGGCATTAACCTGTTCAGCTCTGGGTACAATCAGGTGAGCAGGAAACTCAGGCTGAACAGAAGATGTGTGGGGAAGCAGTAAATGTTTCGCTGATGGAGTATTTGGGAATATATATTGAGGGTAGAGCTTGGTCCTTAATTTAAGTTTTCTGGATGAGGTCAGTGGAAGGACAAAGCTCGCGGTAGGTCAGGTCGAGAGAGGAAGCCTTGCAGCAAACATTTTTATGTACAGAGCTCCAGCCTGTACTTGCTGGGGCTGTTTAGCACCTACGAGGGAGGGCTGAGCCTGCTCTGCAGTCTGAGATTTCTCACTCTGCTCCCGGGAAGAACAGGCTGTGAAGGTACCTTTTACCAGCATTTCATATTCTAAAAATTAAAGGTTCAGTTAATAAGTCATTTTAACAACAACAGCAACAACAAAATTACAGTCTGTTCCTTGGGCTTTGTGCAGACCCGATGTTCCCTAAGTGCTGCATACTCAAATGGAATTATATATTTTCTTCTGGGAGCAAGAGATCCAATTTCTCTGCCATTTTACGAAATAGTGCTGGTACTGGCTGTTTATCAAACACTGAGAGCACTGCAGGGAGGGAAGGGGGTGGGAGAAAAAAACCCCAAAAAGTAGTAGCAGAAGATGCTTTAGTAGTTGAGTACTTCTTTTGTAGGAGAATTGTTTCCAGGACAACAAGGTTGATGGAGTTATAAAGTGAGTGTGTGTTTCCTTTCCTCTTGTACTTGTTACTAATCCGTGAGGTAGGAAAACCAAACCTCTCTCTGTGCTCGAGTTGTTACATCAGTTATTTTTAGTCTGTCCTGGGTTGTCTACATGGCTCTTTTGGGCTGTTTAGGAGATACCTGGTATGCAAGAAATCATATTTGCGTTGCTGTTCGTTAAGATCACACGATGTTTTAAAAAAATCAAAATCTGGACCTTGAACAGCTCTGTTGGGTATTTTTTTTTTGTGTGTTTGTTTTCCAGAGAAGTAAAACAGCTTCGTGCTTTAAGTTTCAAGCTCACCTCACTGGTGGGATGTGACTTTCTTTCACTGTTTGCACAGAATTTGTCCTCTGTTGGTATAATACATATTTTTTTTGTATATACTAATGATACACTGTCATGCAAATGAATTTGGAATAAATTAGAGTATTAATTTTCTCCTAGAGTATATTCAGCTGTAGGACTCCATTGTGAGATCTATTTTAAACTGGAGTTTGGAATTTGGAATAAGAAGGCACTGAATTAAATGTAGTTGCCAATTTTAAAGGGGCACAGCTCGCATAAAATCACACCCATCTCCAAAATATGTTGATCTATTTAAAATCTGGAGGAGTATGATGAAATCTGTACTTGTGTGGTTTTCCTTTGTATATTTGATTGTACTCTGAGCTTAATTTTTTTCTGGATTGTTTTTTTCCTGCACAGCAACATTTTGAAAAAGAAATGTCTTTTTTTTTTTAAAAAAAAAGAAAAAAACCACAAATATTGGCTGTGCATTTTACAGGCAAAAAAAATAACAATAATGGCCAGGTCATTAGTGAAAACACACTTCGTAAAACTCTATTGTTGTGCTAAATTAAATAGCTTGAAGTTTAACGGTGCCCCTTATAAAGGAGTTCAATGATTTCATACCCCCTAATGATACATGTATTTATTTCATATTGAGATTTTAGGACTCGGGATTGAGAAAACACTTCTCATGCATAGTTGTCTGATGAATTAACGAGATAATTGGCTTCCTTCTGAAGGCATCGCGGTTCTGCTGATGCTGAAGGTTGGATGCCACGTGCCAAGATCCGTGTGATCGCTTTGTGAACAATTAAGTTTTATTCTTTGGATTTGTTTTTCCGTCCAGTTCTATGATCCTTTATTGATTTGGGGGGAAGCAGCATGACGCGGCATGAACACTGCCACGCTCAGGTGACTGATTACTGCACCATCTCCATATCCTGGAGCTTTCTAACTTCTTGGAAAGGGGAGTGAAGCACTTTGACAAATCCGTGTTGGCATTTACTTGTTGCTTTGTTATTCCTTCCTGGCTGCAAAGCAGAGCCAGAATTCCTTCTGACTTGTGTCCTCCTCTTTCCATCTCTCTTTTTTTTTTAATATTCTCTTTTTTTTTTTTTCTTCTCGAAAATTACCATTTTCAGCAGAACAAGAACAGCACTAACCTTGAGTGATGAGATGTCTCTGTGCTTCATTTTCCAGTACGTCCCCAGTTACTTAGTTTTTCCATTATCTGGAGCATACCAGTTCTTTGTGGAGGTTTGAGTACTTCTTCCAGGTCGCTGCTTGGCCTAGTAAGGGAATGAGGAATTTTTTTGCTGCTTCTGCTGGAAGTTTACTAATTACATGGTTAAATAGAGAATGTAGCATCAGAGCATTCTTTTTCAGGACAATACCCTCGTAACTCCGCTTAGGAGATTTTTGTGTGTGGTTTTTTGGTTGCTTGCCTTTTTTTTTTTTTTTTTAATTTCGTTTCAGTTCC
This sequence comes from Cephalopterus ornatus, assembly GCA_013396775.1. NCBI lineage: Eukaryota > Metazoa > Chordata > Aves > Passeriformes > Cotingidae > Cephalopterus > Cephalopterus ornatus. Next base: position 349,442 of record VZRE01011564.1, read on the forward strand.
CAGTAAGGTATGGATATACCTTCTCTGTTTCGACAGGTAATAAAAAGTACAGAGCAGGACATAATGGCCAGCCCCTTCAATATTCAGCTCCCACTGAAGTATTATAGGGTGCCTGAAACTTTGGGCAACCAGATACAACTGGAAACCAAGGGCAGGTCATCACCTTTCTGAATTGGGTGCTGAAGGCCAACAAGGAACAGTCACAGATCAAAGACATCTTTGAGCAATTAGATACTTTCTTTTTTTATGTTTATTCATTTTCTCTATGGCTACGAGGAATTTCTTTGGTCAGCTCTGCAGTAGGTTTTGGAATTTATTTCTGATTTTTCAGTGTTATGCACTAATCACCAGGCAGTCTCCATGGTTCGTCTTTCAGAGCAGTGTCATGTAGCAGAAATACTCTGGCAATCAAAATCAGAGAAACAGAAAAGGAGGGATGGAAATATTTTCCAGTGTTGACTGAAAGCAAACAGTAAGCTTCAAGCATTAATTAACAACGTAATGAGAAACTTCAGTTCAAGCAAATACTTCTTTTTTTTTTTTAAACAGAATTTGTTTTCTTTCTTGTGTTGCAGAAAAAGGAACGGTGGCTGAGTTGTACAGGTGAACCAGGACAATACAAAACGTAAGTCAAAGAAGGATGCTCATCTTCCTCTTTTGTAAGACTGTAGGTCAGTTGTTCTGTGAGACATCCATTCAATTAAAAAGGCAATTAGTTTTCCTCGTTTCCCGGACTGTGAGTGCACTTTGTCTGAGTTCCCTGGTTTGGAGCCACGTGGCTCGGGGTGAGGTTGCACGAGGTGGATCATATTTCTCCTTTTGTCATCACGGTGTCAAGGCATAAAGGAGTTCAGGGTTGGGTTGTGTGCTTGCATGATCACTGCTGTTGTAGCTGTTGTGGTCCAAGGATGTGGAGAGGAGAGGTTTGAAGGCAAGAAGGGCTGGAAATGGATTTTGGGCTCCAAAACTTTGTATCAGTTGGTGTAAGGAAACCTCGAACCTTCCTTTCAGGCTGCTGTATTTTGACTGAGTATTTTGGAATATATTAAGAACATTTACTTGAGTATTGTAAGCGTTCCTGGTTTGACAGGGTTTTGAGAAACATGGTCTAGTGGAAGGTGTCCCTGCCCATGGAACTCCAGGTGGTCTTTAAGGTCCATTCCAACCCAGACCATTCTGTAGTCCTCTGGTTTAGCACAAGAATTTTTTTCCATTTTGGTCAAGAAAGCAGCGTGTTTTTCCGTGGTGTTTTGCATAGCAAGCCTCATAGATCATCTCTCTGATTCATTTGTAGTAGACAATGGAATATTTTGAAGAGAGATGCTTTTAACTGTCTTGAACAGAGCATGTTCTGTGCGACAACAACATCTACATTGCAATTGTAATAACAAAACCCAAGATGATTCTGAACTTGGTTTCACACCAGCTAAAAAGTGGACTCATTAAAAAGATGGTGTGAGGTTTTCTATGTATTGTTGACTCAACTCTAAAACATCTATAACTCTGCAAAATGTGTCTCAGCTTGTTTACTAAGCGATAAGTATATTTTTAACGCATAGGTTTTGAAATTATTGGTGACTCCGGTTTGTCAAACAGCCTCTGTGGAGTGCTTTAGTTATTTCTTTATTACTTATATATGAACACCATTTTAATTTATACCTGCGTCTCTTTGTCTGAAAAGTTTTAAGTAGTTCTGCAGACTTGGTTTTTATAGATACTCAGTGTTAAAAATTAAAAAAAAAAAGTAGTAGAACATGTGTCAGGCATCTGCAATTCCTTCAGCATCATGTTTTCCACACTGATTTAATAGCTATTGAGTCTCCTCAAATGTCCTTGTTTCCAGGACCTGTTTTATGGTAATAAATCATCTTGGCTGTAAAATTCCTGAAATGATTCAGCAGGGTGACCGTTTCCTTAGCACATTCCCTGAGAGATCATAGATAGAAATGGGAAAGTCTTTAACCAGGTCAACTTTTTCCCTGCAGTAGATGTGGTCAGTGCTGGAAGCGATAACGACGTCACCAAACGTTTGTTCTGGTGAACTGCTATTGTCTAGTTTTATCTCCTGGTAATCTACAGTGATTTTTCTCTTAGAGATCCTAAATCACTTGGAGAAGTACCAAGCCAGGTAAAGAATAAAAGCTGTGGCATGGTGGGGTGCAACTTTCCACTCAAAAAAAGATCTGTCTCAAAATTCATATTAAAAATACTGATGAAATTACCAAAGACATCCTTCATATCCTTATCCATTTGCCCATGAGGATGGGGATGGCGCAGTCCTTGGGGTAGAGTGTGACCTAATGAATTCTCAGGCATTCGAGGGTGGTTAAATTGTGATACTTGATCCATCAGTTTCTGGAGGGTGGTCAGGCATTATATAACCTGTGGGGCTTTTTGACACCTGGAAAAGGCTGTTTAAGTTGGGCATTACTTACTGGGAACAGGTAAGAAAGGAATTCAGGCAGGTGTCCATGAGGAGTTCTGCGTATTAGGTGTCCAAGGCGTTGTTCATCTGGAACGTCTGTGTGCGAAGAGAAGGGAGATGGGTTTTTGGCCCAACCTCCCAGCACAGCTGGACTTCCAGGAAAAAAAAAAAAGGCAGGCTAGAGAGGGATTCAGGGAGAGATGACATCCCCTTATCTTGAAGTTTTGTGTCTTTGTGAATTACTGCTGTTTTCCTTGTGTGGTGTTTTCCAAGTTGAACATCAGATATGGTTGCCCAGAGAGGTTGTGGACTCCACATCCCTGGAAGTGTTCAAGACCAGATTGGATGGGGCTTGGAGCAACTTGGTCTAGTGGAAAGTGTCCCTGCCCGTGGCAGGGGGTTGGAACTGGATGGTCTGGAAGGTCCCTTCCAAACCAGACCATTCCGTGATAATGGAATCGTTCTTTAGGTTGTTTCAATCTCAGGGAAGCAGTAAATCCTGGGATTAGTTCTTTCTTGGGCATTTCCTTAAAATAATCAGGCTTTGTGTTCTGGGATTCTTGGTTCTCTTTCGTACCTCAGGATAGTAAATAAAGCTTTGCAGCTAGCCCAGGATTAGTATCAGATTAATGTATTAAATTAGATTAAACCTCTTGCATTTGTTTTGGAAAAGGGAACCTTGTATTCTTACAGGCCTTATCTGCCAAACAGAGATACTTGTGTTTTAAATTGTGCATTTTAATCAGATGCTTCTACTGCGAGGCGTAAACCTTAGGTTTTTCAATGGTATACTTTAAATAATGATCTGAAATAGCTTTTGTTGTAGTCATGTTAGTAGTCTCTGCTCAAAAGGTGGGCTCCAAGATTCCGTCTGCCCTGCAGGATCTTGGCAAGAGTATATTGTGTCATGTCAGTGTATCCATCCCAGTTCATGTCTTACAGAAAAAAGAGGTAAAACCAGGCACACAGACATATTTGGGGTTGGTAGAAATATTTTCTGCCATAGTCCTGGTATTGCCCTTCAGCCTCAATGACAAGAAGAGCTTGAAGCAAGGGTAAAGAAAGCCATTTTCCTGAACTTCAGGGATCCCTTTGCTTCTGATAAGGTCCACAGGCATGGATGGGATAAAAGGAGACAAGCCCCAAAGAGGTCAGTGTTGTTGGAAGTGTGGAGAGTAGCCATTCCCACAGGCAGTGGGTATTCAGAAGGAAACTCTCCATTTGACAGTGCTGTCTTCTGGATGACTTAGAAACATAAAAACACAACTGGGTTTTAAAAGAGGGCTTTTAATTTATGTCAGATGTGAAAGTACCTGTAAGTTTGATGTGTGCGTTGCAGGAAAGAGAGGAGCGTGCTAAGATTAGTTCTTAGATTTCCATTTTGTGAGTTGCCTCTGTGGCTTGGCATAGAAAACTCCGGCCACCACCATTAACACTGAGAAATTTTGGTGTGTCTTTTGTAGGAGCCATCCTGGTGCCACAGGAGTAGGAGCTATGTGCTGGAGTGATCTGTGTTGCTCACTGCACTTCGTGAGGCTAAAAAATGGTTTGTCAGTGTTTTGGATAATTGTTTCATCTCTGCCTGCAGTGAAGTGTATCGAGAGCTGAACAGATAATACATAAAATACATTGTACATTATGTTAATGCAGGAAATGGAAACATCACAAATATATATATTTAGCAGCATCTTAGCACTTTTAATTTTCATATGGTTTCCAAGCAGTGTTTTCTCTCCTCATAAGATAAAAAATGTTAGTTCAAACCTGTATTGAGTGTGCCCATAGGAAAAAGAATTTGCCTTTAGATAAAAATTTAGGACTTGGGTTTTTTTTATTTTCTTGCTTCTGAAACACTAAATCCTTTTATACTGTGTGTGTCCAGAGGAGGAGATAATGGGTGAGGTACCACATCAAGGAAAAAAAAATAATCCGTGGAGCTCAGAATTAACACATAAATCTATGTGGAAAACCTTGTTGGAGTGCAAGAGAGGATTTATGTTTTTTAAAACGAAAGGATGGTAGGACACAGAGATGGAGCCTGGAGGTCTGTGTGCTGTTTGTGCTTCTCAGCTGTTGCATAAGCTTGGACAAGCTGCTTTGCATTTTACTACTTCATTTCTCCTGTCAGAGATCTGTGTGTTCTGCTTGCTGTTGGGAAAGCACTTCAAAATCTTCAATTAGTGTTATTGTGGACTTCTCTAAGCTTACTTCAAATCCATTTCCTCCTCACTCTTGCCTTCCTAAAGACAAGAATAAATAGATTTATTTTTTTTCAAATGGTATTGATTGACTGATATTCTGCAGCTGCTTAAGGTAGGATTTAACTGATGCTTTCTGTTTGAGCATCCACTGAGCAGCTCCAAGAGTCCTGTTGGGTACATCGTGTCTCTAGTTCTGTCAGGGACGTGGTCTGCCAGGAGGTACTTCCTTCTTCCTTTTAATCAGCAGCCTGGAGTTTCCAAACCTCCTGGAGTAACAGACCTTCGTAGGCGGCTCTACATTCCCGTTGGCTGGTCTTTCACATAAATCAGCCGGAGCTTGGAGCATCGTGGATGGGTGGCTGACCCAGGTGACACTGGGAACCCAGTTTGTATCACCAAAAATCACTGTCAGGCCACTGATGTTCTCTGCAGTGTCCTCAGGTGTGTGGCACAGCATTCCTGAACACCTCATCACCTCCTGGCCCTTACAAGTGTGGACCAAACTGGGACACAGCAAGTGTGAACCTCAGTGCAGGGAGTTCTTCTCTGAGGTACTGCTGCTCCTGCGAATGCAAGCAGTGAATTCAAGCAGGAATTTACTCTGTGTGGGTGCAGTGGTTAACCAGGAAAATGCATCGATCCTGCGCAGCCAAGTGCTCCAGAAATAGTTTAGTTCGGAGAGTTAAATCACTGCACTAAGAAGAAACCGCTCTCCAATGAAACATCCGTGCCCAGAAGTAGCTGCCACACTGCTGGGCAGCTTTGCATTCTCCATTAATGCTACCAGTGTCCTGGCGAGGATCCCACGTAGGGAGCTGAGGAAGTGGATGGTATAAAAGCAGAACTCTTTGGGCTTTTTGTTCTGCCTCGATCCGCCAGCCCTTCCCGCAACTGTGCTGTGACAGAGCATCTGCATTCCTCGTCTGGGGACACAGGGAGAGTGAACTCCTGAAGGACGTTTGCCGATGGCTGTGCTTTGGTTCAGGGGTGTGAAAAGCCCTGCAGGCTGTACACAAGCGAACTGTAATTTATTTTAATTAAATACAATAGCTGCGCGCACACACACACGCTGCAGAAGGGGTAAGACAGGGATTCCCCACTTCTGATTTATCGTCTTGCTGCTTGGATTTCTTTGCTATTGTCTTCCCACTCGCAGATTTATGCGGAGATGCCTCATCCTCTCCCTCCTGTGCTGTTAGCGTTGGCAACTGTCTTTTGAAATACAGCAAATTTTCTGAAATTTTTCAGTTGTTGAGAAGCTTTTCCTGCTGTATGATAGTGGAGGCATCCCTGCCCTTCCTGACACACACACATCTATTTATTTTAAATAGAGAGCTACAGGAAGCAAAATCCTGATCCCTTAGGAGCCTTCTCATAGCTGATTTTCGTTTTTTGAATTAGGGAGCTGGGAGTACCCACCCTGGGGCTGGCAGGCAGCCTGGCAGGAAGCTGGACAGACTGGCCTGCTGGCCAATCTTGTTGCCTTTTATAGAGCTTTTTTTGGTGAAATCAGCACATTTCCATGCAATCAGTGCTTTGCAGTGTAAAATTGTTCTGTGTTTGGAAGGTTTTTTAGCGGCTCTGGCTTTAGATTGCAGCTTGTGACTTCGGGAAATGGTTGACTAATTTTAATAATTACAAGAGATGATTTTGTGAGAAGAGATGTTGGGTTTCTGTGGAAGAAAATCCTCTCGGGAGGGTGTTCTTCAGCCAGTGTGAGGGATTGCCTGATGCATGTCACTATTCAGGGAGGTGAGTTGGCTGGCAGGGGCCTTACATTCCCCATCCACAAGTCTTGCATAACAGGAACTGTTTCTGATAAAAATACTGCCCAGTGTTTTCCCTGTTATTAGAATGGCTTACTTGGGGGAAATCCAAATAATATAGGGCCTGGATCTCCCACCTCTTTTGGCAGTGCAAAGTAATAGCAGTCAGTGGGGAAATACAGCCTGGGAGAAGGGAGGGAAACCTTTAGGTCTGGAGGACAGTGTGTAGCTGCACTCCATCTACACAGCCTGGAGCTCAGTCAGGACTCCTCCTCTCCTGGGCCATGGAAGTGTTGGGAGGAAGCTGAACCTGCATTCCCAAGGTACTGCACTGCTGCTGAAGGAGGTTGGCATTTCCTGGGCTTGTTGAGCATCTGATGTAAAACCCCTCAAATCCATGGGCACAGCAGAACCATCCGTCTGGCACTTCAGGCAGATCAGGCTGATCTTCAGTGTGTTTTCTCTCTTAATCGCCTTTCAGTAAATGAATCTGCCTCCTTGGAAGGTTCTTTGCCTTAGGAAGCATTTTGAGGCTGTGAGTTTACAATGAATCACCAATTAGCGCTTCCGTGGAAATAATTTCAAGTAACATCAGACTTTGTTTGCTAAAGTGGTTGATGCTTTCAGAGGGAACCTGAATGTGACCTGGATTGTCAAAAGCAGCTCATGTTGTAGCGGCCTCTGAGTATGTCCTTAGAACAGATCTGATGTTTACACAAACATTACAAATTGTCTGTGTAATTTTACATGAGCCGCTCTTAAATGGAATGCATCCACTAGGGAAAGATATATTTGAAAATGCAAAAGACTTCTTATTTATATGTTTGGGGTTTTTTTAGTGGCTGTTGGAGCTCCAGTATTTGCACAGTTGCTGTGTGAAAGCTGAGTGCATAAATCCCATTGGAGGGGAACCCACACCATAACCAAGAGCACGAGTAGTAAAATAAATAGGGAAACTCTCCCATTGTGTAATTAGTCTGAATAGGTTTGCTGGTTCTTGGGAGCATGGATTGCACACTTCACAGGATCCCATCCAGATACACAATAGATAAGTAGTTCCTAAGAATAAGACTCGTATAATAGGAAAGTTTGGCCTTTGGATGCAGAGGCTAAACTGGTTAAACAAACATCAAATATTGACCTGCAAACTGGGTTTTTTCCATACCCAAGAAGCGTGAGTCAGATTTTGCTGAATGAGTCAAATCTGTCCTCAAATTCATTTGAAGACACTCTGGTGGTTGTATAGCTTGGACCAGTGTTACGCATAGAAATGGCTTGTGAAGCTAATTTAGTTCGCAGTATCCCTGTGAAAGGGAAAAGGGCACAGGGTGGACCGAGGCGATGGGGAAGCAGCTCAGGTGTGCTTCCGTGCCCTGAAAGGGCAGGGAATCCTCCTGCAACGTGGAGGGGGGACACAGATTCCCTATGGGAGTCATCCAGGGCCTGAGAGCTAGTTAATGTGTGTGTGCTGCTCCTTGGAGAGGCTGCTCAGCTGTGGTCCTGAGCCTGACAGCCCCACCGACAGGAGGGTGAAGGTTGTCCCTGGGCTCTAAACAAACAAAGGCCTACTCGCCTCATCCCTTGAGATCCATGCCGGGCTTCCAGACACAAACCCTCTAATACCTTCCCGGAAATAAATCCCTTTCCCTTTGCTCCGCGTTCCTTCCCTTTATCTTCACCTGGCCAGCATTCCTGTGCATAAAGCTGTCCTCCCAGGTCAAGTGTCTGGAGCTGCCACCCTTCACCAGGATGTGACTCCTGCATGGTTTGCTGGCTGTGTCATGCAGGAAGACTCCCTTTCCTCGGGGGGAATTACATGACCATTAAACTTCGAGGCGCAGGCACCTCCCAAGTCTCAGTTTCTTCTCCTCTGTTCCCATGTGTAACCCCCCCGCTGAGAAATCTCTCTTCGGATTGTGACTTTTGGACCAGGAAATGAGCCTGATGGCTCCATTCTCAAGCATCAGTCGTTGACTGGCTGCAGTCAACATCCTAATATTGTGCTCAGAAGAGTGACTAATCCCTCCTGTCTTCAGTGAACTAGTAGACAGGCATGTGTTTCTATTCCCTATTCCTGTGTGTAATCGACCTAGAAAGAATTTTTTAGATTTGCCTTTTTTCCGCAGTTTTTTGGTGGGGACCCAGAGGAAATGAGTGATGGAATTCAAATGCAGCAGTTGAAAGATTTTTGCCGTTACTTATTTGTGGTACAGAGATGGGTTGGCAGCATCAGATATGTGATATCCACAATCCCTTGTAGGTCTCTGGCTGATATTAATTCTTCCCATAATTCAAACCAGCCCTGAGTTGTCTTCACTCTCAGTGAAGAACGTCATGTTTTTAGAAATTTATTGGGTTTAGGTCATTCAGATCTTTATTGTCTTTTCTAAATTATTTTAATTTATAAGATGATGATTGTAGAAGAGTGGAATTCAGGAGTCCAGCAAGCAATCCTGTCATTTTTTTTTTCTTTTTTTTTGGTCTGTTTTAATTCTGGCAAAGTGTTGTGAAACATACAGTGTTGGAAAGGTTTTTACTTTGTACTCTTCTTACTCCTTTTCTGTCTGGTTCCTTACTTTAATTCCATCTCTGTGAGTGTGTGACTCCATTACCCTCCTTCATCTCCAGTCTGCCAGTAATCTCTGAGTTAATTAGTGAGAAGCTGAGAGCAACAGGTTTGAGATTTTTCATGCTAAGTTTTCTTTTTGGGAAACTCTGTGTTCCAGTTGAGGAAAGTAGCTTTTGCCTAAGGGAATTCAGAAGTCTGCTTTGCTGTCGTGCTGACCTGCAAAGCTGTTTCTCTCTCTGATGTTCATGTAAATTTTTATTCCTGAGGAATTTAACAAGATTCACCATCAGCAGTTGCCTCTCTCTGACAGCTGCTCAAGAACACAGTTTAAAGTAAGCCTGTAATTTTTGGCACCTGTAGCTGAGTAAGATAAACCCAGTCCTGATCCACACCAGTAATGTAGTCTCTGTTGTATGGACGCAGAGTCTCCCAGAAGGTGGTTTTTGTACGTGAATTCTGTATCCTATTCAGAGACTGCAGATGGTTAAGGGTGCTGGAGTGACTCCAGGGAAGACAGGTTTATAATTCAGCACTTTTGTTCAGGATTTCTCAAACATAACCACTTCCTGGACAGTATGGTAAACAGTTACTTTAAAAAAAGTAAAAGAAATATTTTTATCTTGTTTTAAATCTTTCTTGGGGTTGCTGCCACTCATGCTGGAAACAGATCTGACTGTTTTGAAGTACAGGAAAATACCTGAGGATCTGGAGTTTAAAGACTATCCAAAAACACTTTATGGAGTGCCAGTTGTATTGTTAACCACATACATTATTGCTCAGCTCTTTACATGAAGTGTGGACCGTGTTCTCTTCTAACTGTTCAGATAGCCCAGAGAAATCTGTGATAATTGACTTTTTTTAGCATTTTACTACTTTTTTATCAGGTACCAGTGTCTTCATTGAATCTGTGCATCATTTTTAAGCATACCAGTAAGTTACATTCTGCTGAAGCACTGGACAGTATCACAAAACCCATGTATAAAATTCACCCAGTTGATTCATATTTTGTTGCTACGGTGTCTGAAATAGAGATGAGGTTTCTGACTCCGAAGAAAGTGAATTGCCATAATGGTTCTGTTGTCTGCAAACATGATATGTGTGTTTTACCAGGTGCTTGTCAAAAGGGAGTAGAGTCCTTCAGTATTTAAAAGAGGGCATCGCATTAAAAGTGAGCTCATGCCACAAGGTCTTTTTTTCTCTCTCCTCTTTTCCATTTTTAGGTCAGATGATTCAGGTTTTCCTCGATGCTTTTAACCTTTTGCCATCTGATTGAGCTGCTCAGGAGATAGCAGAGCTGTGAGGCCATCACTGAAAAAAAGTGCCTCTGCTGGGAGAGCTCTATTTCACTGTCTTACACTGTTTGCTTTTGGTTTCTTATCCCTTTGTTACTCCCCATTTTTCCTCAGCAGTCAGGTGGCATCCTGGTAAACATTCCTTTTTAGCTTCTCTTTCACCTCTAACACTCTTATTCTAAAGTCCTTATGTGAGATAAGGAAAAAAAAGGTTTGTAGCTCATGTAATATACCAACTTTTCATGGAAATGTAGATTTAATTGCTGGCAACAGGGCAAAAACCAGACCATTACTGTTTTTCATTGTCATTTGAACAAAAATCTGTGTGCCTTGCTGGATGTTACATCATAAAATCATAGAATCCTCGTGTTTTGTTCCCCAAATAGTAAAGTGAGTGGCTGTTCTAACTTCCTTTATGAAACACAAGAGAGAGTTTTCTATGCACTTGTAGACTATTTTGCCTTTTAATACCTTGAAACAGATTTTAAAACATTCATGGGGTGTGTGTAAGTGTACAGGAGTGTGTAGCTCAGCAGTGAGTAGCTGGGTTGTTTGGAGGCAGAGTGGTAGAGGTGGCAGACACATACTGAAAAATGCCCTACGAATAGTTCATGTGGTTCTTGTCCAGTACAGAAATTCTTAATTGATCAGACCTGAAACCATGTCTGTCTTTGAAAAGCAGAGGCTAAATTCTGATTTTTAAAATGGCTTTACGTCTTTACGGAGACTAAATATTTTATTCTGCTTCGAACAGCATAAATCTGTCAAAGGCAACAGAGTTAGAGCAGACCCACATCGCTGCAAGTGAAAGCTGAATTTGGTCCTTCTCGTTCTGTGCTTTTTAGTCATGTGATAATCTTTCCATAAATCATGTACTTGAAGGGTTTTCTTACTTCCTGCTTTTACCAATCAGATTGTGTAAAATGCAGATGAACCCAGCTTCTGGTTTATTAAGCATGAGCAGAACAGCCCCTCCAAATCCCCTTCAGTCACACCAGCCCTGTTTTCCCCCCCGTTCGAAAACAAGACAGCGAGAATGACAAACTTTGACTAATAAAGTGGAGTTTTTTCGGTCTCCTCCCTTTCTTATTCTGACCTGTACTTTGCTTTCGTTATAAAGTGAACGTAGAAATTACCCTGTGGGAGTGGTGAAACTGCAGCAGAGAAACAAAAACTATTTGGATTCATCTGAAAGCTGTTCATTCGCTTGCTCCTCTTTTTATTAACGGCTCGAAGCGTGCAGCTTGTCTGATTCTGACTGCGTGTCTGTCAGCAAGAGCAGAGGTAATTCTGTGTGTGTCTCTTTCCTTTTAATAGGGCTTTTAATTTTACCGGGAAAATTATTTATATTTTTATGATAATCTGTTATTTTAACTGTTTTAATTATGCGCATACAGCTGCCTGATGGGCATGTTCTGTCGTTCTCAGCGAGCTCCTTTTCCAATAACTTTCATTTTTTCAGTAGAGGAGTTGGGTTTTTAGATTCAGATCCACGTTATACAGGTGAAATTCCCAACTCTCTCCACTGGAGGTTGCAAAGCAGCTTCTAGCAGACATCAGCAGCCAAAACTTAGTCTATAATGTTGTGGGTTGTTTTTTTTTTTTTCTAATCATCCACGTATACCAGGATAAACTGTGTGCTCTTGGTGTTGCCAGCACTTTTCATGCCGGGGAAGTACATTACTGTAAACTGATGAGCAAGTTCTTGTTGCTGTTTGCTCTGGCAGGGTAAGATATTTTTAGTAAGTCATTTTAAAAGCGTAAGAACTTCCTGATACTTTTTCTTGTTAATTTGCTGCAAACCCAAAACGCGGGATTTGGCAGCGTTTTAATTCACGGGAGGATCGTCCTCGCAAGGCACGGGAAGTGTTTTCCTGGTCCCTGGCTGGGAGTGCAGGTTGTTGGAGTTACGAGACCAGTGGTGTGTTAACGACCAAAGAAAAGTTTGGTTTGGCTGGTGGCTGAAGCAGCCCTGGCAAAAAACGCCTCCGAAATATCGCCGAGTAATGTCGTGCTCCTCGGCGCCTGTGCAGGGTTTTTCCATGGGGGGGGAAGGAAGGAAGGACAAACGGAAATACTTTAGATTTTGCTAATATTACCTTAGGTAGCCACTTCTGGAACTCCTCCAGAAATCCTACCGGGTGTATTTCTGTTTTCTCTTAAGTGAAACGTTTCCCAGAGCGTTAATCCTAGAAAGTCTTGGGTTTTCCTGCTTGTGTAGCACCAATGAACGTGCTCTGAGTGTGTCTGCAAAGGGAAGTGGTGGCTGTATGGAAAGGGGCAAGGTTACAAGTTGAAAGAGGCACCAAGAAAGAAGGACCCTTTGTTTATGTGCTCTGGTTTTGGAAATTACTGCTAAGTACTTAATAATATATGTAAGTGTGGCTTCTGATGTTTGCATTAATTTAATGGTTGAAACACAGGTCAATTTGCCTCTGAAAATGAAGATTTTCTGAAGTGCTCGGTGAAATCTGTGTTTGTCAGTCCTGAGGACTTTGAAGAAAGGCAGTCAGCTGTTTTGAGCCGGGAAAATGTACATCAGAACCCTTAAGGTGAAAGGTTAAAATCAAGAGTTCTCTAACTGTGATTTTGGCCATGTTGTTTGCATTCTCCCATGTAGCAGTCTCCTGTCTGGAAAATTAGGATTAATAATGCCTACCAGTAAATGGTGGTGCTTAGGGAGATGGTTTAGTGGTGGACCTGGCAGTGCTGGGTTAATGGTTGACTCGTTGATCTTAGAGGGCTTTTCCAACCTTAATGATTCTATTCGTCTTTCCTTACGGGAAGGAAGCAGAATTAATTCATTCCTGCTGTGGTCTCAACATAACCTGTAAGACTCGAGAATTGCTACAGTCGGGAATTCTTCCAAGGGACTTTAAAGATTTGACAAACAAGACATGATTAGTTGCAATTAATGGTTAAACTCTTTTTCTGTAACTTCTTGTGCCAGTACTCCAGTTGCTTCTGTTGAGTTGCAAGCTGATTAAAACCTAAAATTAGGTTTGTTGAAGAGCAGAAAAGAGTTTACATGCAGGACAGTCAGTCATTATCGTTAGCTAAGTAAGATTTTATTTAAATTAAAATTGTGAAGTAATGCATGGCAAGGTGTGTGGAACTAGATGATCTTTAAGGTCCCTTCCAACCTGACACCTTCAGTGGCCAACCCAAGATAACAAAATTCTCACATGTGGCTTTGCTGTCGTGGCACTTGTGTTCAGTGATTAATTGCGTGTTTGTTTGGGGGTTTTTTTTAAGTTCTTTTTAATGAGTATTTCTCCAGACTTAAGAAATGACTCAGCTATTTGAAATTTGGATTTCAGCCTCTTTGCTCAAAAGTTTTAAATGTGTTAACACAGATTTACTGAACGTATGAAGCTGTCAAAAGTAGAAGTACAGTGTATAGTAGGTAATCAAGGTGATGCTTTCTCTTCTTCCTCTGTTTCAGTTGGGGTTTAAAGTGGTAAATCAGTGAATTGTTTTTAAAATATTTGTCTTTCTGCCACTAATTTCCAGGTGGTGAAGGGAGGAAAGGTTGTCCTGATGTTACGCTGAAAAAGTGGACATGAGAAGAGCAGAGTTTTCCACTCCAGTCTTGTTCCCTGGCTTGCTGAGTCATGCCTGGGACAGACTTCGTGTGCCCGTTGTCAGTAAAACAGTTCAGAAATAATCAGAAATTCATCAGTGATTCTAAACAAGAGGTGGAAGCATCTGTAGAATTTTGTGCCAGTGTTTTAGACCGGCTTATAGAACAAAAATGTTGCAATAACGAGTTTGCACCTACATGCAGCTAAAGAACCTGCCTCTTCCTTGTCTGTCCTTTCAACCTTCTTTTTAACCACAGCACACATCAAAGTGTCACCAAAAAAACCGAGCATAAAAATTTGTATTTGAGGAGCATTATCCATAGATGACTTCATGTTTGTTCCAGTCTTCCTTATTTTTCAGGTTCTGAAATGCTTTCGTAACTTTTTCCATTCCCATCCCTGCCTTGAATCAAAGCCATTTTGAAAAACAAATTATTTTGAATTATGTAATGAAAACTTCCAAAATTTACCTCCAGCTTTCACGACAATTTACTGCTACAGCTCTTTTTTTCCTAATCTGCAGAAGAGAGCAAATGAAAATAAATAGAAACTGGTGTGTTTCTTCTTGTGCAGTTTTATTGGTGTGCATGTTTGTTCATTTGTCTGTTCACTTGTAGAATTCCATGATCTTACGAAGTGGTTTGCGGTTTAGTCTGAATTGGTGAGACTTTCCTATTTTTCTCATGTCAACCATTTCTGGCATTTTAATGCAATAGAAACAATGCAGCAGGGGAGCCACAGTTCTTTTGAAAATAGCCATCAGATACATTGGTGCCCTGTGTCACTGCTTTGGAGAAGGTTTTTAAGAGTTTCTTGATGGATTTTTGAGCATGTTTCAGTGAAGCATTTCGGAGGCAAATTCATTTGTATCTGTATGTCCAGTTGTCCAGAGCTTGATAACAAATGGGTGACAGAAATATCCCAAATTGTGGGTTTTATACACAACTCTGAGGAGGGTGGCTACAGCTCTTGCTGACTTCTGTGTGCAGTATCTGGGTAGCTGCTTTCAAGGGTTTACCCCTTACCTGCAGTTACACATCATGTTGTTTTCATGCTTTGTATTGAAATAGAGGAAAATTTGGCTGTATCCTAAGCATGGGATTGAGCAGCAGCATGTTGAACGTGGTTTGATCAGACCTCTGTGGCTGCTGGAACATGGATTTGAGTGTGGTGGCATGACCACAGCTGTATTTTCTTTTAAAGCAGCGCTGCTGTGCACTGGAACAACAATTCCATAATTCCAGCAAGAGGTCACGTTGATCTACACTGGAGTTCACTGGTCCTGAGACTTTGACTGAGGTCAGTAATGAACTGAAACAACCTTTCCTATTAATGGTGCCAGTGGAGGAGCTGGGAATGGCCTCCTGGAGTTTTCAGGGAAACTCATTGTTCACATAAACCCTGAGAAGGAATTTCCCTTCCTTCTTGGCCTGCTAGGTATGCAGTGAACCATACAGTTTGCTTTTGCTACATACCATCTGCATTTTATTTTTGTTTTGTTTACTGACTTCCCACCCTTCAGGGTATCACTGTATTTTATATTCCACCTTTGTTCACAGCCTGGGATTTGCTGCTCGTGTTGTGCAAGTTACTGGTGTTTGGAACAGAGCTGGTCATGAAAAAAATGAAAATTGGTGGAAATTTCACCTGTATTGTGTCTCTAGGAGAATGGACACAGAGTGCTTTGATTGTTTTGGGGCTGCTGTTGTTTACCTGGGCTACGTGTGGTTATGTACTTTGTACTGTTTCTTCTCTCTTGAGGATGGAAGTGGCTTGTTTTGTCTCTTATCTAAAGAAGATCTAAAGCTGATACACTGCAAGAATAACCCCAACACTCAGAATGCCAGTAGTGTGCTGCTGTTTGAGCTGGAGTGCTCTGGGTGTGCACAGTCAGGTCAGTGACAGCTGTCAGACCTCGGGCCAAACACCAGAACAGCCGCGTT
The DNA here is from genome assembly GCA_013396775.1 of Cephalopterus ornatus. Lineage (NCBI taxonomy): Eukaryota > Metazoa > Chordata > Aves > Passeriformes > Cotingidae > Cephalopterus > Cephalopterus ornatus. The sequence continues at coordinate 365,222 of VZRE01011564.1, forward strand.
GACTCTGGACTGAACAACCCTGGTGTTGGAGGCTTTGTGCAGAGACAGAAACTGCTGTGCACAAGCCCTCGAGGCTCGGGTGCTGTGTTAGAGGAGCATGGCTGGATCTGTGCCTCTCTGCAGCGCCATGGCCAAGCCAATAAAACCACCCCAGGATGCCAGGAGAGCTGGCTTTGCAAAGAGTGGTATTGTTATTGATGGTTTTTCATTAACTAGGTTACTCCAGCTTCCTGTTATCAGACATATTTGAGAATTGACTGTGCTGTATTGTATCAAAGTTCCTTTCTCCTGCTTCATGGTCCAGAAGTTTGGCTTTTCTTCTTTTGAGATAGCAGTAAGCCATGTATTCAGTATCCCTGGTGATCCAAACATGGCCACATTGTTTTGAGACACAAACCTTCAGTATCATTGCGGTCACTGTATGAGCTTCTTCAAAGCTGGGTGAGATTGAACAATTGGTTGTTGTTCAGTGAGCAAAATTCCTTTTTTATGTGGAGACTTTGCATCCAACAGCAGTGTAGTGGTAGGCCTGGATGACCACATTTAGTAAAACAGTCTCCTACCAAGAATCCTTGCTGTTAAGTAAATCAAAACATGTTATTTCACCTGGTGGCTTTTGGAAAATTAAGTAGAAGTTTTATAATCGGATCTTCTGCAAATGCTAAATAGCACGTCACAATAAAATCATTAAAGTCTTCTCATGTAAATTGTTTATATGCTGCTAATCCTTTTTTATGGTGAAAAATAAAACATTCAGTGGGGTTTTAGTGCAGGGAAATTGTATAATCCTGTAGTTACCAGTGCATTTGACTTCCATGGTTTGGCTGACAAACCTGGTGACGGATTTTAAATCTGAAGGTTATACCTGAACCCAGATGGAAGTTTGTTGTGTAGAATACTTCTCAAATCTCCTGTCCCAGCTGTGGCATAATCTGGATTACACTGACTCTGCAAAGGAAACAGGTTACACAAAACGCATTTTCCTGTCAATCTTTCCGGAGTAGAATTCTGTCCTTTCCTGCAGAGTGCAGTACCTTTGTCCCCAAAATTCTGCTAATGATCCTTTCCTCTTCATTTGCGCACAAGTCCCGAATCCTCATTCTTGAAAATTTGCATGTGGAAACCTGGGAGAGACCTTTTGTACCCTTAACCTTTACTTGCCACGGACAACAGCCAGCACATACCAAAGCACTGGTGGAGAGTTCAGGATGTGATGGCCAATCTTCTCGCTGTACTGGGAATGAAATCCCCGGGCTCAGCTGGAAAACTTTAACCCCAGAGTTCCAGATCTGTGTTGTCTTTTGTGGAGGAAGGTGTGAAAGAGGCCTGGTTCTGAAAGGATTAAGTTCTCAAGGTTTTAGAAGCCGTAAAGCAGATTCACTCACGTGTGCAGTGCTGTAACCTCTAATGTGTTACGTGTGCAGGTTGGAGGGGGTTCACGTAGAGGTTGAGTTGAAGTTGGGTGAAAACAGAGTTAGGGCTGACCCAAAATCTGCACTTGAACTCTAGGGAAAAGAATGACCTACTGAGAAGCAGCATGGTTGGGAGGAGGCGCATAGTCAAATTTTCCCTCCAACACTCAAATTGGATTGTCTTTTTTGGGTGGCCTTTCTTCAGCAGTACTCATGTGGTGCTCTACATCCGTACTCTTTCCTAAGAGGAATTCATGGGGAAATAACCACGGTATCACTGACTGTGCCAGAGTGAATTTGCTTGTAGACACGTGAGCATGAGCGGTGTTATGCAATGGAACAAGTGGGGCGTAGGGAATTTTTGGATCTCAAGTTGAAAATAACTTCAGAGAAGTATAGACAAGTTTGAAGAATTACCAGTAGAAGTAAAAGTTGGTAGGTCCTTTTCTTGCTGCCACCCAGTTCCCTACCTTTTGGCAGCAGAGAAGGGGTTTTGTTTTGGTTTGGTTTTTTTTTCTCCATGAGACCCAAAAAACATGAACAAGCCTGCATGGATTTTTATAACATGATACTCAAATCATGGGATCACAGAATAACTTAAGTTGGAAGGGACTTCACGAAGTCTCCGGTCCAACCTCCTTCTCAGAGTAGGATCAGCTTTCTCTTGTCGTTTACCTGGTAACATTGCTGGGAATGAAATTTTAGAAGCAGTTGTGATTATTTCGTTGTTGTAGTGAAAAAATACCTGGCAGAATAAAGGCCACCGGTTGGTGCTGTGGAAAGGAAACAAATAGTTTCCAAAAGCAGGTGTGTGTTTTTGGGAGATGGAGGCAAAGAAGATAGGGGGAAGATCAGACACAGCAATAATGAGCTTCTTTTAACTGATCATCCTGCATTTATTTTCATCACCAAATATGTCTTTAACTAACCTGTATGTGATGTCAGCACTGTGACTCGTTACCACATCTTTATGATTAATCCAGGCTTGGACTCTGCTCCAGTGCAGGATTTGTGCAGTGGGATGGCTGCAAACAGTTGGTGCAGAATTGGGAGAGTGTGCATGGCAGGAGGACACGTGAGTTCCTCAGTTTCAGCAGAGATATGTTTTGTACTGGGCTCAACTGGACTGCACTGGAATTGCTGGAAGCATTAGAGATCTCCTGATAGATCCTCGTCTAGCAGAGCATTTCAGTAATCAACATGAAATTAAGATGTTGTGCTTTGGGGCCTTAAATTTTAATAACGCTTATTTTTGAAATTTCCTCCATGACCTGAAAGAACAATAAAATAATTAGGTAAGTTTTATGTGTCTTTAAAAAAAAAAATGGGTCCCCGACTTCATGTTTGGTGGACATAGTCACTCACACAGTGGACTGACTTCAAAGAGTCTGAGTATTCCCAGTGAAGACTGAGGACTGTTATTGCTGAATTTAAATGATAATTGAAGTGAAAGTAAAGTGGCACAAAGGTTGGACCTGGAAATAAGTGGAAGGCTGAATTTTTTGTGTAACTAACGGAGCTAAGGAGGACAGGAGGGAGTAATTCCTGGGTACCAGCTGAGACCAGTGGAGGGACATGGATGCACTTATGACAAATCTTAGAAATAGCCAGCAAATTCGGAAGAAGAGAAGTTGAGACAAGCTGAGAGAAGCCCGTTTGAAAAGCAGGAAGTTGTGCCTGTTAAAATCCGTCCTTGCTGTGGGTTGCAGGTCTCGACACCACGGCTTGTCCAGGGAGTATCTTGGCATGAGCTGCGCTTGACCAGGAAGTTATTTCCTCTGGAGCTCAGTGTTGAGGGGAAGCAGCTTCGCTTCTCTTTGAAGGCATGTCTGGAGAAGGTGTATCACAAATGACTCTGCCTGAGCAAGTTGATAAAAATGTGTCTGGGTGACAATAAATGTTTTCAGCTTTGCCCCGAGCAGCCTCTGCCTTTGAAGTTCCTGTAGTTCCATTATATGGTGTTTGCATTGCTGGGAGAAGTATCTCAAGCACATTTACAAGGCAACTTCTACGTTACGGAAAACTCAGAAGATGGGATTTGAAATTTTATGTAAAAATGAGGGCTCTGTTCTCAAAACTAGATTTACAAGATAAAATTCTCATTTATCCCAGTGGGCTAAGTCCATATTTTCCTGTGTAACCCCAGTAATTTCCCAGTTTTAATAAAATATCTATCCCTCCCAATTCAGGCTCAACCTGCAGAGGAATTTTGCTTCTTGTTCCATCATCCCATCACTGGAGGGGAAAGAAGGAGAATATCTAAAACTCTGATTTATAGCTGAATTGTGGGGGCAATGTAAGGTTTTAATCCTACTAATTATAGTGGTAGTGAGTAAAAATGGGCTGTGAATAAAGGTGTCATTAAAAAAACATTCTCAATTGGTTTAAGTTTGACCTCTAATGTGTAGAAGAACTGACAGAGGGATGAACAGTGCAGAAGAGATTTCTGGTGTCTGAGTCTTTTCACAGTGAGCAAAAATAGACAGGGGTTTGGGAGCTGCTTTTTTCTTTTTTCATATTTTTTTAAATTTTTTTTCCTTGTAATTGCATCTCTTTGCCAGATCTCTGTTTCAGGGAAATGTGTCCCATCATGGTGTTTGATCTGCAGGACAGTGGGGTTTACATTTGCTCGAGGTTTCAGCATGCTGTCCTTCAGATCTTCCACGGGCAGGTAATCACAACAGCTGATCCCCCTGTTATTTGGCACACAGGTACAGCAGGAATGGGATCAAGGGAATGTTGTGGAAGCAGGTACCTGTTTCTAACCATGCACATGTAACAGGTAGACAGCAAAACAGTGATGGGTAATGGCAGTGCAGTGTTGTTAACAAGGTGCTCTGCAGCTAAAAGGCAAATATATCCCTTCAGAACTCTCCTTCTGCCCTGGGAAACAGCTGTTGCCTTTACACAGAGGGGTGTTGGGGACAGTTTATAGGAATCACCTGCAGCCTCAAAGTAGAAGTTCAAACGGTGTAGCAGCACTGAGTGGATCAGGTGGGAAACCGGGATTCTGGCGATGCAGAGCCTGCTTTTATCTCAAGACAGTCATCCTGTTATTTGAGCACATCAGTTACTTTCTCTGAGCATTAGCCTCACGGTTTTTGCCAACTAAATCTAAAGGTTTCAGTTTGTGACTGAGGAAAAACAGCACAAGGATGTAGGGACGGGAAAGGTGAATTTGGCTCTGTGTTGCTCATCAATATAAGAGTGGCATGAAAGATTGTTCTCAGATAGAGCAGGTGCTGAGGAGTCCACCAAATCCATGCAGCTCTCTGAGGTGCGAATTAAACACAAATCCTTCAAACAGCTTTGATTCTAAAAAAAAAAAAAGGAGATTTGCTAGAGATTTTGCAGAATTAAATGCAGACTTCACTTTCTCCACCGTTTGTTTGGAGGGAGTTTGGGTACAGCCAGAGCTGTCACGCACGGGAATGCTAAATGAGAATTGCAGGCAGGTAGGTGGATAAACAGGGACAAAAGCTGTAATTACTGCCTGCTGTTTGGAAAGCACCCTGGTGCTCTCCAGGCCTCCCAGTGCAGCAGTGAGGTGCCAACCCACTGCAGAGGAGCCACAGCTGGGTGCCAGCGATTCATATCCATTTTGCGGAGTGGCTTTGAGATCTGCAGATGATAGAGCTGCTAAGTGTTGTTATGAATGATTCAGAGCTTCTGGCTCCTCTTTCCATACGTGGATCATCAGACTGTCTTTCTCTGCCATTTTAAAATAATTGTCTGAATGACCTGAATATCTTCGAAGTAGCTCAAATGTGTGTTCACGCGCTGGCTTTGGAAGTGAAGTCTTTCATCTGTTACACTTAATGTTAATTTTGCTTCTTTAATGGGATTCTCTTTACCCAAATATACATGATTCAGCTTGCAGTCTGTTGGAGGTTGGTGTTCTCTTCCAGTGGTAATTCTGCCCGAGCATCTCCCAGTATGTGTTGGGAAACACGTAGGTAGCTGTTTGTGTGCCATCCCCTTCCACGGGCACAGGAACAATGATGGGTTTGTTCGGTTGTCTCTCGAACAATACTTGGGAAAAGCTCCGTCCTGCCTGACTGTCGGTTCTGTTGTTGCACTTTGCTCTTGGTGACATCACTGGTGGCAGCTAAATGAAGTTTATTAATTGTTAGATGCTCTTTGACCGAGGATGTTGACTTTCCCAGGCAGCCAATCATATGCTGCCGATTTTCCAGAGGAAGCTGCTAATCTACCATAATACAGTAATTTAGTTACGAGGGTTGGAGAGAGTGGAGTGGGTCTGTTCTTGTAGATGGGAGATAAAGAGAACTGAAAAGCTGGAAGGGGGGGACTTTTGACAGAGGCATGTAGTGATAGGACAAGGGGGAATGGCTTTGAACTGGCAGAGGACAAGGTTAGATTAGATAGGGGGAAGAAAGTCCTTACTGTGAGGGTGATGGGGCCCTAGCAGAGGTTGCCCAGAGAAGCTGTGGCTCCCCTATCCCTGGAAGTGTTCAAGGGCAGGCTGGACAGGACCCTGAGCAATGTGGTTTTAGTGGAAGGTGTCCCTGCCCATGGCAGGGCATTGGAACTGGGTGGTCTTTAATGTCCCTTCCAACCCAAACCACTCTAATGATCCTATGAATTACTGTTACATTTTCGAGGTCTGATTCTGCACCAGCAGCAGAGAGCTCTGAAATCACAACCCCTCTGCCGTGTTCCAGGTTACTGTGGTGCCTTAGAGGTCAGTCCTAGCATGGAGAGCAATACTCCAGGATCATCCCTTCCTGCCTGTAGAGGTCCAGCTGGGACAGACTCTCGCGGGGCGTGGCCGTGCCTGTGCCACCGCTCTGGGACATGCGCCCGAGCGCTGAGGGCTCACGTTACTTCCGCAGAAGTGATCCCTTTGGTTTCTTCAGAAAGCTGTTTATATACATGCGGTTGTCTGCTGAGCAGGGGATCAGCGAGGGCAGCGAGGTTAAGGAAACACTGGTGCTAATTCTTCCTACGCTGAGAGCAAGGCTGAGCGTGACCGCGGAGTTTCCAGATAAGATACATTAAGTGCTGCAGAGGCCAGAGCAGCGTCATGAGTTTCAGCTCTACTCATTAATAGCCACATCCTTGTGTTTGTCCTTGGCAACCATCCTTTTTGCAGTCAGCTGTGCCGTGCAAGGAGAGCTCATCCCTGGATGCTTTGCTAGAGAGATCACCTTGTCTTCCCCCCAAGATCTCCTTCCATGACCATGTCCTCTCTTCCAAAATCAATTATGAGGCAGCAAACATGTTGTGTGTGGCATTGAGGTGGAGACTTACTGGGGAACATAGGTGAGAAATACAGCCCAGAGTTAGTAGTGCACTTTGGACACCTTGCCCTTAACCGTAAGATTATTCCTGCTTCCTCACAAACATCCTTTTATTAACATAAAAGGACATGGCATGATAAAAGCCACTGACTGCTCCTTAGGTTACTGTGTTTGCTTTCAAATGATTTTAAGAGTGAAAATGGGTCAATTACTTTCACTCTGCCCATTGGCATATTCTTTGTCCATCTCTGTGCACTGGGTCAGTGCTGCAAAATTTAGTTTGCAAATTTGAGGAAGAAGATTCTTGAACAAAAATTGTAAGGGGCAACGCTCTTACTTGTGGTTTTCCACTTAAATTTTAAGTACATAAAGTTCACACCACAAATCATTATCTGAAAGCTTCTAGTTTTTTTACAGTAGTTTAAAGCAGCATTTGAGAACTGATTTTACTGTAGCTCATCTGACAGAGCTGTGAAGTTCCCGGCTTCCCTTATGTGAGGGAAAACATCCCAAGTAACTGCCTGGAATAAGTCAGATGAATCATGTCATGGAAGTGACAGTGTCTTTTCACTGACTATAAAGGGGTTCCCTGTGACTAACTCAGACATCAGCATCTGTGCTGCAGGTATTTAAATAGAAGTGAGGTTAATCCCACTCGTGAAGTATTCTCCTTGCTTCCAGTTGGAATACAGTGTATTGGGTGTTTCATTGCCTTAGGAGGAAAATCTGAATCAGAATTCCAAGGATTCCAAGGATTTTTTTAGTCTATAGGTAATCCGACATTTTTTTTCCCCCACCGGGTTTTGCAGTGGAGGTTGTAATTACACTGGTTAATTAACTTGTCCATCGACTTACTTGTGGTTCTCGCTTCAAAGCAGTCAATACACATGGTAGGTGGCTGTTGGGAAGAGGTTCAGCGTCATTCATGATCAGGGGATGGAGGGGATTTCCACACTACCCTATGTGGAAAGGCTGACAGAATTGGGGTTGTTCAGCCTGGAGAAGAGAAGGCTCTGAGGAGATCGTAAAGTCCCTTCCAGTACCTGAAGGTGCTACAGGAGAGCTGGAGAGGGACTCTTGAGCAGGGCAGGTAGTGACAGGACAAAGGGGAATGGCTTTAAATTTGGCAGAGGGCAGGGTTAGATTAGATATTGGGGAGAAATTCTTTACTGGGAGGGTGGTGAGGTAGTGGATCAGTTTTCCCAGAGGAGCTGTGGCTGCCCCATCCCTGGAAGTGTTCAAGGCCAGGTTGGATGGGGCTCTGAGCAACTTGGTCTAGTGGAAGGTGTCCCTGCCCATGGCAGGGAGTTGGAACCATCCTATGATCCACTGGAAACCTCTCTTTTGGGACAGCCTACAGCTGTTCCTTTTGGTAGCTCTGGAAACTGAGCTCCAAGTGCTGTAATTGTCGTAATTTCACCAAACTCCTGGCAGCTCTGGCACTGGCATGTCCTTGAAAGAGTAGGAGCTGCATCCAAATTGCAAGCCCAAGGGAACTGGAAAAATTCAGGTGAGGTTGTTGTATCATTATGTTTGGAATTGGATTCTCTTGAGTTGTTTGTCCATTGAAATTAAAGGCCTCATTGGAGTATTTCAGCAGGATGCTACATCCATATCTTGATGTCTGCAAACTCCTCTTTGGCAGAACCTGCAGCCATCAACACAGATGTACCCTGGTGTGTTCAGAGGAGTATTTGCCCAGCAGGTTCATACTGTTTAAACATGAGCATGTAAATACACAGATAGTGCCAGACTGATGGATCAGGAAAGAGCAAAACTCCCAAAGAGCAGTGTAGAATGGATGGTGCTACTGCAAGGCTTTCCTGTGCTCCCTCAGGAGAGTATTTTGATCCTTCAGCGAGGTTGATGGTCATGAGGGTAATTCATGTCTCTGCTGGTTAATTTGGAGCATCTTTACAGGGCTAAATCCTACATAAGGGAAGGAAAACAATTTTATTTTTTTGTTGCTGCAGTGCTGGGGCTGAGCTATTCTTTCTTGGAAGAAGGAAGATGGTATTTCTTCTTCCATCTGGACAAGAAGCACTCTTTGCCATTACCCTTGGGGGGTCTATCAACAACATTTCTTTCGTTCTCCAGCTCCAGTTGACAGATACTTTTGCATTGACACGAGTGCCAGTTCCAGGGACTGAGTCAGATGTTCAAGTGCTCATAGTAAATCGTTAATCCTCGTCTATTGAAGCTGCACAGGAAGGGAATGTGGGGTGTGATGCCATGACAAGTACCAGCTCTGAGTGCCCACAGTTGTTACACTGGTGCTGAACCAACTTGTTCATTTTCGAGGGAATATTAGTTGGTTAGTTGGAATGTTAGTACATGCTTGTGCTAATGCACTTTCAAAGTGGGTTGAGTTAAATTAAGGAACTGGCAGCAGGAACAAGCCAGAAGCCTTAAGGAACTGGTGCTGCCAGGCTCTGGCATCCCTGCCAAGGCCAGTACACCAGGGCACAGCTAGGTACACTCCAAAACGTGTCCTGCACAAGAGGTGACTTGCCCACGAGGCTGACTCAGTGTCACGGGCTGTTGTGTGTTTGCTTATCTGCCGTGGAGGTCTGTGGGATGTGAATTGCCTGCCACTTTTGGAGAAGCTACATCTTGCAACAGCAAAATGCGATGCTGACGGTTGGGTGCATCTTCCCCTGTGGTTTGGTGGTGCCCTGAATGTCTCCCTCCCATCAGTTCATGCCGGTGATGCATTGGAGAGGCTGTGGACGGGTTTTGGTCTTTTGAGCTTTCAGGGGTGTGCAGAGAGCTCGGAGTGGAACTTGGTGTTGTGCCTCCAAAGGGTCAACTCTCACCCTCTTTTCCTGTTTTCCTCGTGTCTCAACTACCTCTGGCACGCACATTCGGATACTCTCCCAAGACAAGGAGTGATATACCAAGACCACACCAGGATGAGAGCTGGAAGTGCTGGAGCTCAGTTCTCCCCAGCAGTCCTGCTCTCAGCTCCCTGACTGACATTGGCTTCCCGTGCAGGCACGTTTTTCCGTGCCATTGTCCGCCTATCTCAGTTCTTTGGCTCCTGAGATATCATTTTACCTGTACTTTTCCATCCCAGGTGAGCACAAACATGGTGTGATGCAGAGCTAAGACTGAGATGCCAAGAGTTTCAAACGTGCCATCTAGTGGTATGAGCTCGGAGCACTCAAAATAAAGGAAATCCCCCCAAAAATCCACCCTCCTCCAAATACTCGTTATTTCTGAAGTGCTCCTGTGTTTTTTGGGCAGAAAATGAGTGTTTATGGCCCCTGCTACCCCATCGGGTTTTCTGAGTGTTGGGGAACTGAGCTGTTCAAGGATTTCTTAATCAGAAGGAGGAACAGGGAGTTTTTTAGCCTGTTATTTAAAGTATATGCTAAGAGGTCTGTAGCTTCATACCAAGAAAACAGAGTTCATGCTGTTACTGCCTCCCGTTGCAGGAGCTGAATCAACTTTGCAAACAAAGTAAATCTAAAATTAAAACACCCTTTATTTGGGGAGGAGGGAGGTAACAATATTGTGCTTGTCTGCAGCCATGCAACAATTCATCAGCAGTGCCCTGTCATGAGATGCCCTGTGTTTGTGGATCTGTACTGGGACATATTCCACTCCAGCAAATAACCTGAAGTACTTCCAGCTTCCTCCCCGCTGAAGAACAGAGCACTAAAATTGCAAAGGGCTCCAAAAAATCTTTCTAAAAACCTACATTCATCACCAAGATAAGAATAGGCCTTACAATGAGGAGTGTTAAAAGGCATGAGGTTTGTGCCACAATTTGGCATGTTGCATGCAGTGAATTACAGCCTGAATTAAATCTGTCTTGGGTGTTTGTCTTTGCTGTTATCTTCTATCAGGCTCTGGCACGGAATTAAAGTTGCTCAGGTTGATGTTTATGTGTGCTTGCTGTTCCTAGGATTTTTACCTAGAGGTCATTGTGTCCTTTTCTCTCATTACCAAGAAACTTGTTTGCTGTTTACGTTGGATTATGTGATCCATCTGTTGTAGCTACCAGAGCAAGTCAGGAGAGCGGTTCCATCCTGCCTCGCGTACCCCTCTCACGTCATCCTTTCCATGCCCAGGTCAGAATTCAGCCATTCCTATTTGCTTCTAGCTGAGCTCCAGAGTTCATTTGTGAATGCAGCTTGTGTGCAGGCCCATGAGATGAAATAAAAGAAATTGCCAACTCTAGGATGACAAACTTAAAATGATATGGCAGATAGATGCCTGTAGAATGAACGAGAAGAGTTAAACATCTAAGAATTGCCAGTAAGCAAAGTAGGAAGAAAAAAGTGTGGCAGTATTAAATGCTGTCCTAGCTTGGAGTCTGCTTACACAGCTTGGATAAAGCGTAGAAAGAGGATTAAGTACACTAAATCGAAACCCAGACTTCCAAACGCCCAGAGAAGACCTTTTCTCTGCAGGGTAAGGGTCAAGCTACTCTTGCATATTGTCTCGTTCTGAATCTTTTATGTGTTTTGTGAGCAGCGGCACGTTTCAGAAGTGGGGGCGAGAGGGCACCACTCAGCTCCTCATAAATGTGTAGTATCAAAATTAAAGCACAGTGCCAGGCTGTGGGGATAGGAGGAGAAAACAGACTATTAGTCTCCTGCTTCTCGGGTAAGAGACTTCACAAAGGGAAGATGCACAAGGACAAGTAGCATCTCTTTCCCGAAGAAAACTGTAGTGTAGTGCTTTGTGCTGAACCTCAGTGCTGGATTGTGGACCCCTCTGAAAGGCTGGGCAGAGGTATCTACAAGGTCGGTCCTATAATAATTTAACCTTAAGCAAGAGGAGGTTTAGTTTGCATCTGGTTTAGTCCTTGAGGTGCCTCAGGGGTGTCCTCAATGGGACATGGCCAAGGGCAAAAAAGCCCTGGTGTTACTGATGAAGAGCTGTGCAAAGTGCAGGTACTAATCTAGGGGAGACTGATTTATTTATTTGGATGTAGACACCTAAATAACACTAAAATGAGTGTTTTTGTCTCACTGGCTTTGTCTGTACTGCCTGTACCACTCAGGGAGCAACACTGTCCTCCCAGCCCATGCCAGGCGTGGATGTGTTCAGCCCAGGCAGGCTCCCTGTACCAACACAGCATGAAGGCCACCATAAGATGTTAATTACAGTCTTCCATTTTTATTTAGCGGGGTTTTTTTGTAGGTTGATTGGTTTTTTTGTGGTGGTTTTCATTTTGCAGCTCCTGATGCTGCACTTACCAATTTATTGGTTTTATTCTGAGTACAAGAGCTTGAGTTTTAGGACCTGGTGGCGTACCCAGCTTTTGGTCCTAAGGACTGAATTTGAGTTTGGTGTGACTTGACTCTCTGGTGGTCCTGGAAAGTGCAGATCTTGCTGGAGCAGTGCCAGAAGCCTGCATGGGGAACGTGGGAACCAAACCTGGGATGGTCTTACCTGTGCTGTAGGATCCTCACTCATTCTGGAGCGATCCATCCCTGCAAACATTCGGGGCTGTGCTCCCTCCTAACAGAGGCCACGGGAATAATCAGAAAGCTGTGTTATTTATTAGACAAAGTGGACGTACCTGGCAGGAAATATTTGTTTGTACTAGTGGGAAGCAGCATTTGACTTTATGACGGCAGTGCAGCTCTTTTATTAGTAAAACTTAATGTGTAACAGGATAATTCCGTTGCACCTACTACTATACTGGCATGATTTTGTACAAAATAAGTTTCTTGTTTCCTTGAAGGCCTTACATAAGCCCTAAAACTGGGAATGGATCCAGCGTGTTCGATCACAATAAAGGAGCTGCTTCAGAACAGGCTCTTCTTTGGAAATAGCCGTAAACAGGTTTATATATAGGCACTGCTGTGATACACAAAACTTGCCGAAGAAATGTTTCCCAAGACCTCGTGGTTTTACTGTATGCCATGGGGACTCTGCTCAGGCTAATCCATGAGCAAACCTGTTGTAGGAATTCAAGGCAAGGTTTAAAGACCAAGAACGTCTCTCAAATCCGTGTGTGCTGAAAGGGCTGGGTGTTGAATGGCTCTTTGCTGTAAAAAAGGCATTTGATAAAAAGGCTCGGAAACTTGGGCTGGCATCCTACGTATGCAAATGCGGGTGCTGTCCACGTTATATTTGGATTTCAGGGTTTTTCACATCCATTTTGAGGCGATGGGTAGCAGCCTTATGTGGTTTGATCGCTCGCTTTCATCACCCATGCCCAATTATTATACATGAGATCCATCAGCCCCCTCGCAGCAACAGTTCCTGCAGCTGAGCATCAGCACGGTTGGGAACAATAAAGGGCTGGCATTTGGGAGTTTCTTTCCCATCTAACTGGGCAGGACCCAAAATTATTCCTTTGCAGAGCTCACCAATCCTGTGACTTGAACAGGTACATTTCCGTCGGAGCAGCCTGAGGATGTGGGATTTGGGGACGTTTGTTGCCAGCTTACGTTCAGCGTCGTTGCTTGTGTGCTCTGGTGGAGTTTCGGATAGGTACGGGACAAAACATGGAAAGACTCCTGCCTTTGTGTGATTGATTTTTAAGGATAATTTGCCATTTTGTTCCTTGCCTCCTTCCTAATGAGCTGAATTGTTAAAATATGTTAATGTAAGGAGATACACTAGAAAGGGTGAAGCAATCTACTGACACATTGGATAATTAGATCATCTCCTGCGCAGGAAAAAAAGTCAAGTACGAAACAGGAACAAGAAGCGCCTCCCTCCCCCCCTGTAGAGGCACCAGGTCTGGCTCTTTCTGCATGCAGAAGCAGGTTAGACAATTAGATCTTTAGTATTAATTAATTTTTGTGAAATTCCTGAAGGTGCAGAGCATCATGTATGGTAACTGTCTTGTATTTGTCGGTTATTTTTTGGGAGAAGTTGGGAGCCTTGTTTCACAGGGCTGAATTCGTGAGCTGCGTAATCTGTGATGAAACAAAAAAATGTCTGTTGCTGGACTGAATTTGTGAATGCTGTAGTGGTTAATCGGGTCTTCCCAGGAAAACAGTTGTGAGTTTTTGTCCTGAATAGGCATTAGCTCAAGGGAATTCTGTAAAGAGGCACAGGACATTGTGGCTGCTTTTCTGCTAGTGTTGGGTGCTTTGGCAATGCAGTTCTTTCTTTTTTCTTACAAGATTTATTTATTTGAAATAATAATTGACTTATAATCACTAAGATCCCAGCCCGGTGTGAAGAGATGCCTGCAGGGCGGCTGTGACAGTGCTCCGCCTTTACTCACAGGAGTAAGCCCTCTCTGTGGGTTAAGTTTACTTGTTTGATAAACATAACACTTTGCTTTTGTTCTCTTAATCACTTCCTTCGAAGAGTTAACTTCCTAAGCAGCCACAGATTAGTTCTCTCAGTTGTTTTAATTATTTTTCTTGTCACGCACAGTGAAGGTCTCGTGTTTGTGAAATGTCTTCTTTTATTTTTGTCCCCCCTTCCATGGCAGCCTCGGTGACGCTGGCACTGAGAACCCAGCTGAAACACGCTCCCTCTGCACTCTTGGCATTTATTTTTACCCTTATTTTAAACCAAATCGCGCTTCTTTGAATGGGAGTGCTGCAGAACAGAACACTTTCCTTTCAGGGTGACCCAAGTGCTCCAGAATGCTGTATTCCCGTAAGGGGTACGCAAGAGGCTGTAGCAGAGGCTTCCACGTGCTTGCTGCTGAGTAATTTCCTTTTGTATTGCTGACAGGTGACTCAAAGCAGGAGGGAGCAGATGGCAGCGTCGTTAGCTGGTGGCCACAGCCTTCCCAGATGAGTTTTGGAATTTCCATCAAAGTCGGGATTAGGCTCAGGATATGCCAGTGGCACAGAGCACGCCAGGGGAGCGTGGAAGAAGAGGAAATCATTCATAGCGACTCATCTCGTGGTTGGGTGAGTCAGGGGTCTGCTGTTGGTGGTCAGAAAGGCACGTGGCTGACGACACCGTCTTTGTGTGCTCTGCAGGATGCAAACTGTCTCCAAAAATTAATTCTCCCCGCTTGATTTGTCCAGTGAGTTATTTCCAGAAAGGAGTTACTGTATTTTCTGGAATGACTGTTGTGAAATTCTTTCTCTCTTTTTTTTTTTTTTTTTTAAAATAAAGGGGGCAAGTTTTCAGCTGGTGATTAATCAACAAAGTATTTTAAAGGATCATAGTNNNAAAAGTTAAAAGGTAATAGAAAAAAAAAAAAAAAAAATCATAGCCTGTGCAATAGGGAAAGTAAAAGCATCTCAGTTTCCAAGTGATGAAGGAATAACCGAAAGAGCTAGTTCTTGGAATAGTAGCTCCATTGGCACTCGTTGGTGATTTCCTGTGCATTTGCTGCAAGAATCGCTCTGTGATGTGAGTAGGTGGTACTAAAGGGTTATTACGAAACCAGTTTCCAACCAGACGTTTTGAGTCATGGATGGGGAACAGGGATAGCAGCTTCGGAGCTCTCTCTTTGTTCATGCAGTGCTCCTGAAATGCACACGCAGGATAATCTGTGCTTGCACGGATCAAGGCAGACCAGGGATAGGTCTGGGATCACGTGAAGCGCGCTCCTTCGTGCCTCTCCATCCCAGGGATGGGAAATGGGGAAACGTGGGCTGCGAGCCGGCAGCAGCGTGCAAGGTGCACACGGAGCAGTTTCCCGACTGTCTTTCAATTGTAAGTATTTTCTCATGGCTTTTCCCAGACGTGGGAGACAAAATGGAGTTGCGTCAGGACGGATGCCTGTGCCAAAATGAGGTGGTGGTTTGGAGTGCCTTGGTTCTGTTCTGGAAGCAGATGGGCTGCCACTGGCAGGAGACAGTTGGCTTCTCCATCAAGAAAAAGGGAAAAAAAAAAAAAAAAAGAAGAAGGGGTGTTTAAGGGAATTGGTCTGGCTCCTAAACCAAAGGAATTGTTGACCCACTGACTCAGTTCTGAAGCATTAGGGAAGCAGTCTTCCTGTGGTTTCTTTTGTTGGTGGCAGATTCAGAGCCCGGCTGTGAGCGTTCGGGTGTGAGGAGCAGAGGAGAGACAGTTCTGGTACCTGCTGCTGTGGGATTTATTTGGTGCCAGGGAGGAGCTGAGGTGCTGACGGCTGAGCAACACCTGAACTTTATTTCTGATGCTTCTCCTGGTAATGCAGTGGTAAGTTTATGTGCTTATTTTCAGTGCTTAGATTGGTATCTTGCTAAATGTGATTGAGAGAAAGCTCTTTAGCAGCTCTTGGAAGAGGTGTGTTCATTTTTTTCACTGGAGCAGCTTTTACAGAAAGCACTGGCTGCCCTGCCACAGTTGAGGAGTCTGTAAATAAGGGGGAAACTTTCTGCATCAGGGTGACAGAAACGATTTGAAACTGGTGTTCCCTCCCACCTTTAACCTACAGACCTCTGCTGACATTGATATTGAGCAAAGGGGATGGGCCAGTGCATCACCCTGGACTCAGGGCTAAGCTGTAATTTCCTCATTACACTGAATCAACAAGGCTTCGGTCGTCTTGAATTTCACATGAAAATCAGATGTTCATCCCTGGAATTAAATCTAATGATACTTTTCCGAAGATGTGCCTAGAATAGAAACGATGTTATTTTTAAGTGGCTCTGCAAATGCCAAGAAAAAAAGATATCAATTAGTGGTTTCTCAAAAAAAAACCCTAAATCATTAACATACTATTGGCTGGAAGGAATCATGTTGGCTGACGGAGCTGGGTCTTGAAGTCTTGGTCCCTGAATCTGCTGCCGGTGCCGTCACTGTATTTGGGAGGAATTTTTTGGAGGGGGCGCTTCTTGGGAAAGTCATTATTTATTTTTAGTTGTCAGTGGAATGAGGGGAGTGATATTTAACTTCCCTTCAGTGATTTACCAGCATTATTCCTCTGTTTTCCCTTTAGAGAGGATGCTGATCGGGGATATTGTAGCTCTTGGATTTCCAGAACATTGTTTGGAATGCAGAGATTATTAGAAAATGAGGAAAGGGAAATAGTGATTATTGAATTTGTTGTGCACTGTGATGGGTTCTCCAAACACCAGCAGTAGGAATTCCTAGTGCAATTCCTAACCATTCCAGCCATCCTCCATGAAGGAAAGAATCCAGTGCTGCTGTTACTCCCTGGGTGGGTGATAACAGGATGTCTTCCCTTCCCAAACCCAGTTGGGGTGGCAGCTGTAGTGAGGCACTCGAGGATATTTTTTTCCCTGTTTTCCAAAACGGGAGCAGAGAAGGCTGTTCACCACACATCCCTGTGGAATGGCAAATAAACCCGGTGGTTTAATAAAAAGAGAAAAAGGAAGGTTTAGCATTGTACTGGGCTTCCTTTCCTTTCCTTAAGTGCTTCCTTTGGATCTTGGGAGAAGAGCTCAAGAGCAGGGAGCAGTTGTACCAAAAGGCGTGGGAGGCCGGGTCAGGGAAGAGTCACTTGGTTGTTATGTGGGTGTGAAAAGCCTATGAAAAGGAAAGGGTGGAGGAAAATATTTTACTTGAATTAAACAAATAGAGGAGAACGTTATATGAATTACATATTCAAAGATAGATTTTTGCCAAGTGTTTTTGTGAATTAACTGCATATCTCCTGAAAATCATTTATTTAACCGTAACCTTATCAGAATGTTCTCAGGAGGGAATTTTTTTAAGCCAAACCAAAAAAAAAAAAAAAAGAAAGAAAAATCATTGTTTTCTTATCACTTCAGATGAAAAGAAAGGAAGTTGCAAATTTTTATTGCCCCTAAATTGTTAACTGTTAAACCTGTATTGAAGCAGCGGATCAGATTTCCTCAGGCTCACAGTGGAACAGTTTCATTTGCTGAGAAATTCCGAGCAGGCCCTGTTTGAGGAGAAGGAGTCTTAGATCTTCAGCTCATTGTTGTGTGTCCACCTGTGGGACCGGGAAACTGCTGCTCTTGAAAATCACCTGTTTTGGGGAATAGGCTGTTGTCATTGATGGCGTTGCACAGGGGTGGTTTGCGCCCAAAATAATTGAAAAAATCATAATTTGAAACCTAATTTTTTTTTTTTAACACAGAATTGTAGAATACGGACAAGTATGCAGTATCTCCATTTATTTGTTTTTAAAATAGCACCTAGTATTACTGAACTAGACTAAATTTTATGTTCTGAAGGTGACATTTTTCCGTGCCTTTTGTTACTATCTTGAGCCAAAAAAAAAAAAAAAGGCAGCACATGGAGGCAATTTTAACGGCATTTTGTTGCAGAAGCAGAATATTGCTTATTACATTACTTAGTGAAAGTCCTGATTTTTTTTTTTTTAAACGAGGCAAATGAACAAAAATCAACAACAATAACAACAAGTCTTTGTTATAAATAGCAGCTTTTGGAACACAAGCCATAAATTTCATGTAAGGAAAAACTTAACACAGTGCCCAAAAATGGATGCACAGGTGTGTTGTGTGGTGTCTTGTACTAAACCAACACGGTGCTTGACGTTTTGGGTCTGAGCAGTGTTTTGATAGTGTTGATTTGTACTGGTATCTGAGGGATTCCCGTGTGGAAGTTCACAGGCAGTTGTTTGTTTTGTAAATTTTTTTCAGTTTGGTTTTTTTTTTTTCTTTTTTTATGGCCCGTAGCTATCCAAGTGCAGAGCTTGCAGCTGAAGTTTGTGCAGGAAATGGTGAGCTCAAAGTTGGATCTGGAAGAAAGGGGTGAGGAGCGCTTCCTCTTCCATCGCTCCACTGGGAACGGTAATCAGAGATTCGCAGAGCGGTGGGGGTTGGAAGGGACCTTAAAGCCCATCCATTTCCAACGCCCTGCCATGGGCAGGGACACCTTCCACTGGATCAGATTGCTCAGAGCTCCATCCAGCCTGGCCTTGGATACTTCCCGGGGATGGGGCATCCAGAACTGGGTATATGTCTGCTGCCAAACTGGGACACCTTTAGGCAGTGCTGCCCGTCCCATGCTGGGACTCCAAGGATTCCCTGGTGTATTAAATGGACATTAGCAGGCAGTTTTCACTTCTAACCGAGTTTGGGCACCTGAATTGTGTCTTTAAGAACTCAGGCGGCTACAGAAATTCCCCGTATGACCTGTTATTACAGGCTCAGGTGAGAGTGTATGTGCAGTTCTATTGCCAAAATATGAGGTTGGCAGAAGTGAGTCATAACTGGGAAGATCTCAGCTTTGCTCTTTGATTTGCTTTTATCCACCAAATGTATAAAAATACTTCCAAGAATACGGGTAGGAATATGCTGCTCTCCTGTTAGGGCACAGCTCTCTCACTGGCTCTTAGGTGTGTTTGCATAACTCATAGGATGTATTTTTGAAGATTTAGTATAAAAGGAGCTATGTATACATTTGATCTCATCTTCAGTGCAGTAGGCATGAGCAGTTCCTGGAGAAGGGACCAGAATATAGGGCTCTACCGCTTCTCCTGGGAGTCTCTTTCCCATGGAGTCATACTTGCCCTCCAGGGCTTTCTCATTATGGCTTTGTGAGTTTTGAATTCCTCTGTGACCTGGCCTGGCTCCAGGAGGAGGGCATAAAGCAGCCTCAGCCCAAGCTCTGCTTCAAGTCTGCTGGTTCAAGGACTTTGGAGGAGGTGGGATCTGCAGGAGGGAAAATGCCCAGCCCTGGGAAACGTGCCCAGCTTCCCAGGTGAGCTTTTACCCACTGGGTTGCTGTTTAAAGGTGACAGTATTGTCTTTTGTGGACATGGTTTTAGGTTGCAGTGGTTGTTGGATGTTGTTCTGCCGTTGATATTTTAGTGTGAGCACAGTGTACCTGCTCTGCAGGTTTCACATGTGGTTTCAGGGTCAGCTTCTTCCTTGGTCACCGCTAATGACCACGTGGCCTTGGGGTGAGCCAGCTCAGTTTTGCTGATCTGGTTCAAAAAAGAAATTTTTTTTCCTCTCTGTTTCTTCTCTTTTGAGAAGTGAGAACTGCTCCATCTCATGGCTTGGCTGCTAGTGCTGATGGAGGGGGTAGCAGGAACTCATGGCCAGAAGCGAAGGAGGAGGTGAGACTGTCACTTCAAGTGACACCTGCATGAAGTTCAGTTCAGCTTGTTCAGGAAACCTCACCTCCCCTTTCTCTTCATCACAGTGGAGCTCAAGGAAGAGCTAATTTAACCTTGCTCTCCAAAACAAGCAATCTGTTGATTTTTAAGTCTTTCCTGTTTTCCTCTGGTATCTGGACTTCAGTACATGAGTAGTCCATGCACTCCTTTTTATTTCTGTTTTCTCTTCAGAGTCAAAGTACTTAAGAATAGGGTCAATAACATTGTGTGGGAGCAAAGAGGAGTGCATCCCTTACTAAAGTTTCCAGTCATAGATCATAGAATCCCAGAATGGTTTGGATTAGGAGGGACCTCAAAGATTATCTAATTCCAACGCCCTGCCATGGGCAGGGACACCTTCCACTAGGCCAGGTTGCTCAAAGCCCCATCCAACCTGGCCTTGAACACTTCCAGGGATGGGGCAGCCACAGTTTTTCTGGGCAACCTGTGCCAGGGCCTCACCACCCTCACAATCAAAAATTTCTTCCTGATACCCTGTCTAAACCTTAAATCTTACTGAAGTAAATAAATGGTATAGAAATAAACATATAGAGCCTGATAGGCTCATGGCATTTATCAAACTGTCACTTTTCCAAACAGCATCACAAGCTGTTCTTCTGCTCTTACTTTCCCCCAAATTTACCTTTGTTTATAATCCCACAAATCACACCTAATCAGAGTCAGGGTAGAATTTCCATTGGCCAGGTTAGAAAAAAGGCAAAACCACACCCAAACCCATTTCCCTGCCGTAGGTTTCAGGGCAGTGATGCTTCGGGCAGTCAGCTTCCAGCAGGCCAAAGTCAGTTCTGAATGTTAGAGAGGATTATCTCCTGCATGCCTCTGCTTTCTGCTCCTCTGCTTGGGAGTTTTTTCTCTTCTTTTGCATGTTTCTCTCAGTCTTTATTTTCCAACTTCTTACTGTTAACGGTCCATTTTTCTCAGTCAACATGCTTTAAACACCAGAGGTGTGCTCGTGCGGTATGTCCCTCTCTGCTTTCTTCCCTCTGCATGTGTGCGTACCTAACAACTTGAAAATAGCAAACAAAGCACGTGATCTGAGGAACAATCTGGTATTTTACCCTAAGGGGAGATTTTCTCAGCACGCAAATCAAGAGTAAATAGTTAAAAATGCCGTATAATATAGATCCAACCGCCCCAGCGCTCACTCGCACGTATGAGCGAAGTTGTTTGCATGCATAAATTGACAGAGTTGAACCCTGCATTATCAAATGCACTGTCAAAAGTTCACCCCGGGCATTTTGCAGGGAAGATGATGATTGTCTCTTTAATTACTTAAATTCTGTTTTGCCTGTTTAGGAGAGCTCCCCACAACCCTGTCATTATTACTGCACGGCTGCCAGTCACATCGGGCTCTCTGCTGGCACCGCTGGCTACAACACCCAGCTACGAGGGCCTGCTTTTAATGGAACGCTTTGATTACCACACACTATTCAGATGATTGAGTTGCTGCAGAAGTTGGCCAGGCCTCTTTTAAGAGCTCCTACGGAATTACAGAATCAGAGATGTTAAGAGATGGAAAGTGCATTAGATCATCCGGACCATCGTCTTGCCAGTACATGTTTTCTGCTGCGCGGTTTTGGGTGGTTTTATTCTCCCTGCAGTTTATGGCTAGAGATACTCTAAGAACTTGGCCTTCCACTTTGATGTTCTGGAATCTTTTCCACAAAGTTTGATGGCGAGATTTTTCTTTGCCTAATATTTGCCCTAAATTTTTCCATTTCTTTGTTTCACCGTGTTATTTCAAGTCCACATTCTCATATCTCACTAATTCTCTATGTGGTGTTAACAGCCCGTAAATATGAGTGGAATAGTATTATGTTCTCTTGAATATTAAGTGTATCACTTATCTTAAGTGCTTCATGTTCAGTTTTTCAGGATTTGGGAAAATTCTGCTGATGGGAGATAGGTTTTAAACTGAACTGCTAATAGTATAATTTCTCAGACGCATATTTTATTGTAGTATAAGAGTTGTCTATTCTGATGTCATTTGAGAAATTGTTGAAAATTACCTGAAAAGGCCAATTTGAATTGGAAATGAAAATGTTTTTGTATGGAGGAGATATAATTTAAGTGATTTTCAGCTCTATTGCAGCGTTTAAACTGTGGGGAAGCGATGCGTGCAGGCAAGTCTGCAGAGGGCATTACAGGGACACTGAAAAAATCAGTTTTCTATTAGTGACAGAAATAGTGGAAGTTGCAGTGTAGTTACTGGAGTCTTCCCCAACCCCCCGTCCCAGCTTTCCATTCACATTCTCCACTCCGTGTAACTATTGTTTCTTTTTATAGTTTTATTTGTTTCTGTGGGATTTGGGGTTTGCTTGCTTGTTGTTTCTTCCTCAGGGCTTGGTCTTCACCACCAGAAGCTTCGGGTGCCCAAGCAGGGCTGTCCTGAAAGTCTTGGCCACTAAAAGTCAGATCAGTTCCCCTCCAGACAAACATTTCAGTGGCTATAAAAAGGACAAAGGAGCTTTTTTTTTTTTTTTTTTTTTTTTTTGCTGTCACCCCTTGAGAGAGAGGCAGGGTGGTTGGTGTGAGCTGGTGCGTTGCCACGCTGCCCTCTGGTTATGATCCAGCACTTTTACCCCAGCTCTCCGCTGGTTCTGGAAGGATTACCTCTGTTCTTCCTTTCAGAGTATCCCGGAGGATGAGGGGCTTGGGTTGGAAGCCTCCAAAAACAGGGGTTTTGCAGGGGGTGTGTGGGTGTTGGGTGCCTGCTGGAGACACAGCACACCTGGATCTGGCAGAGGCAGGGCCAGCACCTGCTCTGCCCAGTCCCTCTCCCAACCATCCATCCTCACTGTATCGGAAGAAAGCATTTGACTCATCCAGAAGGGATGGCAGGAGAGAGTTAGCAGAGATTTGGCATGGAGAACTTGACCTCATGGACGCGGGGAACACGGAGCAGCAAGCTGTCCTTCCCTGAGACTCTGGGAAGCTGGATGCAGGGTAGGAATATTGATGAGAGAGGCAAGGACGGGCGGATCATGGGAGGCAAAGTTACTCTTGGTGAGTGGATTTGAAGGTGTTTTGAGGCTCAGGTTGTGTAACCAAACGGGGAGATGAATGAGAAACATGTAAATAAATGGGTGGGTTATGGAGTGAGTAAGGGAAAGTGTGAGTGGGCGGGTAATTAGACTGGCAAGTGAGAGAGGAGGTAGGAGGGGGTGAGTACATGGGTAGGTACGTAGTGAAAAGTTGGAGTAGCGCTGTGGGCCGGCTCTCTGAGGATACCTGAGAGACTAGGAACAGCCACCCTCCTTGAGACATGCAGAGGGAGGAACAGCCAGTGCTGCCACAGCAACTATGGGGTGTGCAGGTGAGCACAGAGATCCCCCACACGTCTTGCTTTTGAGCTGGTTTGGATGGCACATGATTTACTCTGCCTGAACTTCACTGTGTCTGGGCATGCAGCAAACAGTGATCCTCACCTTGGTCAGCTGGCTGCATTCTGCTGCTGTTCCTGCAGAAATGTGCAAGGCCATGATTCTTATTTGCAGGTTTTTTTGGCTCTAACAAAGTCACAGAGAAGGCAGGTGAAGCACAGCAGAGACTTTAAGTTTGTCTGGATTGTTGCAGTTTGTAGTGGACAATCCCAGGATCTGAAATGACCCAAGAGCTGCAGGAGGAAAGAGCTACCTGACAAATAAGAGGAATGAAGATGAGGGATATGCTGGAATTACAAATCCGCAATGCATCAGCATAAAGACATGTCCCAGACTTGAAGTTCCTTTCATTTTAGTGAATGAGATGGAAAGGTAAAGCAACTTTAAATCATTCTCAGGCCCTGACTGACGAGGCTTTTATTAGGAACTTTTACTATAACTGCTGTGAGGCTGGACATAGTTCACCATGACTAATCCAAAGCTGTCTGTAATTACTGTGGCAGAGTTACAGCCCCAGCCGTGACCTCTCTGTAGCCAGGTACAGTCAGGCTGATGTTGGAGGTAAGGGCTCTGTTCTCCTGTTAAGTTATATTAAGTTGTGCACAGTACATTTTCAATATTTATTGTAATAGAGCGGGTCCTTTTGAAGCCCAAAGAGAGGTGAATGCCTGCAGGAAATGACAGGCCTTATCTTAGCTACCAGAAAGATGTTTATTTACTAAGGAATAACTCTGCATGCAGTGTCGTTCTGGAAAGTCCCACTAGAGACCAATCCCTGCATGTTTTTGTCAGTAGCCAGGGAAGGTGCCTCACCACCCTCACAATGAAGTAGTTCTTCCTAACACCTGAAATGCACTTACCATCTTTTGAGTGTAAAGCTGTTTCTCGTTGTCCTATCATTCCATGCCTTCGTCCAAAGTCCCTCTCCAGCTCTCTTGGAGCCCCTTTAGGCTCTGAGATCTCCCCAGAGCCTTCTCTTCCCCAGGCTGAACGCCCCCATCTCTCTTTGCCTTTCCCCATAGAAGAGGTGCTCCAGCCCTCGGAGCATCTCTGTGAAATCTTCCTCATCTTGGACGTGGTCACCTGTTGCAAACTAAATTTCCCCTAAAGCTTGGAACTGCAGCCAAGCCAGCTTGTGCAGTAGTCAGTGTTTACTCTCTTTTTTTTTTTTTAAATCTGATACAAATCCAGAAACAATTTAGGCAGCTGTTTCTTACCATTAAAACGGAGCAGATCTCTTGCTGATGTTCAAATGCTGTAGTAACTGCGCAGCAGAATCCAGAGGAACGCGCGGCTGTGTTTAATACAAACCTGTTGGGTTGTATAGATCCGTCAGAGCCCCAGATTTGCATTCCTGACATAAGCAGAGATCCTGGTAGTGTTTACAAGTGCTTTTCCCGTGCTTTGGGAACTGCAGGAATTGTAACTGCTGTGTCAAAAACTCTGCTCTCAGTTGCCATCTGTGGATTTGAAGGACAGGGGTGAAATATTTACGATTGCAATCCTAACTAGAAGTTTATTTACTCTTACGCTTGATCCTAAAACTTACCACAACAACGATAAGAGCAACATGAGACCTCCATGGAAGTGTGGACAGATTCTGAGAGTACACAGGAATAAAAACCTTGAAGTTTCCATCTGGTTAATTAATAGTTTGTTTTTGTCGGTGGCACAGTTGCACAGCATTTGCAGTAAGTTTGCTTCGTCTTTGGCCATTTTTTTCCATATGGGTGTGTGCTTCCTTTTCATTATGTTGTTTTTCTTTCCTTTTTTTTTTTTCCACCCCCAACACAGCCACTCCTTTCACGTTAAGAATAAGAAATGAGCTTCTCGCCAAGCAGAAAAAAACCCCCAGAATTTATTAAACATTTCAATTCTGATCCCTCTAATCCTTTATTACCTGTAGGGACAGGTGCAGGAAGCTACTACAGAAGTGGAGGTTACTAACTTTTTCAAGGGTTGAGATTGCACAAGAGAGCCGTTTATTTTAGATGCTGTGAAGTAAGTTTTGAACGACGTGATTAAAGATGTGTTGATGAGGAATACATCCCTTTGGCTCGGCTTGTTTCACTTAATTCTGCCCTGGAGAGCTCTGAACCCTTCAGCTCCTGTTTTAAACACGTCATTGATACAGGCTGGCTGAAGGCAGAGAATCACAGAGTGGTCGGGGTTGGAAGGGACCTCAGATATCATCCAGTCCCAACCCCCTGCCCGGGCCAGGGGTACCTTGCACTATCCCAGGTTTGTCTGAGCCCGGTCCACCCTGGCCTGGAACACTTCCAGGGATGGGGCAGCCACAGCTTCTCTGGGCAACCCGTGCCAGGACCTCACCACCCTTATAATAAAGAATTTCTTCCTAGTATCTCATCTTAATTCTACCCTCCTTCAGCTTAAGGCCATTTCCCTCTTGTCCTGTTGCTCCAGGCCCTTTGTCCAAAGTCCTTCTCCTGCTCACTTGGAGCCCCTTTAGGTATTGGAATGATGTTCAAAGGTCTGCTTGAAGTCTGTACATATTATCTTGTTTCCTGCTGTTACAAAATAGATTTTATTTCTGGAGATACCATCTTCTAATACTTTCAACACCCAGAGGTTGTCTGTTTGTTGCTCAAGAGAAAGTGAAGGGAACCACTCCCTTGATCTCACTAAACCAGAAAGCAGCAGTTCATGGCTGTATTGGCTTTGTAATGCTGAGATAGCGACTGTAGGAAAACAACCAGACAGCTTCAAGAAGAAAGATTTTTTGTGAGTGTGTGTTTGTTTGTTTTTTTTTTTTAACGTGCTGAAGCCATTTAAAATGTTGCAAGGGGGTAGGGCAAGGAGGGTGGTAAAAAATGCATCACCCATCCCTTGTGATTCTGTGGTTTTGTCTGAATATTTTTTTACGTATTCCCTACAGTCAGCCATGCATTTCGGTTGTGATCGCTGCCCTAAGACCGGGGCTGCATCCAAGATGTCTCATTTGCCTAATATTAAAAATATGTGTGTGTAATAACATTTTTCTAATGGTTGCAGTCTGGAAGATACGTCACACACCTTTGTATTAAAATTCACAGCACCCTTTTTACATATTACTACAAATTGCTTTTGTGACAGAGGCTATGCATGGACTTCTTAATTTGCAATTCTGGTCTGAAAAGTAGTTTAAAGCAGCTTGTTATTTATCACCAGAAGTAAGTTTTCACTCTTTGTCTGTCTTGCTCAGTCTCGTAGAACCAATATATTTGTGAGAGGCAGTTTGCCTGCTTAAAAAGGCTTTGGTTCATTTACTAGAAGAAATGCTGAGCAACTGACACATAGTGAGGGGTCTGAAGACCTTCTTCCTCCTGTCCTTCTGGAGATGTCTGGAAGCTTTAAGGTTTTTGGCCTAAAATATGTGCAGAACAAATCATAGTGATATCATAGGTGTGAATTCCTGTCAGAGGTTGTGTATTAGGAAGGCTGGATTATTTCTTGAATTGAAGTAATAAAATGGTGTCAGAGAAACGGGACAGTGAATTGTTGGGTTTACAGTGTACGGGAAAATGAGCTGCTGAGCTGCTTCTGATTTAATAAATCACAGTTTTAAGAGTATAACCATCCTTTAAAAGACATGATCTTCAACATGCCAGGCAGCAGACAGTACCTATATGCTTAATTGCAGCTTGTGGTGACATCTTCTGGATGCTGAGCATTGGGAGAATTTCACCTCTTACTTGAGTAGTAGATTGGAAGTTGAGTTTTCCCCTGGCATGATCCATGGACAGTGGCGTAGTAATAGGACAAACCAATCCAAATCTGCTGTCTCCCAGGCTTGTTTTCCAAATTCTTTGCTTTTCAAATTGCTTTCAAAACATAACGATGCGAATTTGAACACTCTTTGCAAATTCGACCTGTATTTATATCAGCACGTTTGGAAGAGGCCCATCAGATGATTTCCATATTGTTTTCAGTGTGTCTCCAGTTTATTATTCTGAGAAAATTTGATGCATCTGCAGCGTGCACGATCAGCCTTTCTGATATGCAGATGCAGAGCCTCGCCTATCTCGTGGAATCAGTGTAGCAACCGCTCTTACAAACGCCGTGACAATGTACAACCTCCTATCTGAGAACCAGATCAGACTGAAATTGGGACTCGGTCCAAAAAGCAAAATACTGCAATCAATCTACTTTACTGTGTCAGCACTCAGCTTCGTTTCTGTTATGTGCGCTGCAGGGAAAGGAAGTGGGAAATGCGCGGCAGCATCCAGAAACGGATTCCTGAGTCACGGAGGATGGCAGAGATGGGTGTTGGGGATAGGAGGTGCTTAGGGGTTCCCATTTTTGCAGACACTCTGTGGCATGAGGGATGTTGCAGGCGATGTTCTAAGCCCGGGTGACACTCAGGAAGCCACTACATGACACTACGGATGCCACGTGACTTCCCTGTTTACTCTCAGCCCTCATGTGAAGTGGCAGTGACAGGATGATGGGATTGTGCCACATCATCCTTCCTTGGTCCACAGTCCTTGGCCTCTAGAGCCACAACCCTTGGTACCAGTGGGGATTTGTGGACTCAGGCCCTTGATAAACCGTACTTTAACTGCTGATGTGTTCAAACTGAGGCAAACTCTTGCCTAAGACTCTGCGTTTCCTTCCCTTCCGCCGGCCCCGCTGCTATTCCGGGCTGCGGGCTGGCACCGCTCCTCGTCCGGCGGGCATCGCTCCGGGGGCAGGTGGGCTTCCTGCTGCCAAACCACCTGCTGCACGGCTCACCCTCCATTCCTGCGTGCTTCCCACTTAACCCCCTCATTTCTCACTCCCTTCTGTTCTAAAATTCGCTCCGTATTGGGAAGATCACTCACCCGAGCTCCTGGGAGAGCAGGACTCGTGTGCCCGGTGCTGCTCAGATCACTCGGGAGCGTAGTGAGCACTGCACAGCAGCAGGGTCACTTCAGGGTTATTAACACTAAATCTTTCTAAAGTAATCACACTTAGGAGTGATTTAAGCACTCGAGTTTCTGGGTGAAAGCCAGTTGCCAAGGTTTAATCTGCACCTTAAAGCTCTGCTGGTAAATCTGATCTGGCAGTTCTGGGGAGAGACACCGATAGCAAAATACCTTTCCTGATAAAGAGCAGTGAGACCTTCAGTGTCCGCAGCATAAATAAAAGCATTTTGAAGGGTTTATAAAATCATTATTGCAGCAGAATGCACAGACGGGGTTTGGCTCTGATCTTTTTTTTTTCCCTAATAGTAAATTGGTATACAAAGGAACTTAATGTATTTGCGCAGCTCAGACTCTGTGCAGAAGAAAGTCATTAAACCCAAAGCCAGTAACTTTTCATGAGTGTGATTACAGCTTGTGGCTTGCACTTCCCATATAAGTTTCAGTGTCATGAATACTTTTATTTACCCATTAAGCTGCTTTTTCTTTGTAAATTAGAATTTTTGGTTATGTTTTGCCATAGCTAAGTAGTAAGTACTGACTTATTCTTTGAGGGAAGTGGGGGATAATACGTATTTTGAGGCAAAATACTATGGCACCTAAGAAAACAGGGTTTCTGTTCTTAATTGCCAGTTTCTTTCGGTCTTTTATCGTGTCTTGGTTTTAAAAAAAAAAAAATCAACAAGCCCATTGTGGTGCTTTTGATTGGGCTTCAACAGAGATAATAAAAGTGTAGTGTCCCTTTGTGAAAGGAGTTTTTAATTATTGTTAATTGTACTTGCCAGCTTCATTTCTGAAGGGAAACGGAGGTGACCTCATCCTGAAAGTTGTCAGTCTCATGCTGGTGTCATTCACCGCCTGGAAAAGAGGTTGGGGTTTTGTTTCTTGTTGCTTCTTTTAATGAGGAGTTATCCGCAGGCCTGATGGGCCCTGCAGCTTTGGGAATGCTGTCCAAACTCTGCCTCAGTAGCAGGCTTGTCTCTGAAATGTTGAACTGCAGAGCTGAGTTGTGTCTCAGGAGCAGGGGATCAGCAGAGTCTCAGACCTGTGATGTGCCCATTACAGTAACATTTCTAACAGCACCAGTACCAAAGCCTTGGGGGAGAGGTGATGGACTCTTTACAGAGGACGCTGAAGATTCAGTATATATTACTGAAGACTCAGGGGTTTATTCTTTCTCTTTCATACTAATTAATCCAATAATCTTGAGTGTTTAGATTATCTGTCCAAAGACTTAATTTCTTAGCCCCTTGCCAGTCTTGGGTTCGGCATGTTCTCGTGAGGTCCCTCCTTCACCTGTGCTTTGCATTTAAGCAGATGCCACGAGAGATTTCCTCACCCTTTGGACTGCAGACCCTGCAGGATAGTGGGGACTGTTTGTCTGTGCAGGTGCCAGTGCATCAGGACAAGTCAGTGTCTAATTATGGCCATAATGTAAATGCCAAAATATTTACAATCATTTTAGTTCACTGAGCTTCTCCCCACACGTCAGGAGAAGGATGAAGAGGAGTACGTTTTTGTCTCTCTTCACTATTCTGTATTTCTTAAGCTGTTACCTCGTTTCATCTTAAATGAACCTTCTCTAAAATACCCTGAACTTTTCAATTCCATTTCAGTTCACCCAGTGCCATCTGCCACGGTGTCTGCAATGTATTTCAGTCCTGACGAAATCCCCCTTTCTCATCGGTACCTCCGCACACTGTCGTAAGGATGATCTGACAAGCAAAGCTGGCAAGTTGTTCCCACCTTTGTTGCCAATTATAAAGCAGTGTAAAGAGGCAAAATTCTGACAGCCTGTGTCCTTAGGGGTGTTTGAATACCTAACTCATAGTGAAATCATTAGCAGTGAGGCTTTTGAACATCCCTGAGGCTCTGGGCTGGGGTCTCCGTTCACGCTTTGCTCAAGCGGTTCCTCCCTGGCTTTAATCACTCCTCTGTCTGTCTCAGATGAGTATTTAAAGCTGCAGATTTTTCCTCAGCAACAAAACCATTGACTTGGAGATAGACTGAGCACAGGGTACCAGCAGTTCCATCTAAAATGACCCAGCTGGTTGGTTTTCTAGTCATGGAGAAATCTGCAAGGTCAGTGAGCTTGGTACATGTGATCGGTCTCCTCACCACTGCCAGCTGTGTTGGGAACTGAGGTCTGGAGCTCCCAGTTTATCTCATTCCTTTGCTTTCTGCTGCTCATTAAAAGATGGAATTAAAATCCCAGTGGTGTGAAATGTTCAGGCTGTCTGAAATGGTTTTCATTCTGTGGCTCCCACATTTTGTTCAGGCAAAAGGAGGGGAAGTTTTCCTGAATTAACCCACATTCTTCAGTAAAAACAGTGAACTCAGGTCACCTTTGACTTTACTGAGTCCTTCCTTTGCTATCTGTAACGTGAAAATTACAAGTGCATCTTAAAGGATTGTTCTGAAAACCATGGTAGTTGTGTTACTACTTCCATAGTCTTACCAAATTATGTATTAAATACAAATATTCTCAAACGTGTTCACCTGCCAGGGTTGAGTTTGGTATCTTGTTCTGGTATCTTGTTCTTCATCCTGAACAGAAACACAGGAGACTGAGGTCTTGTCTCTCATTCTCACAAACCTCTGTAGAAATTGTGGCTGTTCAAAGTATTCCTTGAATCACTGTTCCGTTTATGTTGTATAGTTGTGACTCCCAGGTTTTAAAGCGGGATAAAGAACCTGCTACCAGCAGCAGCAAACGTGACACAGCTCCTTCCCTCCTGCCAAATGAGCTTTTTCCGTCAGATTTTGGAGGTATATGTCTCATGTGGGCACAGCTGGGTCTTGATTTAAAAAATAAAATGACTTGAAAATACTCTGGGGCACAAATAAATGACTTGCAGGAATAGCAGAGTATTGAGCAACAGGCAAAGGACGTGTTGTTTCCTTTAAGACATCTGACTAGAAATGACGTCACTTAGATAGTTTGGATGTTTGTGAGCACTACAGGGCTTGGAAAGGGAAAGCAAATCGGAAAAACACTGGGAAGCTGAACAATTTGTTTTGTTTTATGACTCCCTGGTAGTTTAATGAGGGAGCTATTACTCATGCGCTGTCACTGCACATCTAGAAAATTCCTCTGGGTTTAAAAACTGGCAGGAAAAAGTAGTTTCCTAAAAAACACTGAATTAATGAGATAAAGCCCATTGCTCAGGAGTCCCAAACAGGAAGGGTCGGAGGCGGAGCTGTGCAGGGCTCACGGTGTGTTGGAAATCTCCACAGGGGATTTCAGAGAGCAGATAGTGCTGGCAGGGATTCAGAGAAGTGATGCAGCAGATATGCTCAGCATCTCTCGTTTAGGATGCAGTAGCATGGATTTGGGGGAAAAAAATACAAGTTTAATTGGGGCATTGTCACCAGTCCTCCCCCTCCATTCCTTTACATCCGAAAATATCTGGGACTGGGGTGTTTAAAGAAAGGGCTTTGTACCCATGGGCAATGATACAAGGCAGTTTATTAGTAATATTGACATGTGAAGTGAGGGAGCTGTATTTAAGATAAGAAAAAGAAGTATTTGTTGTGTGGGCTTAATTATACAGCTTTAAATGAATTTTCACAGTTTCATAATCTGTATTCCTATGGTCTAACTTCTTGCTTTGAGTCTGTACTATTTTGTAGGTCTGTACAGTATTTTCCAGGTCTGTACAGTGCAGTTAGCAGGTTGACTTCCATTATTTTTAGGTGATTTAGCCTATCCTGTCACATGCATACAGGATACATGCTATCCTCACCTTAACTGGAAACCTAATACAACTTTTCATGGCCCAGAAGGCAGGGTGAGGGCTGTTTCAGACTGATAGTGTAGAGAGCACAGTAAGCAGAGGGCTGCTCCAGTCTGGAAATGCAAGTGAATATTCCTTACCAACCCCCTGACACAATTACTCCCTCGTAGCGTAAGTTACTGTAATTTCTTTTGCCAAAAAAACTCTGATAAAGCAGAGGCTGTTAGGAGGGAAATCCGTAAGGAGTCTGGAAAGTGTGATGTAAGGATTAGTAATAGAATTAGCAAGCTTCTGTAACAGTTCTGCTACAGTTTCTCCTAAATTACAGTACCTCAAACATAATCGTAGTCATTCCTTGTCTTACTGCAGTGCTGTGCTGTAGTCCCAATCAGCTTTATCTTCTCTCCATGTTACTATCCTCGTAAGCCCTTTAAAAACTCTTTTAATTACTCATTTTATTCAAGAATATTACCAGTTTCCCATGGAAATAGAGAAGTAGCCCTGGAAAGGTTGTGTATTTTAAGCTTCAGATCAAAATAATGCTTATCTCTATCCTCCTGTACGTGCAACATACACCCTCTTTAGAAATATCCAGTACTGAGCTGGTTTTTAAATTTTTGTAAAGCACAGAGATGCCCAGTTTATGTCTCCCTGCTGGATTTTTGCCCTTGGGTGTGGAGCCCAACTGCTTGAGCCAGAATTAGGAAATACTTCCTGCATGTGCTGTGAAAAAGTGTTGGATGACAGGGCAGAGCTCAGTTTCCTCCAGAATGGGACAGAATGAGACTGAAAAGGCTGGGGTGATGCTTGTGGTATTACGAAGATGGCAGGGGTGTGGATGTCGTGGAATTTTGGAATCCAAATAATCTGCAGAGAGGGAGACACTCCAGAGGGAACTTGTTTGGGACGCGTTAGACCGAGATTTGGGCATCAGTCGCTCTGAGGGTGTGTGTGTCTGGCAGGGGGCACAGGGAAGCTCAGGAGCTGCACAGCTGATGCAGAGAGATGTTCAGCCTCACATCTTGGATCTGTGCTGCTCCAGTTTTCCAGGGTAGTTGAAGTGGAAGGCTGAGAAGGCATAGAAAGGGGCTCTCCTGCTTTCCGCGTTGGTGCTTCTGTGTCCAGTGAAGGTAGTGAGCACCAGTGCTCCTGTGCATCCTTGTTCTCTGGTGTTGGCATGGATTGAGGTGGATTTCGGGCTCTTTTAGGGGACTTTTTGTGTTCAGGCTGCTTTTTGCCTAAATGGATTGCAGCAGAGTCTCAGTGAGAGGCAGGTTCCCTCACTCCAGGTGGGACACCTTTGACCGTGAGCAGCAGGAAGTATCACGCTCTGATACGTCATGTGCTGATGCCCCAGCAGCTATTGAGTAGAGAGTTTTATCGGTCTGGACTCCAGGCACCTAAATGCCCCCAAAAATTAGGCAGAACCAAGACAGGCCACGTGGGTGATGCCTGCAGCCTGCCAGTCTCATGGCACAGGGATGCTCCTCGGGCAGCCGTCTGCAGACAGCCGTGTCTCACTGCCGCCTTCAGCAGCAGGACTGGCCTTCCCAAAGCTCCTGTCCTGTGTGTGGCTGCACCAACACCAGAAAAATTTTATGCCTTGTTATTGATGGAAGCCTGCCTTGGTTTTTCTGGTAATGAGGGTTTAGTTGTAGTCCATTCACATTATCATGGTTCAGCTGGTTTCCCGCCTCGGCTGAGGGAGCGTCTCCGCTGTTTTCTCTCTGTGCTGGAAGGAAGCTGCTGAAGGAGTTGGTGTGTCTGACAGGCAGAGCTGATCTCACGTGGTGCTTCTCCCACCTTTGCACTGGTGCACGCGCTGCCTTGACACCACCATCCCACACCTGTTTGAGCTCCTGTCCCAGCTCCTGCTTTACAGCTGGACTTTGGAGTGCAGGTGTATGTACACACCGCGTTCAAGCGACTGTCACGTTTTGTGTTTGAAGACTTTCCTCTTCTGCCTTTTCTTAGACTTTGCTCTGTCAAGGCCTGTGCAGCTGGCGTTACATAGCACATACTTTATTATCCCAGTCATCACGTCGACTGTTTAATCCTTTTAACCTTCACAGTGGCTACAGTAGGAATTACAGGGGTAATCTTGAGTGAATTTCCTTGGCCCCTATTAAAACCACAAAGAAATCCAAAGTAGCTCTGTGAAAAAAGAATTTCTTGACGAAACCATTTGGAGGGACTGAAAGGGGAGTACAAGCTGAGAATCCAGTCCAGCTGCAGGAACTAAGTGGCTGTGGGGACACCACCGCGGGCTGGCAGCTGCCACATTCCTGTAACCATCATCCCAAACCTGTTCTAAGCACAAAACAGTTAATGCAGAACAGTCATCCCTGCTGGGCATGGAAGGGACCTTGCTGCCAGATGGTATTTATGTTGTGCATTATCTCCGTAGGTTTTGCATCTGTCTTTGCTTTCTGCCTTCAAATTCCCTTTCTCTTATCGTGTCTAATAAATCAAATTGAATTTGCAAAATAGTACAAAGTGACATTAGGATGTGCCTGTTAACAGAGGAGAATTAATTAATTACATGCCGTGAACTAACTGAACTCATTTAGTCATTGATGAATTAACTTAATATGTCTGTTACAAACAGGAGAACTTGAATGCTGGCAGAATAAAGAGTGAAATCTCTCATTGACTAAATAACTGGTGTTTCTTTGGGCTTAGTTAGCGTTCCTTGGTCTAGTAATGGCCAGATTTTTAGAATCAGGAAGTTCTACCAGTCATTGGCAGTTTTGTGTTCTGCTCTGTGCTTCTGTCCTACACTGACATCTGCCCCTTGAATTCATTTGAAACCTTGTAGTTTCTAGTTGCTTTTTCTTAACCCAGTCTTATACCTAGTTCCTCACCCTTCCCTTTTTTTCATTGGTCGAACTTTCAGCCTCATCAATCCTGTTTCCAGCTCGAGATTCCATCATGACTGGATGTCTGTAATTCAGGGGGGGGTGGGGTGGGGTTTGTGGTCTTTCTTAATCATATTTCTAATGTGGACATTGACATTCTCTCTGTGCACATTCTGCATCTTAACCTCTTCCCAGATTTCTTTGCAAACACGGATTTGATTACTCTCTCTCTCTCTGCAGTCAAGTTCCAGACCTGCACCTCTGGGCATCATTTTGTTTTCCTTCCAGGGTGTTTCTGTGGCTTGCACACGTGTGGTGTGTCAGCAGAAGGGAGCTTTCTCCCATGCCAGCCCTCTGCAAATGCCACAAAAATACCTTTTTATTTAAGCATCTGTTTTAAAACTATATCTGTCTGTGCAGC
Organism: Cephalopterus ornatus; assembly: GCA_013396775.1. Taxonomy (NCBI): domain Eukaryota; kingdom Metazoa; phylum Chordata; class Aves; order Passeriformes; family Cotingidae; genus Cephalopterus; species Cephalopterus ornatus. Next base: position 400,147 of record VZRE01011564.1, read on the forward strand.
CCACAGTAGAAAGGCCATTGGGCTGTTAATCTGCCTTTGTACCAGGTTTTATTGTCTCATTATTCCTTATACTTTCTCTTCTTGTAGGTCTGTTCTCACTTTCTTGCCTCAGGCAGTAAACTAGAAACCAAACTCATTTTATTCTGTTTTATGTGAAGCTCCTAGGTTGGTGTGTCTTGGTCCATGACAGGGTCTCTGCCCTGCTACAGTAGTTGTCTTTCTTGTAAATCATTGGGAAGGTAAATACCTGCAGCACCTTCAGAATCTGCACAAACTGAGTTTCTCGGGTCTCAAGGCAAATCAGAACTTCACCTGTGCTTTAATGCTCCACTTAGGAGATGCTGACCTTGTTTGTGGTTTCAGCAGGTGGAGCCAGTTGTAGGGAGGAGACTAATAAAGGCCACAAATACCGGATAGATGTACATTGTGTTTTCCTGATGGATAGGGACACGCTTTCCTAGTGCAACTAAGGATGTTTAATAGCCGTTGTAAACCAGAGCGATGACTATTGCATAAATCAGAATTACTTTCAGAATCCAACAGCCCCTTTTCCCATCTCTTGCTTGCCTGTGTTCAAGACGTGGAGCCTTATGTTGTCCTCTAATTAGCTCTGTAATTTCCACGGCGTGTACCAGCATCAGTGTTCATTATTGAAGCACGTCGTCTGCTTTTCTCCTGATGATGTGACTGTCCTGTAACAGAAGTCACATGCACAAACTGAGTAGTAACAGGGGTTCAGGAGGAAGGATCAGTAAATATTCTAAGCTGTACATGGTTGTGCAGATGTATTTGATTCCAGCCCTGCCAGATGCTCAGCAGTTGATCCAGATGATCCTTACTTGGCATGCAGTGAAGATCCCTGTCATCTCCTGGCTCTTCCAGTCTCTAGCACAGCTTACAGGCCATTGCTCAGTCCCTAAAATTTTTATCTTTACCATAACCATGTGACTTTTTTGTATTTTTAGGGGGAGCTAAACTGGAAATGCGCACACACGCATTTACATAAACCATTTCATAAAATTCCAGGTGCTGATCTCACAGAGGTGTCCTGCATATGCCAAAGGACGAACATGTTGTTTGAGGGAAAAGCTGTTCATAAATCTGTGCAAGCTGAAAGGTAAATAATTTCTGTTTCCAGTACATTGATGGAGTAAGATCTCTGCGTCGGTTATTTTTCCTGCTGTGAAATATGTAGTGTAAATGTATCTGGCGTATATTATATTTGTCACTGTGCAGCAGCAGAATGTAGGAAGTGGATATCTTTAAAAAAAAAATTGATTTATGCTTCATAGAATCACAGAATGGTTTGGGTTGGAAGGGACCTTAAAGATCATCTTGTTCCAACCCCATGCCCTGGGCAGGGACACCTTCCACTAGACCAGATTGCTCAGAGCCGGGTCCATTCCTTCTCTGTGCTTCTTTAGCATAACAAGGAAAGGTTCAGAGGTGGCTTGTTTCACTCTGAAAATATTTCTGGCTTGGATTTTGGGGTTTTTTTGCAGTGTCATACATGATGGGAGGAGTAAATATCTGTCTTTGGGTAAAAGATCTGCTGCAGCGTGTTTGTGAGGCGTAGGAATTCAGCTGGGGTTAAAACTTGAAGTGGTCTGATTGAATTTCCTATCTTTCTTAATTGTTATCTTTTTTTCTGTGTGATAATTTTAATTTCACTTCCTCTTCAGTAATTGTGGAGTCTTCCAAAGCAGTCTGAGTTTGTATTATATCAGACAAAAATTACAGACTAATAAATGTTTTCGTGGTGTTTATTGTTATTTTTAAAAGATATGTAAGAGCAGTTCTTTCCAGGTCCTTTGACAGACAAAGTGCCACGATGATGTGTGGAGCAGCATAAATTAATCCAGTTCTGGAGATAAGGAGAGAGGCAACAACATTAATGGGTGCCTGGTTTTAAGAGCTCACTTTGTAGGGGCAGAAGTGGCTGTGATACAGCACGTGGCACGAGGGTACAAACAGTAGGTGTAGCTTTGGAGTGCTCCATGGTGGACATTTCTGCTCAGGGATGGGATTAGCACTTCTATTGAAACTTATATAACAGCTACAGTGCCAGGGTGGTTGCTAAAAATGATGCTGATTGCTGTTAGATCCCAAAAGCTTTAAGTCAGAAGAATTATTTTCAGCTGAAGAAATTTTTATTTTTTTTTTTATTCCTAATGGTCACTGTTTTTTCTCCCGGATCTCAGTGAGGTACTTTTAAATATGTAAGGCAGCAGTACAAGTGAAAAAAGGGGTTTTTATAATGTAAAGAACATGGACAAGCAACAGTGAGTTTTGTTGTGGGTGACTACTTCATTATCATACCTTCATTAACATACCCCAGCAGTCAGCAGGGAATTACGTTGTTCCTTATGGCTCTCCTGTCCAATTGCTAAAATACATCATCAGCTGCTTTTATCCAGCAAATCTTGATCCCTTTGGGGAAAAAAACCCACTGTTTTCCTGCCTCTGTTGCCCCAAAGGTTGGTGTTTGACAGAAGAGCTGCTATGGTGATGGGCACAGGGTGGGAATGTGGACAGAAATAGAGCGAGGCTGAAGCCAGGCTGTTCCTGCTTCCTTATGGTTTCAGTAGCCCTCTCTGAAATGGATGGTGACTGATTCCAAGGAGGTGTTTGTTGTTATGTATTTGAGGCAGGGTATTTCGGCCTCAAGTTCTCAGAATTAAAACAAAATAATAGGCAAAAAGGAGAGTGGGGTTCTCAAATTGATAATGTTTGTACAGGATGCATATAATAATTCCCTGCAGAGCAGCTTGTGCCTGCTGTGCTGGGATTTGGATGCACAGAAATCTCCCTCCTCCCATCCAAACTGAAGTCAGTTTTTGGTGATGCATAATTCATATCCTGAAGCCTTTGTCACAAAAACATCTTACTGCTTTTTTTCCCCAGCTTGAGAAGCCTGCTTTTGTACTTTTAGGATTTCCTTTGCTGCTAATCCCCAAAATCATCCTGAAGAGGTTTCAAAACAGAGTTCAGAGTAAATCGGAGGCAACTTCTACGTCAAGGATATTGCTGTGTACAGCAGGTGATTCTCTGGCACCTGCTATATATGGATTCTGCCTCCACAAGGAATTATTTCCCTGTGGCATGAGGGCTCAAACTGCCATGGAGTCAGTGCACAGGTGGACTGCACCTCACAGCAGTCAGCCAGGAGGTTTGGATACATCTTTGGATATATCTTACAAGGAGTGTCTGCACACATACTTGGTTAGGAAACAGGGACAGCAATTCCCTTTGATGAATTTTGAAGCTCTAACCAAAAATTACTCCTTCCAAGGGCAACATGATACCTGTATTTACTGCTGGGGTTAGTGGTACACTGTGATTGCCTGTTCTGGCCATAAACACACTCCCATAAATTCGGATTGTGAGGAGGAGCCATAACGTGGCTAAAAGCCTGTGTAAAGAACCTGGAGGAAGAGAAGAATGATTCTGAAGTTGTATTTTAATCTATCTCTTTGCAGAACAACACAGAGGGAACTAACTCAAACAGCTTCTTGTGTTTTGTTGTTGTTGTTTTTTTTGTTTGTTTGTTTGTTTTTTTTTTTTTATTTCCAGATTCCAAGGACAAACCTGTCAGTAGTGAATTGTCCCAGAAGCACATGGATAAAGTTGTACGTGGCGGAGGCTGTTTTTTCTGAGGTACAGCACATCTGTGTCCTTCCTTGGTATCAGCTGTTACAAATACCTTGTAGCCATCAAACCTTTCCTGTTCAAAGCTTTGAGCAGCTTTGAAATTAAAAAGATGAAGAAGGTATTGTGTGTGCATAATGGATAAATTGGATGTTTCACTAGTGGGAAATAACTGTCTTTATGTGAGGGCTGTTCCAGAGGGATGTTCCCCAGATCTCTTACCTCGTAGCTCTTCTCAGTGCAGCTAAACAAAGCACAGGAAGGAATGGGAAGTATTATCAGTGTTCTCAGTGTAGGAAATCTTTTCAGGTTTTTCATGTCATTAATTTCCTCCCAAATGACTCAAATGCTTTTTCTTCTTACCTGTTTATCTCAAGCCACTGCAGACCTTCTGATCATATTAAATTCTGACTGTGGAGGCTTTGATTGTTTCTTGGACGTTGCCCATTTAACATAAGATAACAAAACTGTTCAGTAAGAAAAATTCAAATGGAAAAATTCAGGCCCGTGGGGAAAGTTGGACCTTGTGCAAAAACGCGGTAAAACTTGAGTAAGAACCTCAGAGTTCAGTGTATTGATTTTCTTGTGAAAGTTCAAGAGCTGTGTTTCATTGCAGGCTGAAACTCATCTCAACTCCTCATGACCAGCTGAGCAAGAGAGATGGGATTTGATGCTATCCAAGGTGTAATTCCACAGTTCATGTCTTTTGCTAGTGCCAGCTTAATAAGTTTGTGCCCGCTCCCAGCCATCCATTTCCAGCCCAGCAGCAATGCAGCGCCATCTCTTTCCTGACGGTGCGGAAAGCCAGATGGCTGAAAATAATTCGGTCAGGAAAAGAAACCCTTTATTTTTTTTTTTTTATTTTTTTTTCCCTTTGAATTAGAACCATTTGAATGAACTTCATGGCCCACGGGTGGTCGTATTGGTACAACTGAAGGTGACATGAACTGCAGCATCGGAGGCAGCAGTGAGCCCTGGAGGGTGTCCCAGTGCTGAGTGATCTTGCTGTCAACAAAAATCTGCTCTGGGACCATGAAGGGGTTTCGCTAGCCACGGGATTATTTATGGAACCGCTGCTTTTCATTTATTTTATTAAGGAAGATTAACATCTTCTTGTTTGGGCAGGTTTATTTTTTTTTACTTGAGGAGATAAACCATCTCTGTGAGAAGTCAGTCAGCTTTGTGGACAGCCATGAATGTCAATAAAGTCTTGGCAAACACAGTAGGTATTTATTCAGCCTTGCAAATTAAAAACATTTTTCCTGCTTGTTTAGTGAAGGGAACAAAAAAAGACAAATTACATAGCGGATGAGCTCTCTTGATAGTTGGAATTCATTAAGCTGGTGGTGAAAACGCTGGGGGATTGATGGTGCAGAAAAAGAAAAGATGAAGCAGCTTTTCCCCAATAGCTGTGGTTTAAGTTCAAGTTGAAAATGGCCAAAAAAAAAAAAAAAATCCCTTAAAGACATCTGTAACCGACTTCACAGTCTCAATTTCTATCTGGGTAGACAGTTCTTTTCTCACTGCAGTTAGTATTAATTGGTTTTTCAGCTGACAGATAATTTCTCAGTGGTTCCTTCATCTCCATCATGCTACGAGATGTCTGCAGCAGCTCATAAATGAGATCCATGGTGAGGCATTAAGTAGGAAGTTCTCACAGTCCCTTCCCCTGCTATAGACAGAGCCTTTCTGCAGACTTGTCGCTCTGTCATCTTCCCCTGGCCCCACGTTTTATTAAAAAAAAAAAAATAATAAAAAGTTACAGTAAGTTGAGCAGTTTGTCAGATGTAATGTTCTCATAGGCCACTGTCTGCAGATTACGGGCTGGCTCGGTCTTTCAGATGGATCGTAAAGCTGTCCTTAAGTCAGGCTCTCACAAAATCCATTTACACAGCTCCTGTTGTGGCAGGGCATGGAAAGGAAGCAGTAGGGCTTGTTTTTTAATGAATTTCCTGTGCAGGATCATTAGTCCACATGGAAGTCTTTCCAAGTCGCACCCAGAGAGTGTTCTCTCTGATTATCCCTGATTAATCTGATAAAGTGCCCACAGTTGTCATTTGCAGTCACAGATGGGATCACAGTTCTCATATTATTCCAAGTGCAGGAATTCTGCAGGAGTTCATCAGTGGAAGAGAGAGGGTTCCCTGATAGGTGAAAAACCACCTGTAAATCACTACAGTTACTCAACAGCAAAACAAAAACCATTGTAAACTTTATTCTCGCAGTGCTTTAATTGCAGACAAAGCTTTACTCATGCAAGTGATCCCATCAATGTCAAATAAAAAGGTGAATTATGAAGTATTCAAGATTAGGACTTAAGTCACTGGCATGTCATTCTCATAAATTTCTCTGGAGAATTACAGAGCACTTAATTCATAACTACAGAAACAAAAGCGTAATCAGATGCTCTTCCATCTATAGTTTTTACTAATTTACAGTGAATTCTGGGTTTGCTCTTCCCATTTCCCAGGCTCTTGCTTGTAAATGTAAAAACGTTAACTCCTCTGTTCCTCTTCTTCTTCCCAGTTCAATGAGAAAGTTGCCCTCAGCTCTTCTGATCATTAAATCTAGGAAGGACAGAGCAGTTCAAGATCCGAAAATGTTCTAAAACTTACAGGACCTAATTAGAAGGAGGCATCTTGGAGCAGCACAATAGCTCTGTCTGTGCAGTTCATTTGTTTTTCCAATTTAGAAATGACAGTTTACAGCCCTAATGCGAGCGTGTTTCTCATTAGCCGTGTTCTAGAAACACACAGAGTTATTACAAGTTCTGAAAGATGCTTTCTTCAAGAGTGGAAATGATATTAAATGGCAGAATTTGCTCTCTGGATAGATTGCGATGCTGTGGTCTGCACCCATCCTAGGGCATGTGGTAAAGGCAGAGCCATGCAGCTGGACCTTCAAATCCATGTGTGTCATGGAAAGATGTGCATGGAAGAGATGCTACAGCATGATTTAGCCTTGTCCTGGGTAGATAATGGCTGGGAAGTGTCGCTGCTTTCCTTGTTTCACAGATGGATTTCAGGTTTCTTGGACTTTCTCATGAAGATTTTCTTGGAGAGGGCTGTGTTAGCTGTGCTGCTGACAGATGCCCTTGTGAGAACTGTCCACACTAACTTGATTTCTCTCCTTCAGCCTTCCTTCAGAAGTTTGGTTTGTAGTCTAAGCTGCTTGGTTTTGTTGTCCTTGTGGTAAAGGAAGAGAGAGCTGCATCTTGGGGGGTGATGAAGCTTTAGGAAATGATGTGATTAGTCTTTTACATGATTTTCTGCGCCCTGAAGAGAAAGAGTTTGAGAATATCTATTTGCCTGTCCTCAGGACTCCACAGATGGGTTCATCTTGGGTGATGGTGTAGGGTCTGGAACTTAAGTTCTGTGAGGATCAGTTGAGGGAGCTGGGGGGCTCAGCCTGGAGAAAAGGAGGCTCAGGGGGGACCTTTTCGCTCTCTACAACTCTCTGGCAGGAGTGGGGAGCCAGGTGGGAGTCGATCTCCTCTCCCAGGGAACCAGGGACAGGACAGGGGGAAGTGGCCTCAAGTTGCACCAGGGGAGGCTCAGGTTGTATGCTAGGAAAAACTTCTTCACTGAAAGAATGGTTAAGCACTGAACGGGCTGCCCAGGGCAGTGGTGGAGTCACCATCCCTGGAGGTTCTCAAAAAATGAGTGGACCTGGCACTTCATGACATGGTTAGTGGCCATGGGGGGTATTAAGTCAGAGGTTGGACTTGATTATCTTGGAGATGTTATCCAACCTAAATTATTCTGTGGTTCTAATGAACTAAAATAAGCTTTCACAAGGCTTCCAGGAGCTGGTACAGAGCACAGAGGGTAATAAACTGCAGGGGGGAAGAATTAAGATGCTTTACTCTTGAAAATACTGCAGCAAGGCAAAGTCTTGCGCTTTTGTGTTGCTGGAGGAAACAGTTTGGTTCTGCCCACACTACAAAGCAGCTTTATTGTATTGCTAAAGCACCAGTGTTTTGTGTGCCTGCATGGAAGATTCCCAGGCAGCTGTGTGCACTCGGGGCAGAGCCTGGGGACACACGGGCACGAGCGCAGCTCGGTCCTGCTGCTTCCTGCCTGCTCTGCTCCACACAGGCACTTTTCTGGACAGAAAATCTGCACAATAAATCCAGTGCTGATGTGGCCTGGCATAGTGACAGCTCTTCCAGTAACTGCCCGCTCTCGGAGGCCCAGCCTCCTCCGTTGGGTTGTTTTCCTTAAAACAGTGCTGTTCTACACCCGGACGGGGCACATGGTCTCTCTGTGCCTCCCTCTGCCACCAGACACTCCGTGGTGCCTTCTCTGCTGCTGCTTGGGGGTTATTAGTTCCTGGGTGAGAGGCTGTGATGTACTTATCAAGTGCTTCCCAGAGAGTGGGGCTGTGCAGACACTGGGACTTGCTCGACATCGCCCTGCAGATGCGGTTCTTCGGATCTCAGGTTTGTTCTGCCAGCTGAGATGAGGAGCTGCAGACAGGTTATTAAAAAAAAAAAAAAATCTCCTTGAAAGGGAGTAAATTGTCTAGAACACACTTCAGTAGCAGATTTCCAGGAAAAAGCCCTGTGTCAGATTTCTAAGAAGTAGTGCTGGCTGCAGGTGGTAAGTGCCAGGTCTGAACAATCCGTAATCAATGCAATCCTTAGCGTTGGGTTTGGGCACACACTTTCTCCCTAATTTGCAAATCCCACCTCAGCCAGGGCTGGCAGGCAGGTGGGCAGGTTTTCAGGCTCTCAAGCATGACCTTTGAATATTCAACATTTAGGCCTTAACGTGTAGCTTCTGTCGCACGCTGGTACTTCAGCTGCTGCTGTTAAAATGAAGACATAGTAGCATCCTGCAGGAGAACTGTCACACGTGTTTTGCTGTCACAAGAGGGAGTTTGCAGCAGCACTGCCCCTTCTGGTGTGTCTGCTGTGGGCAGAGCTCAGCAGACAGAATGTGTTAAATGGAAGACAGCAACACAAGTAGGATGAAGGTCCTTCATTCCTTGTTGAAGCCTTGTACATGTTGTTTAAGCTTGGCTAACAAAATTCTTCAGAGTGACACTGCTGCAAGCAATTCTCTTGCTGTTGGTAGCAATATAATAGAAAACAGAAGTGAACATTTGGTGACTCAAACCAAGATCAAGGGTAAGAATAAGAAAAAAGCATCAACTGTTTAATAGGAAGAATAAAAATGCGACATGGCTAGGTATTCTTCTGTGGCATTTCCAATTTATTGTTACAGGAATATCCTCCCAGCTAGACACAAGCTCCCTCAGGAAGCTGGTTTCATATGGTGGTTTAGATTTAACTATTCATTGTCTAGCACCATTTGAAATCAGTGTTCTTGGAGGAAGAATGCCTGCCTTCATCAGGGAAACGGATCCTCAGAAGCCTCAGAGGAAAAGAAGAGAAGGTCAACATCTTCTTTGTGTGGTTCTGCTGTTGTAATTAGCTCCACCACCAAATGAGGTCCCTTGGGAGACCGTGGGGGTCTGTGGCCCAAAGTGACCCATGGGAGAGCTGTGCAGTGTGTGATTTCAAAGGCAGGAATTCTGCTGTCAGCATGTTTGTAATACTTGTACGTGGTGAAAGGCAGCTTCGGAACCAGAGGAGGGCTCATGGGATGGAGGCAACACAAAAAAAGTGTACCACAGAATTCCAACTCAGTACTGAAGATGTTGATTTTAATGCACCAGCTGGTAAAAACTAGCACAAGTAGTTCATGCAACATGGTGAGGATATAAGGAAGGGAACTACATGTTATCCGCTCTTTTTTTTCAGCGCAAAACATGTTTTAGCCTTGCATAGATACATTTTTGTTGATTCTTCATCAACCTTGTAAATACCATACGTGTATCATACAAGACACACACTAGAATTTAAAGCAGGTAATTCTGCACTGAAGCACCGGGAGTTCTGGATGCTGTTTGCATCCCAACTGTGTGTCTTGCTTTTTTGTTGTGGCATGTTTGGCAGGTGAGAATATGTTATTTATTTTGTGTGACTTCCCAGTGTTCAGGTCACAGTTTGATGGCTGAATGTGCTCGTTGTAGCTGATGGAAATGGCCAGCACCAACAACTGTGAGAATTGGAACACACTGTGGTTGGTCACATTGTCCAAGTTTACTGAAATCTGGAGAATTTTTAAGTGTTTCAGGATTATATTTTTTTAAGTATTTCACTGTATTAAAAGATGTGCGTAGATAATGGTTGATTTTGAAAGTTTTCACTCTCTGTGCCTTTGTTTTCTCGTCAACATTGTAATAATGCTTTTAATGTTTGTTAGTGAATAACACCACAGAGGTAATTAATTAACATTTTTCAAGTGTTTGGGAATTCTCCAATGTCAAATACTATCCAGCACTTAACTCTTCATCCTTGCAGATCTCCGTAACCCCTTTAGAGGATGACTGATTTCTTTTGGTGTTCAGAGTCAATAATATTTTCTAGCACCATTTGAAATCGGTTATAGTGATTGGGGAATTGCTCCTCGGGAATTTGTGTACAAGAGGCTCCAGAGAGAATCTTTTAATGGTATAATCCTAGGGCTGAAAACAGGGAAGTGTGTTATTTTAGTGAATGGAGTTGCTGAATGCAGAAGTACTACGAGTTTAAATTCTTGTGGGGTGTTTTTATATAGCTGGAGAATTTTCCTCGGGGAAAATGCAATCTCTGGTAGATGGAATATGTAAAATTTGTTAACATGAGGTCTTGGTTTAGGTCCTCTGTGTAAAGATGGTACTTGGAATGGTTTGGAAAGCCATAAGGTGCTGAGAGGGAAGACAAAGGGAGATGGTTTTCCCAGTGAGAAAAAACAGTGTGGACTTGAGATAAAAGAAGAAAAGCCCCACCCTGTTGGTTTAATGATCCTGTCTGTGAAGTATGAGGAAATCTAAAGAGCAGCAGGAAGCCTTCCAATCTCGAATTCCCATACTCTGGACATGCTGAAAGAAAGATCGCATGGAAGATCTCATTGCCAGCCTGGGAGTTCTTGCATTCTCCTCTCATACACTCTGAACCGTGCAAGCCATAAAAAACCTCAGTCATCTTTCCAGGGGTGTTTAAGAAGTTTTCTCTGAAAATTCAGCTCTTCAGTGAAACAGAACTGGCCGGAGGCAGAGTTGAAGGTGGGTCGTGTCCCCAGTTCCAGCAGGATCTCATTACCCACGAAGATGATGTCTGAGAATCATATTTCAAACAGCTTCTCATACTGCATCCAGCTTTTTGGGAATTAGTAACACAAACCAACCTACAGCAAGGCATCCCTGTAGCAGGGGATATTTTCCTGGATGTCCTGGTGAATTCAGCAATGTACTTGCTTTTCCTGTTATTCCAAATGGGGAAACTAAAAAGAATGTTTTTGTAAACAGCTGGGGCATCTTGAGTATTCAGAGGCATTTTTAAGGTGGTGGCTGATTGTTGGCAGCAAATTTACCTTTCCCTTGTACCCTCCATCTTTTCTTTGGTATATGAAAATGTATTGAAAGCAGGAGAGGGACTTGGGATAAGGACGTGGAGGGAGAGGTCGAAGGAGAATGGGTGCAAACTGACAGAGGAAAGGGTTGGATGGGATATTAGGAAGAAGTTCTTCCCTATGAGGGTGGTGAGGCCCTGGCACAAGTTGCCCAGAGAAGCTGCGGCTGCCCCTGGATCCCTGGGAGTGCCCCAGGCCGGGTTGGACGGGGCTTGGAGCAACCTGGTCTGGGGGAAGGTGTCCCTGCCCATGGCAGGGGTTTGGAATGAAATGATCTTTAAGGTCATTTCCAACCCAAACTATTTTATGATTGTGTGAAATGCTGCCATTGCTTTATTTCTAACAAAGATAATCACAAACTGAGAGAGTCTTGATGTGTAGAGTATTGGCCCTTTCCTTAGTCTCTGGCTTCCATCCATTCATGAAATCCACCCTCGTGATTTGTCTTGTTTATACTCTGAGAAGTGGGTTTAGTACAAAAGACTGTAGGTTAGCCCTTCAATTAATAAAAAAAATGATTAAAATACAGAAAAAGTAGACTGGCTGGCAGCATGGGGGTTTTGCAGTATAATGCAGAGGGGTGACACCTGCCCACATGGATATTTTAAGGGTTTTGACAGATGTTCTCGTGGAGCTTGAAAGCCATACAGAATAAAGTGTTGCACTCTGGAAGTGTGACTTAAAAGTAATCACTGTGTTTTAAGTACATCTCTTGCCTAAGTACCTCCCATACAGACTGTTGCTTAAATGATTTGTCACGTGAAGTCCTTGAAGGAGCAGATGGATCTCTTTGGAGTTTTGCTGCTTGTACTGCGCGTGTAGGATCGAAACGTCTGGACTCGGGGAAAATTGCTAGCACAAAAACTAATCTTAAGAATCAAGTTACAAAGTGATCATGCAAAAACAGGCGAAGATTAATGACGTTTTAATTATTTACGTTGAAAGGTAAGAGGGTTTTAACCTGCAGTAATGTCTTCTGTTTGCACCATATAGTGAGGGAAAACAGAGCTGCCAAGTGCCTGCATCTCATAAAAGTGTTTTCAGGCGTGAGTACTGTTGCTGGTGTACCCATGTGTTCACACACGGGACTGTGTCCTGTTCCATGTTGGATCTTCCCTACAGCAAGACGGAAAGAAAGGATGAAAGAAGGAAGAAAAACGCTTGATGAAAAGAGAAGCATTTCAGTATAAAATAGATCTACGTATGAGAAAGAAGCGTATGGGGTTTTTTTCTTTTTTTTTTTTTTTTTTTTTTAATGCCGTTTGCTCTCAACTCTTGGCCTTTCAAAAAGGTCAACCTACTAGAAGACAATCTTCCCTGTTACACTAATTTAGATGCAAAATGGTGCTTACAAAGCCTGCACCAGTCTGCAAACACCACTCCGGTACCACAGTGTGTAGCTTAAATTAATTGTTTGCAAGTCTGCTCCGTCCTACTGTTGCAATTGCAAGATATAACTTTCACTTCTGGACTAATACAAAAGGTGCTGGATGCTGAGATGACAGGGAGGGAAACATGATGTCTCTTGGGAATTTTTCAATGCAAAAATATTTCGGAAGTGTCTTAGAGTGTACACTTTTTCTATTAATGAGTCATGAAACCAATTCATTTTACCACATAGAGCCTAAATTTCAATTGTTGCATTAATTTGTCTGAAACTTTTGTGATCTTGCATCCCAATCTCAAAATGTCTGTGAAATCTGTCGTATGTTGGGAATCTGAGGGGCAAATACCCTGAGCTTGAGGAGCTTGAGATGATGGTGGTGAGTTTCTTTGTTTCCACAACAAATAAATTGAGGGTCAGAACTATAATTTTCAGCATAATATGTATAATTTTCAACACTGATGAAACATGCAGGCATAAGATGCTTATGAAAGAGTGGAACAGTAAACAAGACAACATGATGATATTCTTCAAGATGCTTCCTGATTTCTTCAAGGCAATTTGAGAATTGGTAACCAAAAATAACCTTCTTGTGTGGGATCTGCCGTGTCCTTAGCACACATTTCCAGTGCCATAATGGACATCAGAGGTATAAGGAGAATAAATTTGGGGATCGTGGGTTTTCCTGGGGGCCGGTTGAGTCCTGCTGGGACCTTCTCTAAGTATGAAACAGCAGAGGCTAGTGTTGGCAGAGCTGTTCTGTGCAGTAAAATAGGCTGTTAGAGCTCACAGCATTTTAAAGGTGCCAGGAGGGCAAACTCCTCCTTGTTTGGGTAATCCTAACAAAAACAGTGTTAGAATTTCTAGCCATCTTTGGTAAATCAGATCCAGTGGGGACAATGAAACAAACTCCAGAAAAGCAGCCTGAATTAAGCTGCCTACAGTGAGAAGTTCTCACTTCACACGTGTCCCTCAGGACAGATCTGCTCTCCACAGACAGCTTTCCTAGTTTGTGACAGCAGTCCATCAAGCTGGTGGATTCTCTTCTCCTGTTGTGCCTGTCAGATTCTGCAGGTGCATCTCCCCTTGAGGCATCCAGAGCTTTTGGGTTTCAGGCTGAAAAGGTGGAGCAGCTACGTGCTCCCACCTCTGCTGGGAGCAGGCAAGAGGATTTTCTGTGTGTTTGTAATGGTCAGTGTAGTAGTTGCAGACCTTGAGTCAGAAGATGTTCCCATTCAGCTCCTTAAAATAAGAGGCTGCAATTTTTTTTTCCTTATGGCATTCTGACTCTTTACTTGCATTCCAACAATTTTCCAGTAACATCCATGGAGATATGTGTGGCTGCCTGCTCTGCTGCCTGAATTGCTGGGTATTTAAGTCACCTTACATGCAGCTTCTGTCTGTGCTGCCTTCTCAGCATCGTGTCTGTCTCCTCCTGAGGATTCCTCTCTGGAGAAGCTGCTTTGGCAGCAGATGAGTTGTCTTCTGGCCCTGGGAGTCCATTTTATCCTTGTCAAAGAAGTTTTTTGATGTCAACTTGCCATAAAAAGGAGAGGTGAGCCTTGGGATCACAAGGATTTGAGTTCAGTATTTTGGTGCCAGCAGTGGTCATGGAATCATAGAATGGTTTGGGTTGGAAGGGACCTTAAAGACCATCTCATTCCAACCCCTCTGCCACGGACGGGGACATCTTCCCCTGGACCAGGTTGCTCCAAGCCCTGTCCAACCTGGCCTTGAAGATGGAGCATTCACAGCTTCTCTGGGCCACCTGTGCCAGAGCATCACCACCCTCACAGCTGGGAATGATTCACATTCTGCTGCAGAGGAGAGTTTTAGTTTCCAAAGCAATTAACATGTCAAGCCCTGCACATCTCTGGCTGTAAAACCCGACAGTGACACTCATTTGGAGCAGCACAGCCTGGGATGAAGTGGTTGGAAAGGGATGTCCAAGAACTGTGTGGGGGAGCCAGCTATGGTACAGTTTTCCAAGCCGTGCATGGCAGTGCAGAGCGTGGACATCACTGGGGAATGTGAGGCATTTCTTTCAACTTCATTTCTCCAAATACGACTTTTTGTACTACTATAAAGTTACTGCATGTGGCGGTATTAACAAAACCCAGTGGGATTTATTTATAATTAATGATTTTACTTGGCAAATACTCAAATGCCACTGTGCAGGATAAAATCCCCAAACAGATTGGCAGCTGTAAAAGCCATAAGCCCAGGTGAGTTAGCGGGTCTGTTAATAGTCTCCAGAGGACCACAAAGTGATTTTCTCCATTAGATTTTGCCATTATTTAATCTTCAGTCTTGCCTGTCTTTACTGTGGAACAGACTGGAAGGAGAGAATGGCTTGATGGTCCCCCAAGTAGTTCCTCATGACTAGAAATGCCTTGCAGTGATGGCATTGCCAGTTGAAAGGTGCCAGAATCCTTTATACATCAGAACCTGCTCAAAAATCACGTCTGGGAGAGCTTAAGCTTCTCACAAAAGTCATGGAAATTATCACGGACTTCCAGGCTTGCAAATAAGTTGTCGTGTAAAGACTCTCCACTACGTTTCCAGCGTGAGAACTGAAATCGCAACTGAAGTGTTCGGGGGGGAAAAAAAAAAAAAAAAAGAGAAAAGACCTTCAGCACGAGTAAATTTTCGGATTTCACTATGCTGATAAAAATTCCAGTTGGAGAACCTCGGAGTGAAACAATGGTGTAAAAAAACCCCACTTTCTAGTTGAGATTAGCCTGGAAATTTTAAGACACCCATGAATAATTTATAAACCAGCCTTCCCACAGATGAGCAGCAGGACCAGAGCGTGGCTACATTTGTCGCCGTATTGAGATGTTTTTTGGCAGTGGGGGAATTTTTATGGTGTTCTTGCTCGTAATGGAGTTCTTGCTTAGTTTTTAATGTCCCAAATGTAAACAGATCTGAGGAAGCAGGTCGTTAAAAACGTTTAGAAAGGGCGAGTGAAAAAGCGAAGTACTTGTGCACTGCGTTCCAAGCAAAGCCTATAAATCACCGGCATCGGAATTAGGCTGCCAGCCCAGGAATAGTCAAAAGATTGATTTTTTTTAAAACTGTGGCAAAAGAGCGGAGGGAAGAACCCAAGAGGTTTGAGTACCCGTCCTGTGCTCTGTTTTCAGTTCTAATGCTCTGCTTTAACGAACTCAAAATTTGAATCCAATCCGCTTCTGGGTATTTGGCTCTGTAGTCTCTGAAGCCCTGGGACCAGTGGACTTCAGTGCCTGGTGCTCCTGCATTAGCAAGGGCTGGGAATGCTTAAATTCACGCAGAGGTTTTATGTGTAGGAGTAACTCCAAAAAAAAAAAAAAAAGGCAGTTCTCATTTGGTTTTGAATCTGCAAGCTGTTTTCTAAACTAAGTTTGCATTTCCAGTGTTTGAGCCTTCAAGAGTCGCTTCAATAACCCATCGCTGTCTCCTGGGAGCAAAGCCAGGGATCATTTGGGGTAAGTAGGGAGGTTGGAAGTGCCAACCCCTGGAAAGTGCTGGTGCTCGTGCCCCCGGCGAGGTGCTCCTTGGCTCCCCTCTCCCTTCCCGAGCCAGCCCACCAGATGTGAGATGCTGCCTTTGGCCCGGGAAGCAGCAGGAGCTGCGTGGTTTTGCTTCGTCGGGAGAGGCCGTGGGTGGAGAGGAGCTGGCAGGGATCCCAGGAGCCGTTGGGAAGAGGCTGCTCGCGGGGGAGAGTGAACTCACCACCCACTTCGGATGAAATCATGGAGTAAAGGCTGGTGAGGAGAAGGAGTTCTAAAAAAAAAGGGGGACAGGAGAGGAAGGATGCTCAACCAGGGAGGAGGGCAGTTCCTGTGCTGGTGGGTTCAGGGAGGATCTGGTTCTCAGAGGGGTCACTTGTAACAGATACAGAGAGCTGGTGTAAGGGGAGGAATTTGTCACGGGAAGGTTTGCTCCAGTAGCGTAGAAAAGTAGAACTTTGATATGTGACCTGTTCGATGGAAATTTATTAATATGTGTCTGGGTGGAGGAGTGATTGCTCCCAGGCAAGCTGCTACTTTCCCAGTCTAACCAAGCTGGGACCAAAGAAGATGCGTTCCTGGAGCAAGGAGAAATAGGAGCTCTCCTTGGGATCTGGCTGTCTTAAAACGGTGTTTTCAAGGGCTGCTGGCAAAGAAAGTTTACAGTGCCACTTTCCTTACCCAACAAGTGGGTCACCTTCCTGTTCCCAGCTGGATGGGCACATTGTCTCGTCCTTACTTGCAAACCAACAAGAAAAAACTCCAGTGTGACTTCCTATTGCCCTCTGAGACTGAACATCACCCAGTGTGAACTCTTTGGATTTTTTCCCCTCATACTTATCTGATTTATGATAAATCACACCACTTATGAGAGTAGCTGTTCAAATCCAGTGAGAAGATCTTCAGTGTCTATGTTTTCCACCTGGATTTCTTTCCAAGCTGCCTCACTGCAGCTCATCTCACATCATTTCTGGAGAGCTCAGGCAGGAGAGGAGCCAGCTGAAGGAGAGGATGTGGTCCCTGGAGTGCATCAGCATGAGGTTTGGTCCAGTGCACCCTCTGAAGGCAGCTTGAATCTTCTGATGGGTTTTGTTGGATTGTCTCTGCTCCTGGAAACACAGTTCAGGGCAAAACCGTCATGGTCTGACTTTGAGGAATGGGATTCTCAGCGCTTCCCTGTCTGCTCCAGCAAGCAAAAAGTGATGTGTAAAACTCATTCACCCCCACCAACTCCAGTGGATGCAAACTTATAATTGTTTCAGGGAAGATACAGCCAAAAAAAGAGAGAAAAAACATTTCCCTAGCTCATTTTCATTTCCCAGAAAACCAGATGGATGAATCATTACAACAGCAGCTATGACAAGGGACCAGACAACAGACTGAGCCCGAAGCCCAGCCCAGTCAAGGCAAGATGAAAAACCGTCCAAGGATTTACCAAACCCTCCCTTCCACATGTGTTTAAAGGAGCAAGACTCTAGAATTAGGGCATGCGGATTTTAACTTTCTTCTTGCGTCCTGCATAGCATCAAGAGCAGCTATTGCAGAGATAACAGTAACAAATCCAGTGGTGCATCGACAGTGGGGTCCAGTGCGGTAACGTGATGGTGTGGTCATTATAGAATCACAAAAATAGAATCATAGAGTGGTTTGGGTTGGAAGGGACCTTAAAGATCCTCTGATTCTAATCCACCTGCCATGGGCAGGGACACCTTCCACTAGACCAGGTTTCTCCAAGGCTTGTACAACACTTTCAGGGATCCAGGGGCAGCCACAGCTTCTCTGGGCAACCTGTGCCAGGGCCTCACCACCCTCACAGGAGAGAATTTCTTCCTGACCCTGCCCTCTGGCAGTGGGAAGCCATTCCTCCTTGTCCTCTCACTCCAGGCCCTTGTCCAAAGTCCTTCTCTAGCTCTCCTGGAGCCCCTTTAGGCACTGGGAGGGGCTCTGAGGTCTTCCTGGAGTTTTCTCTTCTCCAAGCTGAACAACCATAACTCTTATCAGCCTATCTCTATGGCAGAAGTTCTCCAGTCCTAAGAGCATCTCCAAGGCCTCTTCTGGACTTGCTCCCACAAATTCACATTCTTGTCGTGTTGGGGACCCCAGAGCTGGACACAGCACTGCAGGTGGAGCCTCACCAGGGCAGAGCAGAGGGGCAGAATCACTTCCCTTGACCTGCTGGTAATTTTTCTTTTGATTCAGCCCAGGACACAGTCGGTTTCTGGGCTGCCAGCACCCATTGCTGGGTCAGTTTAGCTTCTAGTCCACCAACACCCTCAAGCACTTCTCCCCAGGGCTCCTCTCCATCCATTCTCCACCCATCCCATACTTGGAGTTTCCCAAGCACAACATGAAGCTGCTTAGACCAGAGCGAGCAGCCTCCCTGCTTTGTCTGTGGATACGTGCCAGGCTTTGCTGGGAGAGTTATTTGCAAGATAACGTAGACGTGCTCTTAATACAGTAGAGCGTAAAACTATGCGTAAAACCCATCAAAATAACAGCAGAAGTGACAAGGTTGAGAAAGCATTTAAAAGTTAGGAGATGCCCGCCTTCAGGCTGCCCACGGAGCCCCTGTGGGTGCGTGTGCTGTGCTCCTTCCTTAATTACACCATTGGGGGGTTATTTTTTCCCAGAGGATGCTGCCCTGCTCCCTGCAGAGGGTGGTGGTACTCACTTGCTGAAGAGCCATACAGAGTCGGGGTTTTTTTTTCACTTCATCCTCAGCTCTGCAGCATCCAAGTGCTTTGGCTGAAGCAGTTGCTGTGATGACATCTTTTTTCTCTTTTTTCTTGGGGGGGCTGTATTGTGATTCCTGCTTTACAAACAAAGAAATGGAGCTTGGAGAAACGAAGGTCAAAGAATCTATTAATTTTCGGTGCCCAATTTGAAGCAGCTGGTGCAAGATATTCAGGACTCTCTGTTCAAAGCACAGATTCTTCTCATGCCTTTCTTTGTTTTCCTCCAACCTCCTGCTTCGTTCCTTGCCCTCTTCCAACTTCAGAATGGTGGGCTCTCTAATTATGATTTTTAAATTCAGATGCTGCTCTTAGCTTTCGAGTGTTTTGATCGCTGGCTGAAAAGCTATAGCTGAGTTCCACTCTGCAATAAATGTTCCCTTTCTCTGCAAGGTAAACAAGGTCACTGCAGGTAAAAAGCCACAGGTCTGGGAGCAAATAACAGGACATCATTCAAGCCAAGGTACTCGTGAGCGATGTGGAGATCTCTTCACCTCTCCTACTCTCCGTGACTCCCATGGAACCCATCACAGAGCAACAACAGCACAAAGAAGCTGCATCTCTAAGAGAAAAACCTGGAGTTTACCTCCGGTGCTCAGGGCTTGGGTCCATCGTTGCTTTAGCAGGGGCAGCTATGAAGAATTGCTTTTAGGGAAGCAGAGAGCAGACCCACAGGAGGGGTGGGAGGGCAGAGGGAAGCCAGCGATACCGAGCGTGTTTGTTGTGTTGGGAATAAGTTGTACTTGTGGGACTTGGTGAAATGCCAGGAAAACCCTGAGGGTGAGGCTGCAGCGCTCCTCGCGAGATGTTCCAGCCCCTGGAGCCCTTGGGAACAGCAGTGCTGAACACTGTGTGCTCTCAGCTGCCCCAGGCACAGCCGCATCCATCCACACAAGGACACGTGTCCTGGGCTCCCTCCAAGCAGGAGCTCCCAGAACATCCACCTTTTATTTCTGCCTGCACAGTCCTCTGGCCAGGCAGGTTTTGGGTGACCATGTCCTGTGTCCCATGTCTGAAAATACCCTCCGGCCTCAGCGCCTGGCACTTGGCTTTGGCAGAAGGAAGCAGTGGGACAGCGATGGGAGGATTTTTGAGGCTGCGTTATCCCGTGGCTGGTGAAGATGGAAAGGATCTATCCCAAGTGTAGGACAGGAGCTGAGGACATGAGCACAGCACCAGTGAGCTGAGACCTCAGAAGGCCCCTGGGGTGTGGGATTGAGTAGGAGGGAGCTGAGAAGGACTTAGGGGCAGGAGGAATGGTAATTAACCATGGAGCACTGCCTCGTTGGCTCCGAAGAACACCTGGCACTCATCTGTCCAGGCATTTCCCACTGCCACAGGGGATTCCAGTGCTCCTTCTTGCTGCTTCCTTCACCTTTGGAGCTCTGCATCACTGTTGCTGTTGGAAACACTGTTATTTCATAAGCAGGAGAGCTCAGGGCTGCAGAGACAGCACAAAAGCAGCTCGAGGACACTCGGAAGCAGTAAAACCAGTTATTTTTAATCAAACTTGCATATAAATGTTAGGTCTGAGGAATCTCTCAGGTCCAGCCTTCCATTCCAGGACTGCAGCCAGGCTGTTAGCCAAGGACTACCCAAGTCCTAAATCCCCTAAATGTGGGGGGCACAGCTCAGGGGTCTCTGTCCCAAGGCAGCACTGTCTCGCAACAAGAGACTTTCCTACATCCAACATGAGCCTCCCAAGCCCCAATTTGCCCCTGGTGCCTTTTGTCACAGCCCTGCATGACAGAGAGGAGTTTTGTTGTGTCTCTGCAACCACCTTTCGTGTGTTTGTAGCCAGCTCTTGGCTCCCCAGCAGCTCCTCAAGGCTGTGCAGGGCTTTCTACTCGCTATTTGCACAATTTGCTCATAGTGAAAGCACAGAAACCCACCCTCAAACCCTGCTCTGCTCCCCCCCCAAACCAGGGCAGCAGCCAGAGCATCCCTGGGCACACCTGTGCGGGATGAGTCAACCACCACCAGCATCTTCCGCGGGACTCAGCCCTGTCTCCCACACTGGTGGCTTTCTGTGCGTGGGGAGGGGTCCAGACAGCAGCTTCCAGCTCCCTCCAGACCAGACACCTCCAGACTGCAGAACTGGGGGGACATGAAGCCCTGGAGGGGTAAACTAGCCCAGGTTCCCTGCTAGACCTAACCCTCTCTAGGAGAGAAAGTCCAGAGCATCATATCCTGCCCTCTCGGCTGGATCTGAAGGGGGTGGCACCAGCGCTGGACGAGGAAAAGGAGTTGGACGCACCACTCATGTTCTCCTTGCTAGAAACCGTCCTACATCCTTGTTCGTGAGGATGAAGCTGTAAATCAGCAGGAACAACTTCAGAGTCATCACCACTGACACCGGGGGAAAGGGCTGTCTGGGAGGAGAGATAACGGAGTGCGTTGGTGGTCCTTCCTCATCCTCTTCCTCTGTGCTTCATGCAAGTGATGTAATTAGTGCTTGGGAGGTTTTCTTCACTTTTAATTTCACAATGAATATGAAGCAAGGCGAGCCCAGATGCAAATAGGAACCGAGGCCCTTCTGCAGAGACCCCAGGGGAGGCTCCGACTGTCTCACACTGAGTCACCTCCAGCCCCCGGGAACCCCGTGCAGGGCCCGGGAGGGGACGGAGAGGTGACAAGGCAGAGCTGCCTACTGGAAAAAAAAAAGTCCCCGGTTTCTCGGTTTGGTAAGGAGAGGAAAAGAAAAGTTAATGCTGCGACCTAGTGGAGGAAAATCAGCTGTGCAGGTACGCGGGCAGAGCTATTCCAGGCGCTGGGGAAAGCAGAAGGTTGTGGAATTTGTGCCTGGTGGAGGCTGGACCGCGGCAAGCCGTGGTGGTGCAGCTTATTTTTACAGGATTCCGAACCTGAAAGCAGGTTGTATAACAAATTCAGTTTTCTAGAAGGTGCTCGGCTTAGCCCTGAATGATCTGGGTGTGGGAACCAGAGGGTCTTTAAGGTCCCTTACAGCCTGAATTGTTCTCTGATTCTACATTTCTGTATTTTCATGAAAAGGCTGAAAACATCCCTGTGGCCCACGTTCAACCTGGCACAGCACCAGTGTGACTGTGGATGAAGGTTTGCTGCCAGCAGTGTGCACTTGGGACTGGATCTGTGCTCCCAGCTAATCCATTCCAGCCCCAGAAGGAACTGGAATTGGATCAGAGCCAGTTTGCTGGGCAAAAATAAGGGGGAAAAATTCATTGGCAAGGGTGAGATCAATTTCCTGGTGCCTGCAGGTGTTTAAACCTGAGCTTAGCGTGGTCTGGGACTAGGTCCAAGGCTGAAGCACCCGGACCCAGGAAGTGGAAAATTCCTAAAACAGAGGTTTTGGGTCATTAATTACCCAAATGGGAATTATGAACACCACCTGAGGTAAGGGCTACTGTGAGTGAGTGGCAGCCAGGGCAGGGAGAGCATGTGAGCACAGGAATGCTGTGCTCAGGCTTGGGGTCCGTGCTGCCAAAGGGGGCTGAAAAATGGGAAGGATTTCAAAGGAGAGCCCCAAGAGTGAGGAAAAGTTGGAAAAAAACTTTCAGAGGGGTAAAGCTGAGCTCAGTGTGTTACCCAAGAGAGGAGGGTCAACCTCTGCCCACCACCATCACCCTCCATGTCCAAGGGACCCCAGTCCTTGGTTCCTTTGGTGGGTGGCCTGGAGAGCATCCAGTGACTAAGCCCCTCTGCTGAGACCCTGCAGGAGTTTGTACATCCAGGAGGGTTTGACACGTGGAAAGAATCAGGGGAAGCTCCCTAGCACTGCCTGGGACACAGCCCTCTGCTTGGTCAGCATCTCCCTCGTGCCGAGGGCACTGCAGAACTGAGGCGCCTCTGGGATTAAATAACAGCTGAGCTGGGGATTTACAGACCCACGTTTTGGCTTTGGGTGCTGCAGTTGGCACCAGTCTGCCTAAATCCCCCCTCCACGTCCCCATGGCTTCACGGACTCACAGACAGCAGGTCTTTTGGATCTAGTGGTCAAAGCCATCCAGGACACCTTGTGCATGTGGCATCAGCTCAGTTAAATCACAGCTACCGAATTCTATTCCTTCTGAATACAGAGGAGACAAGGGATAGGCTTGATCCTGCTGTCTTGTGTGCTCAGCCTGGATCAGGGAATGGGGGGCAGCCCTTAAACCTGCTACCCAGAGACTGAGGCATCTTACCCTGCTCACCCCACATGTCCTGCCTCCAAATGTGTGCTGTGCTAAACCTCCCCCACACTGCTGCTGCCCTCCAGCGTGGGGTTGTCATCAGTGGGGCACACTCAGATCATTCAAAATAGCCAAGCACTGCATGGAGAAGGAAGCAGGGAAAGAGGATGGAGGAGGGTGGACCAGAGTAGCAGCAGGAGGAAAATGAGGAGGAGGAGAGACATGGCTCTGGGGGAGCAGAGAGGAACACACCAGCACGAGGCAGCTGCAAGGAGCCCGACAGCTGGAAGCCAAAAATATCCCTCAACGGTGAATCAATTTGCTCTGGGGAATGGGTGAATCGGTGGAAGCGGGAACAAGGGGGAGAGGATGGGGCAGGAAAATCCACAGAGCAATGAATCATCTTTCCCGAAAAGCCCCTTTTCCCGAAACAAGGCGGTGATGAAGCAGAAAACTGAGCAGAGACAGAAACAATCAATTACAACGTGAAGGGAAGCTGTCCCCTGATGAATAAATACTCAGGAGTGGCCGACAAAAGGGAGTCAGTTGGTAGGTGGATAAATCACCAGGGAGCAAGTCGTGGCTGTGAGAGGCAGCTGGATCCATGAACGTGTCCACCAAGCAAAGGTGCTGCAGGGCTGCCGTGGGGACATGGAGCATGTGGAGATGCTCCCTCCGGGTCTGCGTGCCACTCCCCACGTGTTGGGAGGACAAGGAGTTTCAGGCAAGGGAAGGGGGGGCTGCAAATATTGAGCTGGGCGGAGGAGGTGATGTTGGGCACTGCCATGTGATGGGTGGTGAGTCCCATGGACCAGGAGACAAAGCCCCCCTAGCTCCAAACCACATCATTTTTGGGGCATGGGATGAGGCGTGCATGGAGCATCACAGACAACAGACATTGGGATCATGATCTGGATCAGGGAACAACCTTGGAGGATGGATAAAATATAAGAGAAAGTGCTTTCAAAGGTTTTTGAGGAGCAGTCTGGCTGTTATGGATGTGAATGTATAATAGATAGTGATGAGGAGAGCCTAGAAAAATTGTGGAGAGAATCAGGTTTCTTGAGGAAAGTGCTCCATGCACAGAAGGTTTGGGATTAACAAAATCTTTAGGGAGACATTGAAGAGATTTCATCTTGCAAAAAGTACAGATTTGTTATTAGGACATGGCTACTTTTGGCCATTGTAGGAGAGACCCTGAGTAGAGGAGCCAAAAGAGCAGTGAACCATGATTTGAAAGTGAGTTTTTGTGTGTTTTATCAAAAAAGAAGGAATTTGAGGATGCTTTCTCACAGCTGAGTGCTCCAGCCACTATACTGGAAGTCCAGTTCTGTCTCTCCTTCATCCTCACTCAGGTCCATGATGCTGCTTTAGGAAAAGGATGATGGGCATAAATGGTTGCAGGACTTTGGAGGTGGGCTCATATGTGTGTGGGAAGGGGTCACATCTCCCACCAGCTGCCCCCACCCCGCCCAGCTCCTCTCCAAATCAGCGTTTCCCAGTTCACCCACCCAAGGGACACAAGCATCCCAGGACTGTGCTGAGGAAGAGACTGTCCAGGGACAGGAATAGACAGAAAAATTAAGATTATCCATGTGGACACAGAATCTTTCACGTCAAACTCTACAGAACTCAGTGGGGTTGGAGATGCCCCCACTCCCCATCCATGGAGCTTTCAGTGAGGGCTCCAAGCCTAAGGGCCGCGTCTCCAAAGGCCAAGGGGAAGAGCAGTCATCCCTGCGGATGCAGGAGCTGTGCCGCAGCCTTCCCTCCTGTTGATGTGAGGCCGCGTTGTCACTAGAGGGAAGCAGAACCATGTGCACGGGGCTGGTCTGGCACTGCTGGCATCACCAGAGCTGCTCTGGGCCGGCAGAGGCACTCACCCAGAGCAGCTCTGAGTGGGAGAAAGGGGACACCTTCCTCACCCTGGGCTGGGCAGAGCTCCAGGTGGAGGATGAAAGCCGCAGGGAAAGGGAGCAGCTGAAGTGATGCTGGGCCACATCAGCCGGTTATTACTCTCCAAGGGCACATCTGGGTCCCGTGTCCCCTCTCTGCAGTGCCTCTCACTGCTGGGGAGCTGACACTGGGGGCTGCAGTGGGGTTCAAGGGCACCCCATAGGGCAGGATTGTGGCCAGCAGGGCTGGCCGGGGACTTTGAGCACTGTTGCCTCTGCCAAGGAGATGGCACTGCTCCTGGGGACGGTGGGGACAGCTCGTCACTCTGCCACCACCCTGCCTGGAGCATGACCGCCCTGAGATGGGTTTACTGGAGGGTTTTGGGGGTGGGGGGCAAGGGTAGGGGAGGCACGAGGTGGCAGGAAGGAGACAGGTCCCAAACTGCCCTGGGAGGGATGTCTGTGCTCGGCGTTGGCGGTGCTGCCGGTCTGTGCACGCCGGGGAATGTGCAGGACATGCTCATGGAAACCACACCACCCACGGAGGAGGCTGGTCTCCAAAACCAGCTCCTCTGGGACCTGGAGATTTTCTTCCTTATGAAGATGAGCAGCCAAAATAGTCATTTCCCCCTTCATCCCCAGAGATGTGGAGGATTCCCCTTCTCTCCTTGTGTGCTGGGCTTGGCTCCACTTACACCCTGAGCTCTCCCGTGGGGCCACAGCCCACCTTCAGCCCACCCACATCTCTGGGGAAAACTTCCCCCAAGCATTTGTCAGCTGCAGATCAGGATAATTTCCCGGCATATTTGGAAGTAAATGCATCCTGAAAATTTCTTCCATGCTGTACTAAGAGGTTTTTGACACAAAGTCAACCTGTCCACCAGCAGCTGGCAGGAGTTTAGTTCAGTAACAAACCTTGCTGCCAGAGCCCTGCCCGTGTCCGTACAAGCCTCAGTCATTGTGGTTCTTCCTATGCAGGTCATGGAGGTGGGAAATGCCAGGACTTGCTGCTTTGGCCAGCACAAGGCTGTATCTCCCTGCAGGTGGACTTGCTGTTTTTCTCACTGCCATCTCTCCTGCAGAGAAATTTCAGGGCATTGTGGCAGCTCGACCATGCCAGTAGCGGAAAATTGCATTGATCCCTTTGCAGGAGACAGGGCAGAAGGATACATGTGGTGCCTCTGGGTTTCTGGGGGAAGGTGGGATGTCAGGAGAAGGCACAAGCTGACTATACCAGCTTAGGTGATCAGAAATTAGGTTTCCCAAGTAGCGGAAGGAGCCTTCCTGTGGTCCCAGCACATCACACAGCAGCCTTTGCCCAGGGCTGTGTAAAGCCATTGGGCAGATGCAGCTGTGGATGAAACCTAAGAGCATCTCCATGGGGAGTCAGATCATTCCCATGCACCATTCCCATTGTGCCAGGTTAAATACTCGATGGAAACATTATAATAACAGAAATCTTAATTCTGCCATGCTGTGAAATCATAGAATCACAGAATGGTTTGGGTTGGGAGGGATCTTAAAGTTCCAAGCAGTTCCAATTAGTTCCATCCAGTGCCAAGCCCCCTGCCATGGGCAAGGACACCTTCCACTAGACCAGGTTGCCTATAAATAGTTGTGGTTTGGGGTTTTGTACCTCCAGATGTTTCTCTTGCTGGTTAGTGTCAGAGGTTGTGTTTGCTCAGCTCATTATTAGGTCCAAGGAATGAAGTGGAGCTGTTCAGTGCTGGATTTTTGTTATTCTTGGGCTGAAAGTGGTGATGCCACAGACGGAGAGAGCTAGAAAACAGCCCAAGATGTTTTAGCCCAAGGTGATAAATTTGCATCAGTGACACCCAAACTGGTCCTTTCTGGTGGCACTTTCAAATGGGTGGCCAATGTATAAACAGTTGGGAGAGCAGTTAAGCATGGAGGGGAAGGAATATCAGCACGAAAAAGAGGGTGATAAAAGGTTTATAGTACCTCAAACATCATTACAACGAGGAAATATCTGCTATTAAGTGCTGTTTTGGAAAAAGGAGATAAAATATCAGCTGGTGTTGGATCTTGAGCTCAACAGCTAAAAATTGCTGCCAGCAGGAGTAATTTGGACGAGGAAGGAGAGACATGAAGGCAAAATGACTTGCCCGGGGGGACAGAGAGAAGGCCAAAAAATGACTGCTGAATAAAATAGTGTTGTATTTTGTTTCTGAGACTGGAAGTCCCTGGAACTCCTGGGGGGGGGTTATTGTCCACTGGAGCATCAGCAGGACAGACGACAGGCACAAAAAAGGATGTGATATTACGATGGCCGAGTGGCAACTGAGAAGTGAAGAACAAGAAGTGCTAATGAATGCCTTGTTTTTAAAAGGAGCTTTCTTTACTCCCCATCACTGAGAACTTCCTGCAGCAAAAACAAGTGCAGCTGCTTTCTTTTTCTTTTTTTTTTTTTTNNNNTTTTCTTTTTTTCCCCTTTCAGATTTGCTCTTTGAGCATGAGCTGGTAAAAAGCTGGTTCTGCGGCACCCTACATACTGACAAACTCCTGTGGCAAGGGCTGCTTCAGCCAGGTCCAAGTCACCAGCCAAACCAAACCCCTGAAGTCCAAATCAGCGCTTAGAATGGCAAAATCGGTGCTTATGGTTCCTGCGGAATCTCAAATCCCACACTGCGGAAATCGATGCCGTGTAAGGCCATGACTGTGGATACCTTCAGCACCACAGCTGGCGTCATGTCTCCCTGTGGATGGAGCTTTCAGAGCTTTCAGGGTTAAACCAGCCTCGAATTGGTCCTAAAAGCCAGGAAGACCCGGCTATACACTGGCCACGTCACTGGCCAGCTCCAGAGACCACTGTGGGGTCCAGAGCGTGCAGTGCTGAACACCTGCAGCCTGCCCGGGACAAAACTCAAGGGCAGGCATCCATCCAGCCCTTCTTCTCTGCCGGGTCCTCATAAAGGAAGCAAAGGGTATTTCTGGCCAGAGAGGTGTTTGAAGGGGAGATGCCTCTTCAGGGTTTGTCAGTGGGGCTATTTGGGGATTTGTTGTAGGTGTTGCACGGGTTTGCCCATCGCTGACACTGCTGCAGGAGGAAGCTGCTTCCAGGGAACGGTGGAAAACAACACTCAGCATGCCAGGTGTGCTGCAGGGCTAATTCTTGCCTGCCGGTTCACCTTCCATCTCCAGGAACTATAGCTTTTTATCTGCTCCCCCTGGATCTCCCCACAGTGCCCGCAGGGCTTCATCTGCCCCCCCACCCCGATAAAACTGAGCACTGCTACTTTCCCCCTGTGGTGGTATCCCCTCAAAGGGACAGAATTGCACGGAGGTTGATCCCAAGAACGATTAGAGAGTTGAAGCAGCCTGACAAAGCCCCCTCCTGACCTCACCCCCCACCAAGCAGGGCTCTGCCTTGCAGGAGGTGGCCGGGCACGGTGCCCATGAGCTGCTCACCCAGCGCCAGCACTGGGCAGATCAGAACACCCGACGAGGCACTGCGCTGCTCCCATACCCCAGCTGCACTGGGGCATCCTTTTAAGAGGAGAAATTGCTGTTCTTTTGAACTCAGGGGTAAGAAATAGTTCTCTGCCCTTCTCAACTTCT
The DNA here is from genome assembly GCA_013396775.1 of Cephalopterus ornatus. NCBI lineage: Eukaryota > Metazoa > Chordata > Aves > Passeriformes > Cotingidae > Cephalopterus > Cephalopterus ornatus. Next base: position 428,484 of record VZRE01011564.1, read on the forward strand.
GCTTTTTGCTTTCGCACGGCAAGCATCTGTGCTGGTGACCCCGCACATGCTCCCAGTTCAGCTCGCTTCCCGTGCATGACTAAAGCTCCTTCCAGCTCAGAAAGCACAGGAGAGAAAACTTCCCTCCCCTTCCCAACCGTGGCCAATATTTTCCCCTGGGAGCTGTGCTGGCCACTGAACATCAACAGGAGTTCAAGTATTTGAAGCCAGAACCCTCCTGAGGAGATGCTGCGGGGACGGTGTGTTTGACAGGTATTGTCAGTCAAAGTCTGACTGTGCTCCTTCCCCGTGCACAAAGTGGGGCTGCTGAGCCCTCCCAGCTGCCACAGAGCTGTGTCACAGGCCTGAGTGAGCAACTGCTTGTAGGGCATCAGTCGTGGCTTTGTGTTTTGCATGGGAGCATATTCTTCCTTTCGCAGCGCGAAACCCTCAGGAAATTCCCCTGGGTGCTGGGTTGCAGCGTGGTGTCCTGTCAGTCAGCCAGTGACTCGTGTCCTTTACAGCGCTGTAATACCTGCAGGTATACAAAATATACAAAAATGTATTATTAAATATCATAGAATCACAGAGTCATAGAATGGTTTGGGTTGGGAGGGACCTCAAGGATCATCTCGTTCCACTCCTCTGCCATGGGCAGGGACACCTTCCACTATCCCAGGTTGCTCAGAGCTCCATCCAACCTGGCCTTGAACACTTCCAGGGATGGGGCAGGCACAGCTTCTCTGGGCAACCTGTGCCAGGGCCTCACCACCCTCAAAGTAATTAATTTCTTCCTAATATCCAATCTAAATCTACCCTTCTTCAGCTTAGGGCCATTCTCCCTGTCCTATCACTGTTTCCCTTGCAGAAAGTCCCTCTCCAGCCTTCCTGTAAGTCCCCTGTAGGGACTGGAAGGGGCTATAAGGTCTGCTGTAAGATGATCTACACCCTCTGCCCTGCAAGTGATTTGCAACCATCCATTTCTCCCTGCTCTGACTGAGACCTAACACAGAAGCAGTAGTTTCCTTTTCACACTCTCCAGCCCCTGCAGAGCTTTGAGGTTCCCTCTCTTCTGCTCCCTTGTGAGCCTTTAGTTTTCAAATCATATTCCAAACCTTCCCTCCATCCTCATCCCTACCCCAGGGAGCTTTAATCACCACGGAGGGAGGACACCCAGTACTAGAGGTGTCCAACAAGTGCTGCTGTCCAGGGATTACCAATCCTTGCAGCCTCTCTGGGGGTTTGAATGCCAAATATTAGCAGGAATGCATGAGTGTGGTTACACTCAACTGCTGTACAGTGTGTCCTACAATGTGAAGTTGCCTGTTACCAAGGTGGGATCATGGATAATTCAGGGAATACAGGAGTCCATGGCATCCTGCCCGGACACCCAAGATGTGAGCTTGCCTTCATTCTAATACATTCCTTTCACCACTGCCATTGTTCAATATTTTCAAGTGTAGGGAAGGAGATAATTGTGGCCCACATGTATCCTGAGCCCACATCCTGAGCCATCCCATCCTGTGTGGGAAAGCTTCCTCTCCCAGTGGCTGGGTCCTTGGGATTCTGCTTTTGGTCATGGCACCGACCCTTGTTTCCTCCTCCAAAACCTCCCCCCTCAGAGTCTTACCTGTGGTTTTTGCGTCATCTATGTTGCTGTTTTGCTCCCTCAAAACACTGACAAAGTGCAACCACTTCCTGATCTCATTCCCTGTTATTGTCCCAAAACCACAGCCGTTCTTCTTCCCCATTCTTGATCTTCCTGAGCTTCTGTCCTTTCCATTTCTCGTTGCCCCTTTTCAATGTAATGGGTTTAATTTGAAAGAAGCATCCAGGGAGGGGTTAGAAATGAATGCTGTGTGGTTAAAAGTCTTGATTTTAGGGGTCTGGTGCCTCTTCCAGGAAAGGTGGAGCCCAAATCTGCTTACGCTGTCCCCCCACAAAAAGGGGCAGCCACGGTCTGCCTGTGGTCTTCATGAAGATGGAGGCTCTCTTCCTGTGCTCCTCTCTAGTGCTACTCTGGGCTCATCCCTGAGGGGTGCTGAGCTGGGCTCAGGTGCAGATGACACAGGTGTCCAGATCCCTAAAGTCCCCCAGGTACCTCCTGCCTTGTGATGGTCCGGAAATTCCTATGAGTTTGGCTCTTGGATTGTGGCTCCCTTTTCAAGGTGACTCTAAGTGTTGCCACTTCAAGACAGAGCTGCTGAATTAAGTGGTTTGACCTCTGACAGCTGCCTAAAAACAGCCAACCCACTTTCGTTGGATCCCGTTTATTTTCCTCTTGCCCTCTGCAACAATAAAAACCCACTGGAGGCCTGTGGTATATAAGGATACTCAGAAACTGTCTCCACCTGAGGCCTCTGCTCCCTCCACTTCTGGATGCATCTTTTTTAGGTGTCCCAGTCAAATTTTGATGACTCCTGAATCGATGATTTAAAAGGAGGACTTTAACATGAGGCACCTACCCACAAAAGGAGTGTCCCACTAAGCCACCATGGATTAGAGTCCTTGGTGTTCAAAGGAAAGAGAAATGAAAGTGACACCAGGGGTTGATGTCTCTGGCAGATCCAGACAGTCAAAAGATTGGGTAAAATGAAAGAAGAAAGCTCTGACTCAGAACTACCCCTCATTGCTGAGTATTCCCCAGGGCACTCAGGGACAGCAAAAAAACATTTTCATCACTGTTGGGAGGGATGCAACTGAGCTGAAGGACTTCAGGGAAGACTTGTCTTCACTTCCCTCAACAAAAGACCAAATCTGCAGGGATGTGATGGCAACTGCAAAGAAATTAGGCTGAAAAAATCTATCAGGGATGAATCGTGCTCTTTCTAACATTTTACAAGGATATTGGTCAGAAGCACATCAGATGTTTAATCAGGCAGTTGTTGGAGTCTTTCACACCTTCAGGGCACATTTTCACTAGTCACTAATCCTCACTTTGAAGCTGACCTAGTTTCTGCTTTCTCTATGCCACCTCCTGAAGCTGAGGTCAATGAAGACCTTGAGATTTACCTGACCTATGCTGATGCTTCTTTCCTTGACTTCAGAGAACTTTGAACTCGAGATCTTGTTATGGTTTACTTTAATTTATATAGTTTATTTTTGATTTTAAATTTAGGAACAAGTCAAGCAAGCAGGCGCACTTGTGTTCAGCTACAAGGATTTGCAAATCTGAACTTCAAAACTCTTCCAAAACACTTTTAAAGAACAGAAATAAAGGTTAGTAATAAAATTATTCACTAAGGGAAAGAGCAGATTTTGTGACCTAAAACAGAGTGAATTTGTGTGTTATTTCTCATATTGCTTGACTCATGTAAAAAATCTTTTCAGTTATGTGGAATTGTCCTGAATTGCAGATTGTAGTACGGGAAATGGCCTCAAGTTGTGCCTGGGGAAGTTTAGACTGGATGTTAGGGAAAATTTATTCACTGAAAGAGTTGTCAAGTGTTGGAACAGGATGTCCAGGACAGTAGTGGAGTCACCATCCCTAGAGGGATTTAAAAGCTGTGTGGATGTGGCATTTAGGGACACGGTTTAGTGGTGGCCTTGGCAGTGCTGGGTTAATGGATGGACTCGATGATCTTATAGGGTTTTTCCAACCTAAATAATTTTATGACAAGGCTGACCACCTCCTCCTAATGCGCTGATGCACTGAACATAATATCAGTAATACATTTAGGATTTACAACAGAAATACAACAATAATCCAGCAGGAAGGACAGCCAATGCAATTAGATAACACAGGTAAGGATGTGCTGCCCAGACACATACTGGAGCCTACAACGAATAAGTTTTTATGAGTACATGGGACGGGGCAGCTGCCAGGAGTGGTGCCCTCTGGATTGAACCTTTCTGTGGGCTGGTGATGGACTAAATGTCCTTTCCAGGTGTATCTGCTGTGCAGTTTGGGACATTCACCAGCTTCCAGGTGTTTTATGTTGGTCATATCGAGGTAGGGAGGCTGAGGATGAAGCAGATGATTTATGAGTCTGCAGTGGTCCTTCTGCAGGTCCCTGTCAAAGCTGAGGTCAGAGGTCAGGAAGTCCTGGCTTCCAGCCTGCACCTGGCAGGGTGTTTTTGGTAACAGCAGAGATAAGCCAAAGGAAGATCAGGTCTGACACTTCTCACAAAGAATTTCCCCTGTGTTCTCAAGTTAAGCACGCTCCATCCTGCTCTGCAGGAGAAACCTGGTTGCAATTCAGCTCTTGCTGACGGGAGTGGCTCAGGTCAAAGACTCCAAGGTAAGGATCCCAGACAGCTGCCTCTCCGGGCTCGTGTCAGTCCCCAGCCGAAACCGAGGTGCTGCGGCCTCAGCAGCTGCTGCGGACATGGAAGTGTCGCGGCACTTCCTACGCGCGACCGCTGAGCACGGTTGAGCACAGGCTGAGCACAGCCCCCTTCCTGTGTCAGGGTTGTTGACACAGCTTTGCTTCTCCTTAAAAAAAAACAAAACAAAACAAAAAGAGGCCCAAAAATACCCGTGGTCCAGGGAAAGCCCCTTCCCCAGCCGGACATCTCAGAGCACGGTGCAGCGGGCAAGCTCTTTTCCTTCCACGGGTGACGTCCTCACAGTGCTGTGGATAGGATGGAGTGAGACACATGCACTAAAAATAGTTGGGGTTTTTTTGGAAATAAAACCTGATTGTCTCGTGTTTTGTTGCTGATGTAGGTTGCTGAGAGCCTGATGGCTTTTGGGATGGGAAGACGGGACTTTCAGGACGGGGTGTGTTCAGACAACTTAGTCAGGAAACAAAAAGTCCAGTTTTTAATGCCTTGTGTGTCTTGCCTTTGAACATCACCAGGAAGAAGGTAGACACCGAAATTCTCCATACTGGCTTATTATTTTTTCTTCCAGCTTATCAATAAAGTTATCTAACTTTATTGCAACCAATTGCAGTATTGAAATGGAAAAATATTAATTGCGATGTTTGTAACACACTGAAATTTGTCTTCTACAGGAAAGTCGGTCTGTGGATGGCAGAGAAATCAATAAAACTGAGTTTTCACCTGCCATTAGTAAATGTTATTTACTTATCTTCAGGAACAGGTTGTTTCTGCAGGTCAGTTTTGTTTCAATGACTGAGAATAAATAACACGCAGGCTTTTAAAGGCTCCCTGGATGAGCTGCCTGAATGGATGCTAAATGAAAATAATTTGCAGTATGAAAGAGTAGTTTGAGAGTAAGTAATATCTTTAAGTTTGTTCCTCTATTTTCTGAATGTTTGAGTGATTTCCAAGAGTAAAAGTTCAATGCATAGTATGACACACAGAGAAAGAATCTCAGATGAGCAGAAGACTTCATGCTTTAAGCACTGAGAAATAATGCCCAGATAGCTGGCGGGCACCTGTGATCTTTAGGAGAGAGGAGACCTGTAATGGAATAATCTGTCTGAGCAGTTGCCCCAGGTTACAATAAAGAGGGGTGTTCCCTGTTTTAATCCTGCAGGAGAATGAGGTTGATGTTAAATAATTGCATGGATTTTCATGGCAAGTTTGTGCCGCTAACCCCAACGTGCCTTCCAAATAACGCATCTGTGGGGAATGGATGGAGGGCTGGAGCACCTCTGCCCGGGAGCCAGGCTGGGAGAGCTGGTGGTGTTCAGCCTGGAGAAGAGAAGGCTCCAGGGAGACCTTAGAGCCCCTTCCAGTGCCAAAAGGGGCTCCAAGAGAGCTGGAGAGATATTTTGGACTAAGGCCTGGAGGGACAGAACAAGGAGGAATGGCTTCCTGCTGACAGAAGGCAGGATTAGATGGGATATTGGGAAGAAATTCTGACCTGTGGAGGTAGGGAGGTCCTGCTGTGCCCCGGCTGCTCAGAGTTGTGGCTGCCCCATCCCTGGAAATGTTCAAGGCCAGGTTGGACAGGGCTTAGAGCCACCTGGTCCAGTGGAAGGTGTCCCTGCCCATGGCGGGTGGTTGGAATGAGATGAGCTTTAATGTCCCTTCCAACCCAAACCCGTCTGTGATTCTGTGATTACAATACCCAGGAGCAAGTGTGAGAGTGGTGCACAAAGAAAGGGTCACATTCTCAGCGTAGTGTTTCCTGTAGTACAACCTCCAGGACACACTGCTGGGGATGAGGATAACAGCTCTGCATTTATAAGAAACTGTTGTAACCACCAAAAAAAAAAAAAAAAAAAAAAAAAAAAAAAACGGAAAAGCGTCAACTGATGCATTTTGTGCTGATTTCTGTGATTTTGGTCTGCGGCTGACTGAAAAACGAGAACCAGGACATAGAAACCAAGTGCTAAACCTGGTATTTTCTACCTTCTTATTGCTCCAGCCTTGCCCCTATTGACCTGTATTTTGGAGAAGGTCTCCCCTGAGCCTCCTTTTCTCCAGGCTAAACACGTCCAGCTCCTTCAGCTGTTCCTCATCAGACTTGTGCATTCAACCCTTCACAGAGACTTTTAGTTTTTGCTGGTACAACAGTAGCTGGAACATTCCAGGTCATTGCTCCTGTGGGGTCAACATCCACACATTGGGCATTAGAGACACAAGTTTGACTCCCACTGAAGTTACACAGCCAAAAGCAGGCAAACCCAAAAAGATCATCATGGAAAGACTGAGGCTGGAAGGGAGCTCTGAAGAGTCCAAACTTTTCCTTGCAGCAGAACTAGCATCACTACAAGATCAGAATGCTCAAGATTGACTACATCCCGAGCTTTATGGTGTCTCCAAGTGTTCACACTGGACAGTTTGATCAAGTCCATGTCTTTGCAATCCGTGCCTGCACCCTGAGGCTGATGAGAGGGGTGAGGTCTGAGCTTAGCCCCTTGCAGATTTCTGCATTTCTCTGATGGGTTCCTGTCTGATTTTGTTGGAGGAAAGTCGTGGTTCATCACTGAAGAATATGCCCATTGTTATGGCTGATTTTCTCACCCTGCTCAAGTTACACCTGCAAACCCCTCTACCCTTTGTGTTCCCATTCCCCTCTCTCCTACTTGAAAAGTCGGATGCTGCCATATACAACACTTTCAAAACCACATCAGTACAGAAACCCACAAAACAAAGGAAATGCTGAGTTTAACTTACCGCAGTCGATGACTCAGTGTTGACATACTGCTGGAAATACCCATTTCAAATTTTCCCATTTGCTTCTTCTGGACAGAGGTACATTTTTATAAGAAAGTTGTTCTCTGCATTAAATTCTGCATCCATAGCATCAAGACTCAGGTTTTCTCAAACATCCTGTTGGCAATGGTCATGTTCCACGTAATGGTATCTCCAGCAGCAAACCGAGCCACAAAGGAAGCACCACTGGTCCTTCTGGGTTGTCCTCAGCCCTCTGAGGTCATCTCTTTGGGATGAAAGGGGAGTGTTGCACAGGAAGGTTGCATCCCAAGGGGAAGTGTCAGCCCAGAGGACACTTTTGACTTGCTCAGTTGCATCCATGAGCTGGCTCTTGGTCTAGCAGGAGGTCTGACTCAGAGCGAGTCACCTGCGCAAAGAGCTTTGGGCTGCACTGCTCAGGCACCTGAATTTGCATCTAGCCCATGGCTAGTTTAGCATGAGCTCATCTTCGTTCCAGGTGATCTTTGGTGCCAGCAGGTATTTGGGGATTGAATAAGACATAGAGCACAACTCTAACCTCAGCCAACCCTGCCAAGAAGTAGGAGAAATAATCTCTGGTCCTCACCCATTGTTGTCTCCTCCAACCACATCAAACATCTGGATGTGAGATCATTAAGACAGAATTGCATTAGGTGCACCCTTCCCTTCTGTTCTTGCTACGCTGATTTTTTATCTGTTGTTCTCTCAAGAAAACATCCTCCCACACAGGGAAGGTGCTGTGACTACAGCAGGTTAGGAAATTCCCCCAAAATTCCTACTGGATTGACAGGTCAAGCTCATGACAATGAGGAGAGACTGGTTGCATCAGAGGCCTGTCCATAAGGAAGGGAAATTGGAAAAGGATGGCTTTTATATTTTCATGGTATGCGTTCTCTAAGTAATGGAATACAGACATCATGGGTGTAGAGATGTCAACACAGAGTGGGACTCACCTCCTGTCATCTGAGGGGTGTCAAGCAGAGCTTTTCCCTCTGGGAATCCTTATGGTCATCAGAGAGAAATGAGCACTTTTGTAGTGTAATTGCCTTCATCTGCCTGGTGGCAGCTGTGCCCTGGACGTGTGTCCTCTTGACTTGACTGCACAGGTGGTGCTGAGAACCAGCTCTTAACAGGGCGAATCCTGCTTAGCCAAAACTAGAGCTGCTGGGACTTCAAGTCCTTTAGATGGGGGCAGGTTGGAGGGACTTCTTACAACTGTTTGTCTATGTTAGTCTGTCTCCAAGGGCCAGTTTCTTGTGAAGACAGTTTAATTAGGGCATGTTCCTAATCAGGCCAGGCTTTGAGTCCTGGCCTCTTTCTTCACCCACACATCGTGCTGCAGCAGTGGGCCTTAGTGTCTGAGAGTCATCTGTCTATTCCACTGGTGCTCAGCTTTATTCCAGATGTGAATTTTAAGTAATAGGTTTTGTTGATTTTAGAGCAGGTTTTGTTGAGTTTAGATTTAGCCACAGTTTTCAACATATAAGTCCTTGAAATGCCCTTGGAAAATATTACCATATCTTGGGCACTCAAAATGCAAAGGGTTTTATCACCTTCCCAAAAGGTTTTATCGCAAGTATGTTCAGGAATCAGTGAGCGTGAGCATTGCACAAGATTTAGGAATTGAGGATCTGTTTACTCAGAGGATCTCATTTACTCAGAAGTCTGGATCTTTTAGGAGTGGCAAGAAAGTCCTAAAAACACAAAATGACAAAACACATAGTTACAAAGACCATGAAGGGCCTAGAAGGGAAGCTGTAAGGAGTGGCTGAAGTCAATTGGCTTGTTTAGCCTGAGGAAGAGGAGACTGAAGGGAGACTCATTGTGGTCTGCAGCTTCCTCATGAGGGGCAGAGAAGGGGCAGGAGCTGATCTCTTTTCTCAGTGACAGGACCTGAGGGAATGACCTGAAACAGGGAAGTTTAGGTTGGATATTAGGAAAAGGTTCTTCACCCATATGGTGGTTGAGCATTGGAACAGGCTCCCCAGGGAAGTGGTCACAACACCAAACCTGTCTGAGTTCAAGAAGCATTTGGACAGCACTCTCAGGCACATAGTGGGATTGTGGTGTTGTCCTGTGCATGGTCAGGAGTTGGACTTTGATGATCCTGATGGATTCTTTCCAACTCAGGATATTCCATGATTCTAAGATTACACTTAGCAGGAATAAGGGCTCTCCTGGCAGCTTTAGCATCTCCAAGGGTTTCTCTTAAATCCCAGTTTGAGTCTCTTAACAGAAAGTGATGTCTGTGCAGGATCTGCCAGCTGCTACCATGCAGCATTGTCACCTGTCTCCTGGCTGGAGGCAGTGAGCACTGAATAAGTAGAGTTGACACCTTCAGAGGTGAAGGGTAGATCAGAGTTGCCCACTGCAGACAGCTGACTCAAGGCACAGCCCCTGATCACAAGGGCTGCTCTTCCTCATGAGCAACGAGACTCCTCCTCTGGAGTCTGGTCTGACATCTTCCCGCTTGCAATCCACAGCCTAATTTCCATATGGAGTCAGCCAGCAGTCAAACTGGAAATCATGTTGACGTAACTGCTAATTACCCTCAGCATAACTAATGTGCAGTAGCAAAGCCTGTATTTATTGCAGAGGGCCAGCCCTGTGCTCCGGAGTGGTTGAAGTGTGGTTCTCCCAGTGGGGTGGCTTTGTATGGCTTGCAGGGGAACCAGGCTGGTGCAGACACCGTTGGATATGATCAGTCTCTCCTTGCGGAGAGAGATGAGCTGATGAGGTCTCATTTACCTGGCGTCTTTTCTCCAGAGGAGTTTGAACCTGGTTTCTGGAAGTGTGCCCTCCTCTTGGCTCTCTGAGGTATGTGGTGTCTTTTTTGTGGCTTTGGGCTGTAGAAAGACTTACATGTACAAGTCTCAGGACCAGAGGGTTTGGTCATTTACTGTGTTGTTATAATTTTTCAGGCACTATCTGAGTGTGACAGTGCAGGGCAGGGGGTAGAGAAAATGGGATCACGGAAATGCTGGTTGGCAACATCAGGTGGAGGACTCTAATTCCACTTCCTGATTGAAGCAGAAGCATTGTGAGTTGTAGACTGGTTTAGCTGTGTTTGCATCCAGCTAAGCCTTGAGTCACCTCTGCAATTCATCATTTGTCATCTCCCAACAACCAGTGGCAGCGCTGTACTACCTGCCTAGAGGCATTTTTATCCTGCTGTGCAACCTGCACCTTCCAAGCCACAGTCTGTGGCCACTGCCCTTTGTTATAGTGCCTGGCTCTACCACAAAGAGCTTGACTTTGTTGTCTTCACCCTTTTGAGTAGCTGTAGGCAGCTGTCAGGCTGCCTTTCAGCCTCCCGCTTTGCCAGACTCCACAAGCCAGAATCCCTGTTATCTGAAGGTATGTGCATCCTGCCTCAGACCACCTTAGTAGCACATCTCAGAACAGCTTCAAACCAGTCAAATCTCAACAGGACTTTGGAGTCTACATACATGGTGAAATCCTGGCCCTAACATACAAATGTCTTTCAGGAAGCTAAATCCAAGGATGATTAATAAATAGGTTTTATTAATAGGTAAAGCTATTTAATCCTCTTAAAAATATATCTGTACGAAACCACAGCATGGATTAGATAGAGATTAGATAGAGACCAACATGTTAATGAAATCGAAGTGCAGGTATGAGTGTTGCTGTATCTTATGATAAAGCATCTTATGGGAAGAAGTGTGCTGTTCTCACTGCATGGTGGAAAGAAAAGGAAATTCCACAAACCCAGGCTGCAGAGTTGTTTCAATATCTTGGGGCTTCCATTTTACCTGGGGAACAACTGGAGAGTGTGAGACACTTTCCAGTCAAACCTCCCAGCCTTTGAATTCCCTTGCTGCCAACAAGACCAGCAGTCGACTGGAGCAGTGCATCAGCTTGGTGCTGCTGCTTTTCTCCAGATAAAGCTTGCCCCTTGGTGCAGACGAGTGACTTGCTGCCTGTAAAGGTGAGCAGAGCCCGGAGGAGGGGGAATGGGATGTACTCCAAGCTTGCATGGATCTGATTTTTATACCACAATGAACTGAGCTTATTCCTGGGTATGTGGGAAGGAGCTGCTCTGAAACCTGGAGGCATGACCCCAGTCATGGTGTGGCTTGGCCTGCAGTGCTTTTCCAGATATATCCCAAAAACAGAGTCAGCAGGAGAGGGGGTGGATTTTTTGCACAAGGCTTTTAAGTATCTAGAAGTCAGACATCCATAACCAAGATATCAGCTTTGACTGTCTTTTTACACAAACTCATGTCTGGAGTCACCTTTTTCTCTCCATTGACTATAAAGGTCAGGTTTGAAAATCTCGTTTTTAAATGCCTGAGTTAGGATGAATGAATGCCATAAACAGATATTTTGGGGATCTCTTATTATCTCTTCTTTCATAACATTTTTTCTATAAGATTACTTTAGGGTTTTCATGTGTCATAGGTACATACACAGCTCTCCTTTTTCTCTTCTGCATCACTGCTTTTGCCATCCACATTTTACCCCTGCTCCCAGGCTAACATCCTGTTTTTTCCTTGCTGCTATCTCTTCACCCATCAACACTCAACCCACATAAGTACTGGGGTGATCCTGTGATGAGGGGTTTTGGTCACTGCCTAGTCCTCCCCAGAAGACTCTGTGTTGCCACATGAAAATCAGAAAGTGAAAATTTTTGGTCTCCAAAGCTGAAAGAAACTGGAAGAGTGATACAAACCACGGGGAACCTGGCAGCTCTCAGCTGCTGAGTGTTTATAGCAGGGTGATGCTTCATTGGTGACAAGGAGGAGACCCCTCTGTCACCTGAAGTGTTACCTGCTCTGCATGCACCGGGACTGTGGCACTCGGTCTGGTGGGGGTAATATAACCAAATCCCATGCAAACCTTTTTGGCTGAAGTGAACAATATTAAAAAAAAACTGTCGATCCTCGTGAGGAATTAATGGATTGAACCCGTTTGTCTCCAAAATTCAAGGATTGCCATAAGCCAGCATTTGGAATGTTGTGTAGAATGGCTCAAGGAAAATAGTTTAAAATGGACAATGTACATCCAGTGTCCCTGGGGGGATTTGGTAGCACAGTCAATCTCTTATATCCTTACCTTTTCTCACATTTTTTCCCCATAAAAGTGGTACTTCTTACATGTCCCTGGACAAGGGTTGTGTTGTTCACATGAGAGATGGGCCATGTTCCTTAAGGGAGAGCTGCACAGCAGAGGTGCTTTAGGATCAGTTCTGGGACACAGAGGAGGGACAGAAGAAGCAGCTGTTGCCTCTTTTGGGAACCTCAAATCTTTGGTCTGCTCTGGGTCAGTTGTTTAACCATCACTTGAGGCTCACACTCATTTGAACACTTGGCAAAGGTGAAACGTTGCTGCCCCATCCCTGGAAGTGTTCAAGGCCAGGTTGGATAGCACTTTGAGCAATTTGACCTAGTGGAAGGTGTCCTTACTCGTGGCAGGGTATTGGAACAAGATGATCCTTAGAACCCTTCCAACCCAAACCATTCTGCGATTCGCCTCTAAAGATTCCATGAACACACTCTGCACTGCAGGAAGGTGAGACGTGCGTGTGTCAGCATCCTGGTTGTTGCAAAGTGTGCTGGCCTTGAGGTGTCTCTGTCTCTGCCCTTGCTCACATTGGCAAAGTACCTCCCAAAAACCACAAGTGTCACACAAGTCAATGAGGGTGGAATGCCCAGTATCCAGACACCTCCAGATCCTGCTGTGGCCATGGGATCTTTGCTGCCCTCAAAGGAGAGCAGTCCAGAACAGCATATATCTCCTTGATCTACAGGTCCAAGCAACATTTCTCTTTCCTAGATTTTGTTTTCTTACGCTCATTTGTCCTCTGCTGCTGTGATTTACTCTGTCCTCAAGACCTCCAGTGCTCAATCTCCTTAGCATCTCTTGGCCTGTTCACTTCATTTTTCCATGGGGACTGAAGACTCAGGATAAGACTTTGGTGGTCCCTCATTTTTTCAGTAGAATCACAGAATAATTAGGTTGGCAAAGACCACCAAGATCATCAAGTCCAACCTGTGACTGATCACCTCCTTGTCAACTGGAGCAGAGCACTGAGTGCCAGGCATTAAAGTGGAAACACTACTTTCCTCTGGTTCAAAATCCCCTTTTTGCAGTACTGCAGTCATAAGAGGTTTTTCCATTTCCCTGCAGTTGCTCAGCTACCTCCCAGCTTGCCCTGCTTTGAGCACAAGGTTGGACTGCTGCCTGTAGCATCTGATAGAAAGAAAACTGAGGTGGGAATCAGGAGAATATCACTGGGGAGAAGCCAGATCTGGACTTTGGAACAATTTCTCTAGGAAAGTGCTGCAAGTCCTGCTTCTTTTCAAGCATGACACAGAGAGCTTACCAGACGTACTTTGTCTAGGAATCTCTGGGCTCCCAAGTGGGTGAAGACTGGAAGATCCAATAGGATTTCTTACAAGTTGAAGACATGGAGGTTTGTCTTACAGATCAGACCCTATGGGAGCTGGATCAATAAGCAGCAGAGCTCCTTCAACATCACTCACAGCTCTTTTCCATCTGGGAAGTGCACAGGTCTGAACAACACGTAGCACTGCCTACACTGACATGAAAGGCAGAGCAGTGCCAGTTATTAAGCACTGGAGCACAAACTTCTTAAAGAACAGTGAAACGGAAAACCATGAGCTTGTTGATCCTAGGGGTGTCAGGAGAGGTCCATTGCTTTCTTCTGCTTATTTCTGATTATAACAACCAACATGTTGTTACAGTATTCCTGGACTTCTGTAAGTGCAGGAAAATTAGTCCAATTTAGTTGTGAATGAATGAGCAGTGGAAACATTCCCCTCCTCTGCCAGCTGTGTCCCACCAGCACAAAAATGACTCCAGGCCATGGCCTGCTCTGTCCAAGTTCAGTGTCCCTCTCCATTTGCCTTCCAGGAGAACAAGAGCCTTTCACCTGAAATCCTCCTGTGATGCTGTGGCAGCTGTTGCTGCAGGTCTGGGTGAGCTGCATCTGGCTGGGACACGGCGAGGTGGTGATGTCCTTTGCAAGTTGTCCTCAGTTTTTCTGTGGGAATACTCCCCAAATGAAGCCCTGAGATGCAGAACCCAGCCTGGATCTGCCAGCGTTTCAAGAACCAGTGTTTCTTTGCCACCCTGTATGACAGAAAGGAGCGTATTCCCGTGTACTCTGCTTACATCTACGAGCCTGGACCTGGCAAACGACCTAAAGGGTGGCTGGTGGAGCCCCAGATGAGTGTCATCTCTTACAGCATGTCACCCTCCAGACATTAAAACATGAACTGTAGCATTTAAACAAACATCTCTATTTCCTCCCACCCCCATACACACATATGCAAATGGACCCAATGAGTGATATTCATCTCATCTTACTTCAGCCACCTGCACCACAACACGTCTCCCTGGGTTAGAGAAGACAAACACTGGTGTTCCAG